>VWYP01010927.1:147156-174435 GCA_013400435.1 Pycnonotus jocosus | reverse complement strand
ATATATAAATCCTTTTATATACTTGATCTGTTCCTTTGCACCCAGCAAAAGCCCAAAGCAATGAACTGAGCTCAGAGCTCGCTGCACCCACCTCGCTCCCGTGCTTGGGCTGCTGCAAGGTCCTGGGGGAGGAGGCAGATCAACTTTTGGGCCAGAAAAAGAGCAGGGAAAACACCCCAAAGAGCCAAATCTGTAAAACCATTCCAGCAAATCAACTTTTTTTTTGGCTGGCTGTATTTATCCGTCAGTTCCCAAGGCAGCCACGAGGGAGCCGGGGAAGCTGTGGGGATCCCCTCGACGCTTCCTGAATTTCAAGCGCAGACAATTGATTCACATCGGCAGAAATTTGCATAGGGAGGAAAAAAAAAAAAGAAAAAAAAAAGAAAAAAAAAGGAAAAAACTGAGAAAAAAAAAAAAGAAACAAGAAAAAAGACTAAAAAAATGAGCTCTTCACCATTCATTAATTTTCTCTAAAACTCATTCATCCAATTAGGCAGCTGAAATGGCGCGTTGTAATTTAGATACCCTGTGACACACCATGACTATTGATGGTTCCTGATTCAAAGGGAACAGAAATGGAATAAATCTCAGGCTCTTCAAAACCTAATTTCCTTCTAGTTATGAACCAGGAAATCATCCGGAGAAATCGGGAGAGGTTCAGGATGAATTTGGGTTTGGGCGTCAAGGAACGGAGCAGGTTCTCTGCGTTTGGGGGAAATTTTTCCTTTATGAAACATCTCATCACTTTTCACTGATGGATCTGGAACAGGGGCATCCAACCCTGCTGTGCCCACCCTGGAGAGCATCTCCTACAGCACCACCAGGGCTCATTATTGGGGGTTCATTTTGAGCCTTTGCACCTTTATTAGCGGTGAGAGGGGTTTTTTTGGAAGGCGACCAAAGTCAAGACATCGGGTTTGTGCTGCAGAGGACAGGGTTTGGCTGTAATAAACACGGGGGGATTTTATGTTGCCTCTTGGCCATTAAGAACTGCCTCAATTTGCTGACCAAGGTGGAAGGGGTCGTTATCAGGGTGATAAAGCAGCGCCCCGGGGCCATGGAGGGGTTCCCAGCAGGGTGTTCCCACCCCGTGCTGTTTGACCCATTTTGCAGAGAAGAAGAGTTGAAGCACTGAGCAAGGTAATTTTCAAGCTGAATAAAGTCTCGGTTCCAGAAAAGAAATCTCACTGAGGTGCTAAAACCCGTGGAAATTATGTTTTCCCCAGTTTCTCTTACTGACCTCACTGGGAGCAGGGACACTCCAACCACTTGTCCACAAAATGCATTCAAGTGTCCCCATTTAACACAGCTGAAAAGGGAAATTTGGGCCCAGACTGTCATTTGGAGACTTTCCACCAATCTTCCCCAAGATTTCCAATCACAGGCTGTGAGAGAAGAGCTGAGGACTTCACATTCCCCCCAAAGGATCACAAAACCCCAGGGCTGGGGGCAGAGTCCTGCTCCCCCCTGCAGGAGCAGCGAGCATCAATAACACAGCAATAAATATTGCAGGCAGCCGGTTTCATCCTGTAAGTGAATATGGAGATACAGATGGAGACGTGTTGGGAGAGTTATGGGCAACTCATCATCATCACGGGTGAGCACTTATTGAGTTCCCCAGGATTTAGGGGGAGATCCAGAGATGCACTCGAGGTGCTGTAACTCGGGGAATGAGATGACTGAATTCGGTGCTGGGAGGCTCAAGGACACGTTTGCAGGGTGTTTGGTGCAGAGGGAAGTCCTTTTGCCCTGGCTGCACCCAAGGACTGTCCTGGTGTCCCTCTGACACCTTGGGGCGCTGCCAGGGTTAAAATCCAGCCCAGCATCTTGGCCCCCCAAGCACACAGTGCCAAAATCTCTGATATAATCCATGATTTGGGGAGTCACAGGAGCTTTTCCCCTTCCACCATCACTTGTAAAATCATGGAATGGTTTGGCTTGGAAGGGACTTTAAAACAATTCAGTGCCAGTCCTGCCATGGGCAGGGACACCTTTCACCATCCCAAACCTTCCCAAGCAGCTCTGTGCCCTGAGGAATGGCTCCTGCTGCTTTTTTCTATTCCTCAAAAAAAAGAAAATAAACTCCAGAAATGCCAAATTAAGATCTGCAGGCAAAAAGGAAACTCCTGGTGCCAGGTCCCGTCAGCACTGGGGAAAAATAAAAGGTCCCCAGCCCTCAAAAGCCTCCCAGGAAAAAAAAAAAAGAAAAAAAGAAAAGAACAGGAAGAAGTAAATAAATTTCACTGAGCCTTTTGAAATGGTTTAATTGCCTTTGTGCTCTAATTGCTCCTGGTTTTACAGCCTCATTTCTTGTCATAAAATTAGTCCCACTTTTTATGCTTTTTTCCTTTTCTACTGGTCTGTGATTATTATTTTTTAATTGCTTTGGTGTGTTGATCTCTCCCACGTCTCCCCCGGGAAGGGGAAGAGGGACCTAATTCTGCGGCTGTCGCTGCCTGGAGGCTGCTGCAGCTGCCGAGAGGAGATGGACGCTCACATTTTGGGGTGAATATTAACACTAATCCCTCCAAAACTGTCACCAACACCCCAGGGCAGGGCTGGGCTCAGGGACTCTGCATCCCAGCCCCAAGAGGAGGGAGATCAGGAATAGGAGCAGGAACGCAGCGGCTTCTGGCAGGATTTTTTTTGGGGAAAGATTCCTTGCAAACCACAACCCTCAGGAACGCGACGAGAGCACGGGAGGGAACCAAACCACCTGAAAAAGATGAGAACTGCGTCATCTGCAAGCCCTTTTAAGATCCAGCCTATTTCAGCAGCTCCCAGGCGCCCTCCCAGCGCAGCTTCCCCCTTTGCTGGCCTTGATCTACGGCTGCAATAGGAAGCCGTGCGTGAAGTTTATTAGGGCTGGGTAATTTCTGTCGGTTCTGTGCGCTATTGATCCCATCTCTGCCGCTGTCCTGCTTCGTCTGGACCTAAAACATGGTTTAAAAACAAGAAAGAGAAGCATATAGTCCTGTAAAAACTGCAAATATTATGGGATGGGGGATGTTGCCATTTTGGATGCGTTAGAGGCACGCTGCAAAGGAATGTGTCTGAGATACAAATCTTGTTAAGGGGACTTTGATGATGTCGAGACTAAAAACGAGGGAGCACTTTGAGCTGAACCAAAACACGGAGCTGAGTCTGAACTTAGCTCTGCGAATTTCTGTCTCGGGGTGGAAGCAAAATTGGATTTGCTTTGGCTTTCGGCCAGCCTTGCTTCATCCTGAACCAGCTCTCCACTGTCCAACCTCTCCCACGTCCTTGGAGTTACTCCCAGTTTGTGGCATGAGCCAGAGTGAGCTCAGAGGAGCAGCTCTGCCCACCAGGGCTGGCACGGGTCCACCTCGGTGGAGTCCTGTGGTGTCAGAAATGCAGATCCTCAATGCAGAAAAGCAAACCTTGGAGCCTCCCCCTGGGGCACAAAGGGGTTGGCCACATCTCCAGTCCAGCCCAGAGCTTCCCTCCATGAAATGAGGCCACAGGATGAAGGGGCCATGTCCCACACACATCCCAGTCCCACCCCAAGAGCAGCATTCCCAAGTGGACCAAGCTTTTCCCTGCAGCTGGATCATCATCTCATGTCCTGGGCTCCACAAAACAAAAAGACAACAGCGACAGAGCAAGTTAGACACAGATCCCAGCTGAACCCAAACCTTCCTGGGGCTGTGGGATGCCAGGGTTTGGGTCAGGCCCATCTGTATCCAGTTCAGATAAGTGGCTCAATCCCCCTTGCAGTGACATTTAAAACAATAATTAATAAATCACTAATTATCCTGTCCTTTAGGGTTGTCCAAGCACAGCTCCCTGTCCGAGCTCAACCCTCACAGCCCTCCCTGCCCTTCCATAACCAGAATGTTCTCACCTTTCCCAGTTCTCCATGGGTTTAGGTCACCTCCATTTCCCTACCAGGGCAATCCAGGGCCACCAACCACCCCAGAGCCACAGCACAAGGAGAATTTGTCCTGGCTGGGCTGAAAATAAAAATTAAAAAAAAAAGTGAAGTAGAGCTGAAGGCTGCAAGATGAGTTGCGGGAATTGAGAGTGCTTTGTGGGACATCATCCAATTCCTGCTGGACAAAATCCATCACGCCCTTGGTACTGCCCTGCTTCTGTGCCAGAGACACCAAAGAGAACCCTCAGAGACCTCCAAAGCTTCGTCCTACCAAGGCAGGGTGGAGCACCTTGGGGGGAGGTTGGAGGGAACCCCCAAATGAAGTTGGTAGAGCTGAGGAACATCTGGAAGGAGCAGTGGGAAGCAGCAGAGCTGTTCCCTGTGGCTGCAACCCCATAACCTTGTCCTTGTCCCAGGGGTTTCCCAAACTTTCCTGGAGAAATCTCTGAATTGCACCTTGCAGGCAGCCCAGGGGAAAAGATGCAGGATGAGCTCAGGCTCTGCCTCCTCTGAATCCAGCTCGCTGCCAGTACCTGTGGGCATTTTGGAAAGGGATCAAGGGAGATCTCCCTCACAGAGATCAAGGGAACTGATTGTGGGTTCGGGGTTATTTTTGGTGCAGTGCACTCAGAGACTCCCAGGGTAGTTTGGGTTGGTGGGGACCTAAAAATTCCTCATGTTCCATGGGCAGGGACCTTCCACTGGTCCAGAGCCTTCCAACCAAGCCTTGAACCCTGAGCATTGCAGGGGAAGGGATGAGGGCAGGAAATGACAAAATTCCTCCCTGATGCTCCATCAGCAGCCAGGCGCTCCCAAGGAGCCGAGGAGCAGCCCCATGGCCGTGACATTTGCGATGCATTAAGTTTAAACATTTTCAATAAAGAAAAACAATCCGTTCAGACTTGCTTTATGATTCATAGTAATTGCAAATAGGAGCAGTTAATATAATTGTCCAGCTGAGACCAGCAGGCTGGGAACATGCAGCAGTGAGATGTACAATCAGGGAAGGTTGGGAGGGAATTTAAGTGCAGGTTAAGCAAATGCATTACTTTAATAACACACAGAGACAGCTCTTGTAGTTATAAAGAGGATAAAATAAATATTGTACCAGAAATCTACAGAATAGCAGGTTTTATCACCAAGAACTGCCCCGCTCGCTATTTACTTTCAATTTAGATTTTACAAAAGTTGCACTTGCCGTGTTTTTTTATGTATGGAAGACAACGCCTTGAATTGACAAACGACCTTATTTCTTCATAAGTTTTACAAGGGAGCCTCAGTTTCTCAAAGGGAAATGATCACCTCCCAGCAGTCATCCTGGAGAGAGAAAAAGGCTTTTTTTCCCCCCTCTTTTATTTTTTATTTCAGAAAGGGAGTGCTGTAATTCGAAGAGGAGATGGTGCTCCTGCTCCTCTCTGCCTTGGAGGTTGGCCAACCCCTTTGACTTCTCCAATCCCAAAGGGAAGGGTCTTGTTTCTCTCCAGTGCTTCTGGGTCTGAATTTCAGCCCTTTTTTACCCCACCACAGACATGGCCATGCTTTAGGGCAGCCCAGCTTTAGAGCACAGCTTTCCCAGCCCTGAAAATTAGAGTTTCCTCCCTTTTAAATAATCAATTCAAGCTGGTTCAGTGTGAAGCAAGTAAAGAAGAGGGCAGAGGAAAGAAGAAGCTTTTGAAAGGCATCATCTTCATCATCATTTATCCAGCTTAACCAAACGCTGGCTCTCCAGAGAAGAGCTATAGTGCTTTATTAAAAGATATTTTTGAGGGCAACACATTAAATTAAAGTATCTCGTTCACAGACTCAACGACACATAAACAGCCAAACAAAACAGAACATCGGCTCATTAGAACCATTTATAAAATATTAAGGGTCTTAAAAGTTAACTATTTACAGGCACTTTTCTCTTGGTGGTGGGGGAGAACGAGGATGTTCAGGCTTGAGGGAGCTAGCTGCAATCCAGAAAAAGAAATTCTGTTGTCAAACTCCTTCTGCCCGGTGTCCTCTGCTGTTCTAGGGGGTGATGGATTAATGCAATGGATTAATTTTAGGTGGCAGTGCCTGGGTGTTGTCACCTCCCCAACCAGTTGAATATTCCAACATCTCCCATGCAGGTGATGGGTTAAAAAATGCAAGACAAGACAGGGAAAAAGCATCAAATCCCCCTCAAAAAACCTCCCCCAAACCCCAAATGAATGTGGTGTTTTTCAGGGCCCTCAGGACCATCCACAACAGCCCACACTGCAGGTAAACACCAGAGGGACAAACACCGGGAGGAGGAGACGAGGGAATGCAATTTTAAAGTCCCAGAATTTAGCATAAGGAGGTAATGGGATTGCAGTGGCTTTCCAGTAAATGTCATTGCTGTAATTAGGAGAACAATTATTGTCAAGCGGCAGGATTGTCCCCTATCTGTCATTCCAGCAGGAGCAGCCAGAGCCACAATTAAGAACGGCTCGGGCGGGTCGCGGGTTCCAACCCCGCTGGGTGGGATCCACCCGGGGCTGTGGGACCGGGATTTTGGGGGTCTCTCCCCACTGCTCCTGCTCCATCCTCTCGGGAGGGTGCTGAGACACAAACTTTATTTATTACAGCACCAGCCCGACATCCTGGGCTTGTACAGGGGAGGGTTTAAGCAACTGCTTAACTCCGGAAAAAACAGGGATGTGCTGAAGTGATTTACGAATTTTAGACCTGGGAGGTCAAACCTTCCTCCACCTACAGCAGCAGGGAGCTGGAGCAGCTCCGGGGGAAGGAGGATGCCCTGGAGATGAAGGCAGGATCGCGTTATCTCCAGCTTCATCCCCCTCCTGATTTCCCGGAGCAGAGGATGCTCTGAGCGCAGCAGAAGAGCGGGGGGCACTGAGGAGTGAAAAAGGAGCTCCTGGGAGGTTCGAAAAGGCGGAGCTGCATCCGCAGCCTGTTATTAACAGCATCCACATCCCCAGGGACCGCCAGCTCGGCCCTGCCTTTCCCAGGACACAGCCCCACATTCCCAAATCCCCTCTTGTTGCACTCTCAGTGTGCCAGCGCTGCTGAGCTGCGACTCCAACACGGTCCCCGACTCCTCCGGGGTGTCACCACCAGCCAAGCCAAAATCGAAAACGCCAGAAGTCTCCTGCCTTCAAATTTCCCAACCTGAGAGAAGAGAATTCTGCGTGAAAGGAAAAGGGGATGCAGGAACTGAGAGGCAATTATTCCACTGAAAGCATTTGCAGCATCCTTGCAGCTCGTTGTGATTAACCGTGGCCAGAGTGCTATTAGCAGCCTGGGATGATGATTAACAAGCTCTCCTAATAGCTGTTTTTAAACCTGCTTTTTTTAAAAAAATAAAATTAAAAAAAAAAAAAAAAAAAGAAAAGCTGGAGCAGAGCTGGAAGGGGGGTGGGGAGGCCGGGTGGTATCTCCAAGGAAACCAGAAACAAAATGGGCTTGGCACATGGCAGAACCAGGCGGGTAATCAAAGATTACAAGCAGTTTTAATTTAAGGTTAATTATTGTTTACTCTCTGGAGCCCGCCCCATCGGAAAGCAGCAGCCGCTCCGACCTTGAGCAGCTCCTGGAGGGGCCCTCTGATCCCTTTTTACCTCTGGAAAAGCTCTCCCGCATCTCCCGGAGGAGCGGGGATGGAGGGGGAGCTGCGGGAGGGAGGAATGGATGGCGGGGGATGCTCAAAGGGAGCCGCATGGGACGGGTGGATGCTGCCCCAGCTGCGGGCTGAAAAGCTCCATTCAGCTTTATTTAACCGCTTTGCCCCAACTGCAGGCACGGTTAATTAATTTTGGACTCCTATCGATTTTCCATTTGGAGGAATCGCGGTGGCATTTTCGCTCGGAGCCGGCCCCGGTTTTAATCGGTGAAAATGCCGTGTACAGACGCTTCCCCCGGCCAAACCTTCTGCACCCGAGGCCGAGGAGACAAACCTTGGGCACGGTCAGGGCACGAGTGCCTGGGGCAGGATGGAGCCTGGGGATTCTGAGGGTTTGGGGAGCTTTTCTTCCAAGGGTTGGGGTTCCCCAGGCACCAGCACAGCCCCAGCTCCTCCTGGAGCATCCTCCTGCTCTGATCCCACCTCACTCTTCCCCAGGCTGGATCCACCTGCTCTAAACACCAAGGCAGGCTGCAGAGAGGGCACAGACTGCTCAAAGCCTGTCCTGGAAGATTCCTTCTACCCCAAACCTCAGTTTGGAAACTGCTGAGGGCTGGCAGCTGAGATTAAGGACGGTGACAACTCCCCCGAGCTCTCCTCCCTTTGCTCAGAGACAGACGTATTTAATTATGATAGAAAGGAGATCCTGCTGCGTGCTGCAAATACTTCAGGTGATTTGAAGCGTGAAGCCACATAAGGTTTGGGAGATTTGAGGTTCCCAATCTGTTTGGGCTTGTTTAGACTGTTTCTGCCGTTTGTTCCCTCTGTGTTTTCACATGTTCTCAAGCACACGGGGACTTCAGGAGACGAGTCTGAAGGAATCGGCACAGAAAGGTTTTGATAACTTAATTGTCCATTTGATGGGAGTGGGAGTGATGGGAGTGTGGGGTTGGATGAGGAGGAGGTGGGCACCAGAGGAGGCACTGCTTCTCTCCAGGAGCAGTTTCAGCCCCTCTCCTCAGGATTTCTCTCTCTGGTGATCATCACTTTGCTGATCCCTCTGCTTTGGCCTCGTAGGGATTCTCCAAGGGCTTTGTGACCTGGTGTGCACAGCAGGCAGGGGGATGGAGAGGGCTTCCCCACCGTGCTGAACCCTTGGGCTGAGGCTCGGGTGTCCTTTCCCTGCCACAAAATTTAGGATTGATGCCGTGGCATCAGCAGGAGCAGCAAGGACACCAATGGTGCTGCCAGGGCAAGGCACCCAAAAGAGAGAGGGGGCAGATTTGTGTCCCCTGACCCAAGCAGATGACACCTGACCTGGATCACCTGGCACCTGGATCACCTGGCACCTGGATCAGCTGGCATCTGGATCAGGGGACACCTGGATCAGGTGACACTTGGATCAGCTGGCACCTGGATCAGCTGGCACCTGGATCCCAGAGGTCCAGGGCTGGCCTGGGACCAGCCCCTGTTGTGTCCTTTTGCTCTGATCTCAGCAGGAGCTGCCCAATGGCAAATTCCAGAGCCTGATAAGGACAGGTTTGAATCCTGCCTGCTTGGGAACACTCCAGGCATTTGGAAACCATAAAACAAATGACTTTCCAGTGTTAATATTTACCTGGGAGATCAAATGATTAAACTGCAATCTGCTCAGAACTTTTCTTTGGAGTTGCCTTTGGAAATATTTATCACATTTCCCTTCTGCACTGTGACTGTCCCTGCAGCAACCCTGATGCCCTCCTTGTCCAATGCCACCAAAGAACCTCAAACCAGGACAGCAAAGTATCCCCACAGTGCCCCATTTTCTGCCAAAAGTGAGGTTTTGGCTCCTTTGCCATCAGAGGATGCTCTGGAGCAGCGTGTGTCACCCCGAGGGCTTGGAGAAATCATTGTCACAATGCAGATGGGACAGCCCCAGGTGGCCTCACAGAGGCCTTTCCCTAACCCTGCCCAAAATATCTGCAGAGTCCTTCAGGCACAAATCATCTCCCTTTGCAGGCTGATGGATGCTCTGGCTCCAGCACTCTGTCCCTGTTCCACCTTCTTTTCCAAAGCTTCGTTCAATTAAAGGCAAACTCCCTGCATTCACCTCGCCCCACCAGGTTTTCAAATACTCAGAGAAACATAATTAGATCTTCATGATCCTCCAGCATTTCTCCAGATTCATTTCCTACAGGAGATGGGCTGTTTTCCCTACAGGATCATTTCTAGGGACACCCATTGTTTTTTTTATCCCTGTTAAATATTACAAGCATCTCTTAGGATTTCTTTCATGAGGACTCTCCTGGATTCCTAAAGGACTAACTCATATCAGTTTAAACTCTCTTATTGCAGCTCCCAGAGCAGCCCTGGAGCCTCCTACATGGGGTTTTCTGGGAGATCTGATCCAGGCTGGTGAGGGGACAGCAGCATTTTGACCCAGCCATTGATGAAGGGGAAAAGGTGAATATTTCCTGCTGTGCAAAACAAATCTCAAATTTCAGGCAAACATGAAGTCATGTACATAAACAGCAAATTTGGGCCAGACCAAGCACCTGAAACTCGTGGTTATAACTGTCCCATGCACAGGGTGTCCCCAGGTGCTTTCCTGCCCTGAGCTCCTCCTGTGTGCAGAGTCAGAGGATGCTGCAGGGGTGGGTCAGGGTTCAGCACTGACAGGGACACCCCAGGGCAGCCTGAACCCCCCCAAAAGGAGCTCAGGGAGGGAACATTGCACCCTGCAAGGGGGACATGGACAGGAAAGGCTCCATCTGGGTGTCAGGGCCCATTTCATTTTTTTTTGGGGGAGGGGGGTGATTTTTCCCCTCTCAAGCTCTCGAATCAAGGAGCACACCCCAAACTGTAGAGGCTCAGAGGTCAAGGAAGTTTCTCCTCTGCGCTCAGAAAAGTGCAAAACACAGGGGAAAAGCTGTTTTGTGATAAATACACCCACAACAGGACCTGCTTGAGGCCTGGGAAGAGACACGTGGGGAGCAGGGGGGGCACAGGTACCCCCCAGTGTGAGCATTGCACCCCAGCAGGTCCCAGGAGAGAAAACAGCTCACAGGGAACAAGGTGAGGAGGATGCTTTGGGTTTGGCCGTGTGCAGGATTTGTTTGTTTGGGGATTTCAGCCGCAGTTTTGCATCCCTGGTTGCCATGGCAGCACAGGAACTGCCTTGAGCGAGGCCAGAGCTGGCCACGCCCAGCCAGGACCCGAGCAGCTGCCAAAATGCAGCCCCAAAAATGCAACCGCAAAACTGCAGCTCAAAAACTGCAGCCCCAAACTGCAGCTCAAAAACTGCAGCCCCAAACTACAGCCCCAAACTGCAGCCCTAAACTGCAGCCCCAAACTGCAGCCTCAAACTGCAGCCCCAAAACTGCAGCCCCAAAACTGCAGTCCTAAACTTCAGCCCAAAAACTGTAACCCCAAACTTCAGCTCCCAAACTGCAGCCCCAAACTGCATCCCCAAACTGCAGCCCCAAAACTGCAGCCCTAAACTGCAGCCCCAAACTGCAGCCCCAAAATCTGCGAGGGGCAGAGCAGGAGCAGCCCCGGGGCCGGGATGGGGCTGGGACCCTGCTGTGAATGGGGACACATCATCCCCACCCAGGAGCTCCTTCCCACACGTCCTTGGCTTCCAGTGAGGAGCTCTCTGGTCACCAGGAGGTTCTTGGCCACCTCTTTCTAGAAGGTTCTTGGCCATCCTTTCCACGGCTTTCTGCTGGCCCCAGGTGCCTCTGCTATCACAGAATCACAGAATCACAGAATCACAGAATTTCTAGGTTGGAAGAGACCTTCAAGATCATCGAGTCCAACCCATGCTCTAACACCTCAACTAGACCACAGCACCAAGTGCCACATCCAGTTGGTTTTTAAACACATCCAGGGATGGTGACTCCACCACCTCCCTGGGCAGAACATTCCAGTATTTTATCACTGTGCTGCCCCACAGCCAGACCCAGCAGCTTTGACACCAAAAAAAAAAAAAAAAACCCTTCTGTCGCACCTCTTTTTGGGGTGCAGCACTTGTTTTTTGGAGTTTGGAAAGGATGAGGCAGACAGGTCCGGAGTCAGCATGCAAAAATCTTCTTTATTCTGATTTTCTGACTCCATTTATATCCACTGTACAAAGGTGGCCAATTATTGGCCAAAGCAGCACATCCCATCACTTGGATTGGGGTTCATACCAATCACTCAAATATTCTATCAGAACCAAGGAATGTAAACATTTCTTATTTACATGAAAGAGCTTGGGAACTCAGCTCAGAGTTCCAAAATATCAGAAGGCTTTTTGCTTTAATATCCAATGCAAGTCTGAGGCATGCAAAATCAGAGTCACACCCTTCCCATCCCCACGGGCTGGCACACCCCCAGGAGCTGACCCTGGCTCCCCATTTCTCACTCCCATCCTCACACCAGCATGAAGAGTTCCCTTTGCTGCCCATGCAGGGCAGTGAGGGGTTTAAGAACCCAAAATTCCCACCTCCAGCAGATTTCCTGGCTGGTGTTTCCCTCCCTGCATCTCCCAGTGCCTCTGTTCCCATCTCCAATCCCTGCTGTCCTTTCTGTGTCGCGTTGGGTGCTTCTCTTTATTGTCCTGTTTGTCTCCTCTCCACAAGTGTAATTTTATCTTGTTAGAGAGGCGCTGGGCAGTGTTTGCTTTGTTTTACTTTTGTGGCGCTTTTAATTCTAAACTCTCTTCATCTGGGCAGCGCTTTATCAGCCATGGGAAGCTGAAGGAAGCTATCTTTCATCCTTATCAAAAATTCCTCTCCTTTCATTATCTCCAGTGCTGCTACAAAGCATGGAAAGGGCATCTTTGTTCTTGCAATCTAATCTAATTCCAAATCCAAACCTTTTGAGAAAGTTGTGGACACAAACACGCATCCATCACCTCCCCTCACTGCCCTCCCACAGGAGCTGCTTTGGGGCTGCCCAGGTTTAAGGGGTGCAAAGGAGGAGGAAAAAAAGACATTTTTAGGGTTGAAGATGAAGGGTGGGGATGAGTCAGTGCAGGCCTTGAGCATCTCTGGTGGTGATGTCAGTCCAGGGGTGTGAGAATGGCCCTGGGGGGGACAGTGGGCAGCGTTCCCAGTGCTGCTGTGCCCAGCTGGAGGTGCTGCTCCGTGCCAGATGCCAGGGAGAGGGTGCAGATGTTTCCTCCTGGCTCTGTCGGTGGCAGAGCCATCTGCAGCCCTCCATCCTGCTGTGTTTGCCCTGTGAGAGGGACCCAGGGTGGGCTGGGGGGTGGGCAGCAGTGAGGGAGGGTGCTGCTGGTCACAGCTGGCCACAGGGAGGGTGTTGCACCTCTTTTGGGGGTGCAGCATTTGTTTTTTGGAAAGGACAAGGCAGACAGGTCTGAAGTCAGCATGCAAAAATCTCTTTATTCTAATTTTCTGACTCCATTTCTATCCACTGTACAAAGGTGGCCAATTATTGGCCAAAGCAGAACACCCCATGGCTTGGATTGGTGTTCATACCAATCACTCAAATATTCTATTAGAATCAAAGAATGTAAACATTTCTTATTTACATGAAAAAGGCTTGGGAACTCAGCTCAGAGTTCCAAACCATCAGAAGGCTTTTTGCTTTAATATCAAATGCAAGTCTGAGACGTGCTAAATCAGAGTCACAGGAGGAGGTGACAGATCTGCCACTGCCAGAGGTGACAGGGATGGAGGGAGTGGCCAAGAGAGGCAGAAGCAAACTCAGGGGAGCTTCTGCTGGGAGCATTTCCTGGGTGAAGGCATCACTGAAGAGGTTTGAGGGGAGTCTGCCTCGAAATCCTCCTTGCTGGGGCAGCCAGGAGCCCTGTCCCTCACAGCCTCAGCCTCCCCAAGTCCCAGCCAAAAAAAGAAAACCCAAGTTTTGCTCAGCCACCAAACGCTGAGAGCCGGATTTTCTCCACACCTCAGAACCCTCCAAGACTTCCCAAAGTGCTCAGTGAAACCCATCCTGTCACTGTCTCAACCCAGACCCCACTCCTGGCTCCTTCTCTCTCCCTGTGCCCAGCAGAGCAGATTCCTGGAGCCTTTGGGTGCCCCTGGCACAGCCCAGGGTGGCTCAGGCACCCACCCTCCCCTCCACCACCCTCCAGCCTGACCCCTCCCTGCAGCTCACCCACATTTCACTGATAACCAGGTGTGAAGGAGGAAAAGCTTTTTAAAGCTCCTGAAATTAAGGTACATGAGAGGCCTTTGATAAGTTTTGGAATAAATTGCCCATGAAAGTGCTGGGGAAAAAAACTATCTAGGGGAAAAAAAAAAAAAAGAGAGGAAGAGGGTGAGCTAATGATGTATCTGGGAAGTGGGGAAGTGGAGAGATCAGGAAGCGACTGGCTGATTGTTCCATAAGCACCTCTTAAAAGCAAACACAATAGACACGAGCAGTTTTTAAAATGACAGACAATACAATGGGAGATAATATATTTAAAACCCATATCAGTTGTTAACAGACCATAAAAACGCCGGTACATTAATCTGTGCTGTCTGTCATAGACTCGTGAAGCAGCTGTGTTATTTTATAGTATCATTCCTGCGGGCTTCTCTGACACTTCCACAAATACATCTCAATTTATTTGGGTAGGAACAAATAGAAATATTGAATTCTTCTCACTCTGCTTCTGCTGCTCTTTTATTCCACGCCCCCCCCACCTCGCTCAGCTCCCACAAGTTGTGGAAGACACTCGGTGCAGCTTTGACAGAGATTTTATCTGCCAAAACGATTGGTTTAATAGAAATGCTCTGAGGACCCATCCCACAAACTCGCTGGAGATGCTCTCACCCCTTCCCTGCTCCCTGGCACATCCCCGGAGCCAGGGGAGCTCTGGCCCTGGCACCACCACAAGCGAGTGTTTAACATGAATTATTCCAGGCGCTGACACGTGGTAGGTTCAAAGCTGGCTGCAGGCTTTGGTGGGAACCCTTCAAAGAGGAGGCGTTGCTGCTTTGGGTCCCGGGGGATGCGGGAGAGGAGCAGCTCAAGGAGCTGCAAAGTGCTCGGCGCTGTCTAATGAGAGTGAAGGAGGGCAGGAGCCAGCCCGGGGAAAAGCAGGATGGGGCTGCAGAGGGTGCTGGGGGAGCTGAGTTGGCTCCTTTGAATGTTGAACGCAGAGTTTTGATCTCCCTCAGGACTGAGCTGAGCTCTGGTGCCACCTGCAAGGGCAATGCCCCTGTGCCAGCTCAGCCTGAACCCAAACCCGGAGCCCTGGCAGGGTGTGGGGCTCCAGGGACACCTGGGGGACAACTGGGGGACACCTGGGGGACACCCCCAGCAGCAGCAAAGCAGGGAGAAACCTCTGCATTGGCAGAGCAGGGAAGCACCCACCCAGCAGCTCCCAGAGCTGAGCAGGAACCAGGGAACTCCTCAGCTCCTGTTTGGATCTGGCCCATTAAGGGATTACTGGTGAGATCTCCATCAGTGCCCTGGGAGAGGGAAAATCTGCAAAGAGACAGGCTGTGCAGAGATGAGAAAACAGAATTATCATCATCATCATCATCATCATCATCATCATCATCACTCTCATCATCCTCTTTCTTCTGCAGCTTCTCCCCCACAGCAGAGCTGGATTCCAGCCCTGCCCCACAGGAGGAAGAACATACCTGGAGAAGGATTGCCATTCACCCTGCCAAGCCAACACCAGAACCTCCCTTGGATCAAAATGCACACCCAAATGTACAAATAAACACCTTTCACCCCCAGAGAACCCTTTGGACTGTCAGCTGGAGCTGTGCTGCTGTCCCTGGCCCTGCTGTCCCAGCTCTCCCTGCTGTCACTCAGCTGCAATTCCCCACTCTGGGAGCTGTGAATCCTCTGCCACTGTCAGGAGATCCTTAACCTTTGCTTCAGATTTCCATGGTCTCTCCCTGTCAGGGCAGAGCTGTGCAGTCCTTTGCTCCCAGCCTCCCTCCACCCCTCAGCTCTGGTGTCAGTGGGTTGAGGAGCTCACCCATGGCCACACCTGGCCCAGCCTTTGGAACATCCCTGGGCTCTCTCCAGCAGCTCCAGCTCCTTCCTGTGTTGAGGGACCCAGGGATTTGGGGAAAGGGATGGAGGGACAGGACACAGGGAGTGGCTCCCACTGCCAGAGGGCAGGGATGGGTGGGATATTGGGCAGGAATTGTTCCCTGGGAGGGTGGGGAGCCCTGGCACAGGGTGCCCAGAGCACCTGGATCCCTGGCAGTGTCCAAGGCCAGGTTGGACAGGGTTTGGAGCAGCCTGGGATGGTGCAAAGTGTCCTTGCCATGGCAGGGGGTGGAAGTGGATGGGCTTTAATGCCTCTTCCAACCCAAATCATTCTGGGATTCTGTGATAGTCATGGATAAATTGCAGCCTGGGAGTTGCTCTGTCAAGCTGCTGGACAGGCTTTACCCTTCTATTAAAAAAAAAAGAGAAAGAAGAAAGAAGAAAATAAATAAAAACTAGAAAAGCAGAACGTGGCTGAGATCAGGCTGTGGGGAAGGAGCACGGATCAATTCCCACCCTGGAGGGATGGGAGCACTGAGATCTCCACAGATTATTGAAGGGACATGGCTGGGCTGGCCCAAAGCACTTTGCCATGGGCAGGGGAAGCCAAACACATTTTGGGGCAGAAATTGGCAGTTTGGTGATGGAGTTACAGATCTCTGCCCCACCCTCGTCTCCCCACGGTGCCATCCTCCCCGATCGTTAGAAGAAAACAATTACTATGCAAATCTTAATGAATCAAGGCCACAACCCACAACTGGGAACATAAATATCAAAGTGCAGCCTCTGATTGAAGGCAGAGGAAGAACTGTAATTAATTCCATCACGAACCAAGAGCCGGGCTGAGACTCAGTGTGGGCAGGACAGGTTTGGATGTGCCCATGCCCAGTCCCAAATTGGGGCACCAGACCCCCCATCCTGTCCAGGGTGCCCCTCAGAGGACACAGCTCCTCGTATCTGCATCTTGGCTTCCAGTTCAGAATTAAAAGGTTATTTGAGACTTTGCCAATTGCTTTTAATCTGGTGATGAAAGACGATGATAAATCTTAAGAGACCCAAATTAATAGAGAGGAAATTGATTTTGTAACGTGTGGACTTGTTTTATTAGACTCCTGCAGGCTGGATGGGATTGGGAAGGCAGCGCTGGAGGGCTGGGTAACAGCTCTGGGAGCAGCTCTGGCAGGGCTTTGCCATCCCCATCCCTGCAGGCAGCACCTCCAACCCATCCTCACCTGGATCCAGGTAAAACTGAACCCATCTGCTGCTCGTGCCCCCACAGCAAACCCCCAACCCTGCCATGGTGGGGTGCTGGTGACCCTGCAGGTGCCCAGCTCCTTCCCCACCACTGCCTCATTCCATTTTCTGTTTAAAGGCTGTAGATCCTGACTCTCCTCACCCCTTCCCAAACCTGGAGCATGACCTTGGAGCTGTGAAGGTCTCAACTCTGCAGCAGCAGACTCGCAATTAAGGGAGCTGGCAGCCAAAGGACAGGGCGCGTCTGCTTATTAATTATAACGACGTGGTACCGTTCATTAAAAGCTGGAATGCATTTATCAGGAGAGAAGGTGGAGTGCCAGGCAGCATCAGGGCTCAGGTTTGTTTTGGGAGATGGCAGAGGAGCCCAGGGATTAGGAATGGCTCTGTGCATTGGGCAGGATGGAGATGAAGGGCCGGAGCTGAGAGTGTGAGGGAGCAGGATTGAGATCCATGGCCACGCTCCCGGGGAGCAAATGGACACACACACATTATTATTGCAATATAATTTGAGCAAAGTATTTTCCTAGGATCTAGAGCATTTGCTATAGTTAATTGAGATCCTGAAGTTCAGTGCCTTCCATTATTGCAGAGCTCTGGAGCGGAATGCTCCCAGCTAAATGATCAGAGCAAGATGGAAAGGGCATTTACTGGGGCTGCTGCCAGGGGGGGAGAGCATCAACAAACACACTCTGACTCCTGAGCCTGGAGGTGGAAACCTGCAGCAAGCTGGGAAAACCTTCCTGGGGTGCAAGTGGAGCTGCAGCTTGGATTGCTGGGGTGGAGGGTTTGCATGGAGAAGCTTCAAGTGTGCAAATGCCCAGGGTGGCTGAGCACCACAGCCGTGCCAGCAGGGGTTTGCTCTCCAGGTTTGTGTTTCAGGATCTGCCTCCTCATCCATCTTCCTGGAGAGGAGAGGGACTGGACCCTCCTGGAGCCTCAAGGGACAGCAGGACTTTTCCTGCCCTCCCTTCCAGCTGCCCTTTCCGATTCATAACCACGCTGCTTTCCAAGCAACAGCTCCTCTCTGCCTTTCTCCATCTCAAACTAATCTAAACTAACCACAGGAGCAGTTATCCTAATAACCTCCACCCTGCTGGAGAAATAATTGCTGCAAGTCCAGATATAAATGTTAAAAAAAGTAATAACAGAGCTCAATAACTGACTGTACCCATGGGGTGGGAGCCCAGCGAGGGTGGCAGCAGCAGCTCTGGTTCTGTGTCACTGTCCCCTTCCTGAAACCCAGCAGGGACAAGGGGGACATTCTAACAGATCATCCCAGTCCCATCCCTTCTCCTGGCCCAGCTCCCTGTTCAACCTGGCCTTGGACATTTACAGAGCTCAAAGTCACTTTTTGAAACCGAATTAATTCCTTTTCTAAGGGTTGGACGCAGCACTGCTGGTCAGGACACCCTGGCACCAAGGAGAAAAACCCACCCTGGACCCTGCTGGGGGACACCCAGCTCCTGTCCCCGCCTGGACACACCAAACCCTGGCTGATATTACACACCCATGGATGTGTTTTACACCAAATCCCACATTTGTGCCCACGAACTGCCCCCGTGCTTGGGGGATGAGCAAAGCACAAAGCAAAGGCAGCCACAGCCCCTCCAGCCCTCCCAGACACAAAGGGGGCTTTTTGTCACCACTCAAGCTGCAAACCCATCAAACATCAGGGGCTTGGGGAGCCTCCCCCACCGCCCAAAAAAGAGCCTCCCCTGGGGGAAATAGGAGCCCTCAATCATTTTGATGTGTGCACCTCGGCGCCTGTCACCGTCCCACTCCACCTGTGCACAGCAGGCTTCGCTTTTCATTAGAAATAAAAATAACCCTTGTCAGAAGGTGTTGTGGGTTTTTTGGTTTTTTTTTCCGCGGTTGAACGCCGAGACGGCAGATGAGTGTCGGCTGAGCCGGGGCCCCCTGGCAAGGCTGGAAGCTGGAGAATTTCTCTGGAGTTTTTCTAGGTTTAGCCAGGCGGAAAATAGACAAGGAGAACACAAAAGCAAAGGCCGTCACTCAGGGTAACTTTATCTTGAATTAATCCTGCCCAAAACGTGGCAGCGAGGGAAGGGCTGGGAGGGGAAGGGAAAAATAAAATCAAATGTAATGTGGAGGAAGTTCTAATCAAAAGATTTTTCTTTTTTCCCCTATGACCAGGGTGTCAGGCAGCTCCAGCCCCCTGACAGAGCCCCCCGGTGCCAGATTTTGGGTTTTTCCCACCTGCTCAGCAGGAGATGCCCCGCACATCACAGCACCCATGAGCGAGGGATGCTCCAGCCGATTCGGGGCTCTCACCAGTGAGAACAAAGTTCAAGTTTCTTTTTAGAACCAGAGTTGGGTAGGATGGAGGATCAGCCCCAAAATACAGGGGTTATGCAGGGCTGGAGGGGGCAGGGGATGAGGGGTGACAGCACCACAGCTGGGGGGGAAAAAGGGGAGTGAGAGACCCTGCAGGGACTGGAGCCAGGAATTTACAGGAGTTTGGGATCCACAGAGGAGCCAGCCTTGCTGCTTCTCCTTCCTGTGCCATTCTGCTCTTTGGGAATTTTTAGTCTAAAAGCACCCAAAAGAAATACCACTGGATGCTTTGGCACCAGGTTGCACCCTGGGGATCTCCTGCTCCTCTCCTCCTTTTACTATCACTCTGCTTTCCCACCAATGCTTTTATTTTATTTATTTTCCCTCTCAGCTTTTTCCAAGCACCTTCACGCGGTTGCTATAGCACCTCCTGTGCCAGAAATGTCCTCCTCGGCCACAAATCTGAGTGATTTCAACCCAAAGGGTTGGGGGATGCTCAGCTGGGGCAGCCAAGGGCTACCCAGCCACTGGTTTTGGGGTGCAGTTTGTGGTTCTGGTGCCATCAACCCCCTCTCCCAGTGCCTATTTCTATCTAAATAGTTTCTCACTGGGAAAAAAAAAAAAGAAAAATAAAGAAAAATAAAAAAAACAAACCAAACAACTCCTGATTGCTGGAAAAGAAAAGCTACACATCTGCCTGGGGTTAGCAAGGTGTTATTTTAAGGCAGAGCTATTTTAAGGTGGTGCTGGTGCCAGGGGAAGTGAGGCAGAGTACGTGTGTTTGCACGGGGAGCTGGGGGGAGTCTGCGCCATTGGCACCCACCTGGTTCCCAGATTTTTCGGTGACCACGGCAGTGCCTGGGATGGGTGACATCCTCACTGGGCTGGGAGGGAAGCGAGCCTCAATTTTTATTGTTAATAATTATCGGGCAGCACCGGGGGGAAAAAAGAACTGCAACACAAAGCCCACCAAAACCCCTTCCAGTTCTTGTTTCCTTCTGTCTCAGCCCGGTTTTCCGGGATGTTTCAGATGATGCCGGGGTGCTGCAGGGTGCGAGGGGGCAGCACCTGCCCCTCCCCTGAGCCACCGTGCCCCGGGAAGAGCGAGGGGCAGAGCGGGGCTGGGACACATCTGGCAGATGGGGGCGGCTCAGCCCTAACACAGCTGGACAGATGAGCTCGGTGGGACGGAGCTGTGGGGCAGGGAATAGGCAGGGAGAGGATAGGGATCAGGCAGGCAAGGAATAGGAAAGGGGCAGGCAGGGAGCAGCCAGGGAATAGGGATGGAATAGGCAGGGAATAGGCAGGGAATAGGTAGGGAGCAGGCAGGGAATAGGCAGGGAATAGGCAAAGAGCAGGCAGGGAATAGGCAGGGAATAGGCAGGGGATAGGCAGGGAATAGGCAGTGAATGGGCAGGGAATAGGCAGGGAATGAGCAGGGAATGGGCAGGGAATAGGCAGGGAATGGGCAGGGAATGGGCAGGGAGCAGGCACAGAGCAGCAGGGAGCAGGCACACCCTTCACAGCATTAACCCCGAGGGTGCTGCAGGGAGAAGCTCAGCTGGGGAAAAATCAGCCGATCCCAGGGATGTCTCTGCTCTGCCTCCTCACCCCCAGCCTGGCTGGGTGACCCTGGGGATGGGCCTGGCTCTGCACCCACCTCCTGAGCACCCTCAGGGGTTACAGTCACAGCCCAGGTAATGCTGAAAAGCCCTGCAGGTGAGTGGACAAATGGACAATGAGCATCCAGAGCTGCTGCAGGAGGGGCTGGCACGGCCACAGGAAAATCAGCCAAGGCATTTGGCAAACATCCAGGTGGCAACTTGAGCCTGGAAAGGGGCTCAAAACTAGGAAGATTTACGGCCACCCTGCACTCTGAAACCCTTTTACATGATTAGAGCCACAGCCACAGGGTGGGTGCTGGGAAGGAGCAGGACTGCTTGTACTCAGGACCTATTCCAGAGAAAGGGGGAAACACTGAAACCTCTGTAGGTGTCTGGGAGCTCACATGTGCCAGACAGAACATGCTGTGTGCCTCTGATGGCATCCAGGTGTATCGGTGTGACAGAACCTGGGGGATGCTGGGAGCACTGGAGAACATCCCTCTGTCCCTGGTACCTGTGTCCCTGGCACTGGAGGTGCTGGCAGCACACAGAGAACATCCTGTGCCAGGAGGTCCCTGTGTCCCTGGTCCCTATGTCCCTGGTACCTGTGTCCCTGGCACTGGAGGTGCTGGCAGCACACAGAGAACATCCTGTGCCAGGAGGTCCCTGTGTCCCTGGTCCCTATGTCCCTGGTACCTGTGTCCCTGGTTCCTGTGTCCCCAATTCCTGTGTCCCTGGTCCCNTTCCGGCGCCCCTGGTCCCTGTGTCCTGGTCCCTGTGTCCCTGGTCCCTGTGTCCCTGGTCCCTGTGTCCCTGGTCCCTGTGTCCTGGTCCCTGTGTCCCTGGTCCCTGTGTCCCTGGTCCCTGTGTCCCTGGTCCCTGTGTCCCTGGCAGCACACACAGCCCAGCCCCACACCAGGATGCCCGCCGGCACTGTGGCACCCCATGTACAGACCTGTGTCATGCACAGCACGCCCAAGGGTCAGGGCTGGCATGTCCCAGCAATCCCACAGAGATGTTTCCTCTGAGGTTATCTACAGGTCACTTCCCAGCGCTAGCAGAGAAGAAAGACAATTTTTTTTCCCTGCCCAGTGACCAGGCTGAACTTCCCAAGCTGTTCGAGCGCCTGTGCGTGAAAACTTCAGCTCATTAATTAAGCCCAGAAAATTAGAAGCTGGCCTAAATATAGTGGCCAATGAGACTGGAAAACAAAAGGAAAAACATCCTTCCAACTGCCTCGCCCGCCCACCCACCTGTGCTGGCAGGGAAATAAAAGACAGAAATTCCCTTTTAAACTCTGCTTCTCCCATGTACGAGCAAAGCACCGGGACCCTCACGAGGGAGAAATTCAATTAGAAAAAGAGTTGTGTGCAGAGAGGTTGGTCCTGTCTCCCATCCTGCAGCTCTCCGAGACACAGAAATTTCCTCCAGGATGTGGAAACCTTCACTTCACTGTTCACCAGTTCCCAGGGAAGGAAGGAAGGAGGGAAGGAAGGAAGGAAGGAAGGAAGGAAGGAAGGAAGGAATATAAATATATAAATTTATCTCTTCCTCCCCAAGGGCTGGCAGAGCATTAAGACCTCATTTGTTTGGCACAGGGATCACAGAGTCCCATATGGCACATCTCATTCACCCTTAGCAGACTGTTTCCTGTTTCATATTCCGGATAATTTACCCCACTTCAAACAAAAGCTTCTCTCCCTGCCCCAAGCACAGCCATTGCCCACCACAGACCCACAAAGAGGAATCCTGAGGATCAGAGCTGCATTTTCATACCATGGGATCACGTTGCAGATCCTCCAGAACGTGCACACACACATTTCTCCCGGATGGACTTTTCCCTAGCAAAGCACCAGCTCCATCAGGGAGCTTTGCTGGAGGTGGTGATGGTGGAACCTCATCTGCTCGTGCCCATGGACAGCCTCAGCCAGCTGCCACCCCCGGGGAGGTGACATTGCTCTGCCCTGGGTGCCTGAGCCTGGCCCTGCGAGCAGAGCAGGCAGGATGGAGAGATGCGGGCGGGCTCTCCCCTCCTGGGACAGCGGCTGCCATGGGAATGAGGGCTGGATAAACACCGAGCATCCATCGGCCACGATTCCTGACTGAGGGGAGCAGGGTTAATGCCGCCCTCGGGGCTGGATGTGCAGCTCCAGGAGAGCACAGAGGGATCCCCGCTCCTCCCCGGGCCGTGTCCGCGATGTTCTGCCGCGGCCCTTTGGGGCTGACGAGCCCATTTCTCTTCTGCTCCCTCCCCTTTTAGTTTCCAGGGTCCATGAGGACTAAACCAGAAGCGGTGACGAGCTGGGTGACACCCCTAAACACGGCAGGGGGGTCTGAGCACCGGGGCTGGACTCAGCTCCCCGGCGACAGCAATACCTGAGCTTCTCAATTAACAGCAGCTCCTGAAGAAGGTGAAATGACTAATGACTAATCTCCCCGCACCGTTCCAGCCAGTTTTGTTCTCATTTCATTCACACAAAAAGCCTCTGCTGCCGGCTCTGGCTGGGGAGGAGCGAGGATAATGAGGAGTGAGTAGAATTCCCGCAGCAGCAGGAATGGAGGTGGCTCCTGCTCTCGCTGAGCTGCCCAAGGGGGGTGGGATTTTGTTGGCAGCTCGGTGGGGTGACCGGGTTGGGATTTTAGTGGCAGCTCCATGGGGTGGACCAGGCTGGATGGGGTTTGGTCCAGTGGAAGGGGGTTGGAACAACAGGATCCTTGGGGTCGCTTCCAACACAAAGCATCCTGTGATTCCAGAACCCTGAGTACAGGGGAGGAGGATTGAGGTCACTGCAGCTCTGCAGGACCTTGGGCTGCAGTGGCGAAAGGGATTTGGAACTGATTCGGCTCAGTCCTGCAGGGATCCTTCTGTGCCGAGCTGGGGAAAGCGAGTTTGGCTCGGGAACAAGCCCAGGGGAAGCAGGAGGGTGAGGATAAAGCACCAGGTCCAGCTGGTGGTTGGGAAGTCCCCCTGGGAGGTCCCCCCACCGTGCTGTGGATCCTCATCAGCTCTGGTTCATGGTGGGGAAAGCCAAAGCCCAGCGTGGGTGAGTTTGGACCTTCCATATGGAGTGGGCTCCATCTGCAGCGAGGCTGTTCGCAGCATCCCACACAGCCTTTCCTTATTTAGCCCAAGCCATATTTATCCCACAGTCTCCTCTCCCCACACCAAATCGGATCTCACTCCAGCTACCACGGCACAGAGGGTGAGCTGTAGCCCCACAGAGCAGCTGAGCTGGAACATCCCTGCTGGAAGTGAACCCAGAGGGAGAGCAGCTGGTGGTTATTTCCCCAACAGAGCAACTCCTGTGTGTAATGAGTTACTGCCAGCACTGGGCATGAGGATGCTCCTGCCTTCATCCACAGCACCCACGTTTCCACCCAGCCAGGCTGGAAACCAAAGAGCTGTTTTAGGCTCCAAAGCTCCAAAGATTCATCAAGATTTTATAGCTTTTGCTCTGCAGTTATGAAACGGTGACCACAAGCCAAATACCTCTGTCCTTTACCTTCCTGCAACACCGATGACTTTGGTGCAATAGAGAGCAAACCTCAGCCTGTCATTTTTCACTGCACAGACAGAACTCAGCCCATAATGTTCTTGATAAAGCAGAGTACCAATGACACAGCTGAAAAACATCAGCGGAGCAAAGAGCGGAGAAAACTTCCCTGGGCTTCCATATGGCATCGCTCCATCTTGGATGGAGTTATTATTATATTTCATCCAGCTTTAGCCGCTCTCTCTGTGTTATCTGACGCGGGGAAAATGTTGATGGGAGGACTCCGGTGCAGACGCTTGGATTCCTCTCCCACCGGTGCCTGCCACATTTGTATTCTCCCCAGGACTGCGCCGTTTTCAAAATGTTTTGTTAAGTTAATTTGTATCCGCAGCCACTTGTGAATTTTTCAGATTATTTGATCTGTAACTGAACTAACATGAAGAGTAACTATTGTTCTGCGGGAGCAGACGGAGCCCAAGTGTGTCTTACGTGTTTGACACATGCCTGTCTTCTCACCCCCAGCGAAGTCCCCAGGCACCAGCAGCGCTGCTGGGCACCAGCCTGGGGATGGCACCGTGTCCCTGCCCTGCTGCCACCCTGCACACCTCGACACCTCCGCCCCAAAACCCCTCACTGGGAGGTGTTTGTCACCATTGCAAATGAGCCCAGGCAGGTAATTGTGCCTCAAACAGTTTTTCTGCAGCCCAGGGAAAGTCTTTGTGCCCGTCAAGGGGTTTGGGCAGTGCTGAGAAGGGCAGGTTTGCTGGAGCCAAGGTTGGGCTGGACGGGGCTTGGCACAGCCTGTGGCATCGGGACGTGTCCCTGCCCATGGCAGGGGAGGGATTAGAGGGGCTGGATGGTCTCTTCTACCCCAAACCATTCTGGATTCTACGAGACTCCGTGCGGTGTGAGCCCCCCCCCGGGCACTCCCTGCCTCTGTGTAACACCAGAGAAGGGTTTCAATTTTCTGCACCAGCTTTGGCAACTCTGTTGCGTTTGGGGAGTGCCAAGGCTGGGGCTGGTGGACAGCCCTGTGAGCTCCCTCCGTGCCTGTGCTTCGGCACGAATTCATTCCTCGCTGGTTTGCTGTGGGAAACAACGTGTTAAGGACCTGGGGGCAAGGCGGGGGCACAAAGCTGGAGCGAAAGCTTCTGATGGTGAGCTCGGCTTTACCCTCCCTGTGCTCCTTCAGCCTCCCTGTCTTGGTACAGCTGCTGCGTGGGAGCCAGGATCCAGTGGGATGACAGCAACGGAGAATTTCTCCACAAGTTCCATCAGGAGAGGAGTTTCTGCCTCACCAAGACCCCAGGCTCAGAAAGGGATACGCTTTTTGGAGTGGTTTCTCAGCTGCTGCTGAGACCTTCTCCCAGAGGTTCTGGAAGTCGGGGCTTGTTCTGACCTTCCAAAATCTCCCAGTGAGATGAAAGGCAATGGAAACTGAGCAGGTCTGTCCCCATCTGGCATCCACAGAAACTGGGGCAGCAGTTCCCAGCCTGGGCTGGGGGTCATGGAGCAGGATCCGGGTTTATGGATTGGCACCTGCCCGCTCAGCCGGGAGCGATGGGGATCGATCGTGCCCTGTGCCAGGGCTGTGGCTGCTGTTTGGGCAGCGTTATTTAAGGACTGCATTCAAACACCATCAAGGGAGATCAATAGCTTTTCTCACAGCCCACCAGTGACCGTGTCTGGGCACAGCAGCTGCAGCTCAGACTCGCTCTTCACACAGCTTTTACAGGGATTAAAACCCAGCGGAAACAAAAAAAGGCTTGGAAAAGAAGCTGGGAGTGAAGCTGGCTCCAGCACAAACCCCAGGTGTCAAGGTCAAGCCCAAACCATTTATTCCTTTAGGTGATGGGAAATGTGTGTTGGATTTCCAGGATAACAATGTTAAAATGCCTTGTTATGCTGGGCAAGACTCAAAAAATGTGTCTGCAGGGCCTGATTCCCATCTGGGGTAAGACATTGATGGGGTTTGGAGCAGCCTGGGACAGTGGAAGGTGCCCCTGCCCATGGCAGGGCTGGCACAGGATGATGGTTAAAGTTCCTCCAACCCAAACCATTCCATGATTCCATGACTGTCTCACGCTGCAGGAGCACTGCAGAAACTCCTCTGCACCAACCACTGCCGGGCTCGTGAGAAGATGTTGTCATCCACTTCAGCAGATTGATTAAAAAAAAAAAAACCCCAAACCAAGGCAGGATTTGGGGCACATCTCCACAGCTCCACGTGCACCTGAAAACTCACCCATTAGTCATGAGGCCAGGCAGGAATTGCGCATCCCTGCAGTCATTCACCGCTTTATGGCAAGTCATGAGATATTTGGTATTTTCCTTCGAGCAAACAAAAGCAGATGATTAAGGAAGAGGCGCAGCTTGCTCGCTTTCAGGAAGAAGACAGCTTGCAAAATGCAACTCTCAGAGCTTCAATAAAACTCCAGAAAGCAAATAAACAGCCTGGCTGAGAGGAGAGCGCTCCCAGTTGCCCAAGTTTTTAGCCAAAATTGGGATTTTGGGGGGAAGGATGGGGATTACCTCCTGCAAAACTGGCACCAGTGAAATGTCAGGAGAGCGTGGACACTGAAATGCCAGGACTAATGTGTGTCACAGCCCCAGCTTGACTTTTCAGGCTACAGAGACACCAGAAACTTCCAAACCTTTGAGTGGAAAACCATCTCCAAATGGGAAACCAAAAAGAACACAACTGAGTTTCATCTTTCTTCTAATTTTATTTTACTCTTTTTTGTTGTTGTTGTTATTATTTTCATTTCCAAAGCCTTTTCTGCCTAAGGCAACGTGTTTATACAAATTGCCTCACTCTCACGAGAAAATAATAAAAAACTAGAACTATTTGCAGATGGAAAAATATTCTGTCAGAAATTTCCTGGCCACCTCTCCATTTCATGCCAACGCTCTGAAGGGCTATAAATGACTGTAGAGCAGCAAATTTGGCTACTGAGATTTTGAACCATGGCGTAGCAGCTCTCTACGCTCTGGATTTAAACCCCCCCCGCTTATTTTACACTTTTCTACACAACTATCTCTCCACTATAAAATATACATGGAAACATCGATCGCTCTAGTGATCAAATATCTCCCCCTTCAAAAATACAGCCCATCCAGAAATGCAAGCATCCAAATCAAGAATGGGTTGGGGAGCTGAATTGCAAATGAATCAATTCCTTCCTCCAAAAAAAAAAA
>VWYP01010927.1:124636-145231 GCA_013400435.1 Pycnonotus jocosus | reverse complement strand
CGGGCACGTGCGGCGGGGGGATGCGGGGGAGCGCCGGGGCGGCGGCCCCGGGACCGGGCGGGGGCTCCGGGATGCTCTGGAGCCTGGGGAGATCCTGAGGCAGAGCCCTCTCCACGCCCCGCTGCCGGTCCCGGGGTGCGCCCCGCTCCGTCCCCCTCCGCACCGCGATGTGTCCGCGCCCGGCTCCATCCCACGCCCCGCTGCCGGTGCCTTCCTCGCCGCTTTAAGACCCCCGGCTCCCCACCGTGCTCTTTTCTCGCTGCCTCCGAGTCCCCGCCCCGTCCCTCCGGTGCCTCCCGAGCGCGGTCCCAGCGGGTGCGGGATGCGGGATGCGGGGTCCGGGGTGCGGCCCCGAGCGGGCTCCAGCATCACCCCGTGCTCGGGGCTGCGCTCCCGTCGAGCGGCACCGTGGGACCGCCTGTGCCGGGCGCTGCTCGCTGGCATCGTCCGTGGTTTCTCCAGCTCCGGGCGCGTTGCGATGCTCCGCTGGTGGAGCCGGTGCCGCTCCCGGAGCAGCATCGCGGGTTGCGGTGTCGGAGGAGCCATCGGAGCGTTCCTCTGTGCGATGCCGCATCCTGGGGACACGGCGGTGTCCCCCGGGCTACTGCCTGCTCCCACCCCAGACACCGGCGGTGCTTTGTCCTCCCACCACCCCTGAGCCCCTCAGCCAGTGGGTTTTGCCCTGCTGTCGGTGGCTGTGGGGGTGGCTCAGTGACAGCGGTGAGGAAGGGACATGGGTCACCCCAAAACCGCCCCGATCCCTATGTTGGGGGGGTCCTCTCCCCTATGCTGCGGGAGCTGCACTAAACCTCCCCCTTGCGAAAGGGAAATCGGGCTGGGGACAGCCCCGGAGTCACAGAGGGACACCCCGGGGGTGACAGCAGGTGGTGTTTTCCATCTGCCCTCAGGGATTTCAGCTGAAATCTCGAGCCCTGGGATCATCCTGCAGCAGGCAAGAGCTGGCCCCGGAGCCTCCGTGTCACCGAGCCAAAATTTGTCACAATAAGGGTGAACCCCCCCCACCCCTTCAATAAGAGTAGTGATTTTTGTGTAATGTAAATCGTGTTTGTGCTTCCCCAGGAAGATCCCGTCCCAGTCCCTGCTGAGCAGGCAAATGGTGCCAGTGTGGGATAAGGGAACAGTGAGAGTGTGGAGGTGACACCCATGGGAGCACTGTTGGGATCTGCAGGATGGAGCCTGGATTCCTTGGGGGGCAGGGGACACTTCTGCTCTTGGGGTGTTCACCCTCTCCAAGTCCCGTGGGGCTTTGCTCCCACAAAAGCACTCCCTGCAGGTGGGAGGAAAAAGCAGTTTTGACTGGGGGGTTTCAGCCCTTGCTCCGAGCAGCAGCACCCTAGGGTGTGCCTGGGGTGTTTCTGGGGTGTCACCTGTTCCCTCCCCAGGCAAACCCCTCTGAGATCTGCAGGGGACGTTCCTCAGGCGCTCCTGTCCCTGCCTGTGGCTCCCGGCTGTCAGTGCTGATCACAGCCTGGCTTGGCTGGCACAAAATCTTAGGGATTTCTGTAATTTTCCCCTCTAAATCGTGGTTTGGGGGTTGTGTCTCTGCGCCTGGCTGGGGGAGCTGTTTGTGTAACCTGGAGGGTGTCTGGCTGTGGGGGATTGAGCTGCTGATCCCTGTGAGAGCTCCCAGGGAGGGAGATGGAGTTGGATGTGGCTGCTGGGCACAAAAGCTGGTGGGTTCAGCAGGGCAGGGCTGATGTGGGGACCCTCCTGCCCTCCCCAGGGGGGAAGAAACCCCCCTCTCTGCACACCCAACAGTGGGCAAGCTGTTAATTGTTCCCTGCCAGATTGACTTGTAAATTAACAGGTTTGCTGGCACTCTCCTCCTCCTTCCTGTGCGTGGTAAAAGCCCATATTTCAAACGGGAAAAAGTCATAAATACCTTGAGTAATGTGAGAGGAGCTTCCAGCTGAAGCTGTGCCACCGAGGGCTGTGGGGGAGAGGGGTCCCCCACAGCAGAGCTGGTCATGCTCTTTGGTGTGGGGTGATGGGCAGGAGGACCTCGGCTCCTTTTGTGGTTGTCTTTTGGCACTGGCCTCACTGGCAGGACAGGGTTGGGCCCTTTGTGCCCCCTGTGTCACTGTCCCCCTGTTCCCTGGTGCTCACTGAGTGGATAAATGTAGGTTTGGTAATCAAAGCCTCTTCCTGAGGCGTCCCTTTTGTGTCATCCTGAGTGGAGCAGGTTTGCTCTGCCTTTTTTCTGGATGCTACAGAGTACCCGGTGTGACATCCTCCCTAAGCAACCCGAGAAAAATACATTTCTGCTCTCTCTCTCCAGGAGTGTGGATCCCTGCTAGACCCTTAATTCTGCTGCTGCCTTGGGAATAGAGGTGGGAATGAGGGTGCAGAGACAGCTGAGATGCAGGCAGGTGGGATGTGCAGGGAGATGATGTGGCCACACACCAGGGAAACTGAGGCTGGAGGAGGGGGGTGATGTTTGTGAGCTCCAGGGGGCTCGGGGTGTACTGAGAGACCCCAGAGCTGAGTTTGACCCGAGGCTGCTCTGAGCATCCCTACCTGGATGAGCCCCCAGGCTGGCCCAGGAGCAGAGTTACTCCAGGTAGTAAGCAGAGTTACTCTGGCGAGCTGTGCGTGCTCCCCACGTGGCGCTGGGGCTGCGTGGGCGGCGAGCTGCCGTGATGGATCGAGCTGTGGCCCGTGGCCCGCGCTGCTCACGGCTTTGATTTGAACTCGCTCTCTTCCCGGCTGAAACGGTTTTTCTTTTGCGTCGCAGAGATAAAATTGCGAGTGTAGGAACCCGAGATAAAGAGAAGGCAGATCCCAGTCAGTGTGGGCAGTGCCAGCGTATGGTAAGGAGGGAGGTTACTCAGTTGCATTAAAAAGATGCTGCTAAGTAGTTTTAATCCACAGTTGCTGAACTTTGAGCTTTAAATTCTTCTTATAGGAGTTGATAAGAACATGCATATTATTCATAAACCTCTCCTCAAAAAAAAAGGAAAATCTGTAAACGAGTTCTGTTAAATATCATTGCTTCAACAGCGTGAAAAATGTGCCTGACATGTATTTCAAATAATCCCTTCCCTTGGCCCAGCTCCCTCCATCCATGAAGCTCTGTGCTTTTTGCAGAGGGTGGAGGGAATGGGGTCAGGAGCTGGGGGCTTTGCTCTGGCCTGGTGTCCCTGGGCAGAACCCCCAGGACATATATTTTCTATTTTTGATATTTGCAAACGGAAGGAGCCAGTCGGGCTGGGCAGCTCCTGGCTATGTCAGTATTGCTTTTTTAAAAATTGCGGTCGATTTGAAACCTGTGAGCCCTGAAGAAGCAACGCTCGGACCAGTTTCCTTTCTGCAAAGTTTATTGCACAATAAGCTGGAACAATCTGCAGGCTCTGTTTGTTAGACCTTTCTTCTTACTCTTGTCCACTCTTTCTGATTATTTTCTTTATAACTTGACCAATTTTTATTTTTTTTTTCCTTGACATCAGCCTAGGAAACTGGAAATTGTCTTTTATTTTTCCCCATCTTTCAGCTCATAAACCCTCTGGAGTTCTGGGTCTGATCCAACATAATTCTTTTGGACCTTCTTCTCTTTTTCTAGCTTGGGTATCACTGTCTTGCCTTGGTAATTCATCAAGCTTAGCATTCCCATTGCAGAGGCTGCCTGTGCTGTCGGATTATTTGCTCATCCAACAAGCCCTGTGTCCTGCACACAGATGGCCCTGTCCCCCTGCAGCCCCAGCATCCTGCAAAAAAAAAAAGAGGAATTTTCAGAGCCACGTTGCCTTCTTGACATTGCTCCATTATTTAGTTGGGAGGTGTGGGTTTCTTTGAACTTTATTTATTTTTTTTTTTAATAATCTGTGAAGCCCCTTGGCTCCCACGCAGGTGTGAGAGGAGCCCAGGGAGGAGGCAGAGGTGCAGAGGATGGGGATGGAGGTGGGGATCTCCCTGGGATGCCCAGGGGTGAGGAGGAGGCACGTGCAGGGTGGAGGAAGCTGTGCACACACCTGGAGGAGCAGAACTGAGGTGTTCAGAGGGGCTCTGCTGCCTCTGGAGCCAAAGGAATCATGAGGGTGAAACAGCCCAGCTGATGGCAAAGGGGGACACACCAGGACCCAACCCAAAGCTGGGATTTTCCCCTCCTTCTGGAGCTTGCTGGCCCAGAAATGCGAGGCTTCACCAAATCCTGGCCCTGCCATCCTGCTGTGCACCTGGAGCCTCACCTGGGCTTGTGCATCATGGGTTTGGAAAGCTTTGGGAACAGCTTTTGCACAGCTCCTGGTGCAGCAGGAGGGGTTTGGGAGCTCAGCTGTGTGGGCACAGCCAGCCCTGAGGGAGATGGGATTTTAGCATTCCTGTTTTCCATGCATTACTATCACTCAGGCTGATGCAGTGTGAGTGTTGTTGTACAACCAGGATCCATCAGAACCTCCATGCTCTAGTTCCCTGGCAACATTTGCACAAAATAAGAGCTGCTCTAGATTAGACAGCAGATATTAGTTTGTCTAAACAGGTTTAAAAACCTATCAAATTAAACTGGGCCAGGCAACTCGTACAATGTGTACACCTAAATTGGTTTAACATTTGCATAAATCAGATTAAATCGGGGCTGTGGGATGGTTCAGGTTGGGAAGCCTGTGGCTGTGTGTGCCCAGCTTCTGGAGTTCTCCACTCCTGCTGCCGTGTCAGGGCTGGTTTTGCACAGCAGCAGCTGATTCTCTTGTTTTTAGCCCCATTTCATAGGTGAGTGCTCTGTCAGTGCTGGTTTACACCAGACCAGGGGCTGCAGTTTGACTGTGACCTCTGAGTAACTGGGATGTCCCCACCCAACCCGGGGACAGGGCTGGTTCAGCTGCAGCCACGATTTGCAATGTGTGGCAGGTTCTGCAGGAAGGGCCTCTCTCTCTCTCTCTCTCTCTCTCCAGGAGGATTTTGAAGCCTGTTGGGGTTTGAGGAGTGAAGGGTTCACAGGTGAATCTGTACCTGGGGGGCTCCGGGGTTCTGCCTCTCCTGCTGCCATCTCTGCATCAGTTTTGGGGTGTCTTGGGCAGGTCTGCAGGGGTGTGATGGTGGGGATCCCTCACGTGTCCTCTTCTGAGCACAGAGCCTGCTCTGATCAGCCTGTTTAGGAGCACAACAGGTAAAAAACTGGTCTGCTCAGGCTTTGGGGATGATTTGCTGTCCTGTTCTTGCTGCTGTGCTCCGTGGAGGTGGAGATTTACACACCATCAGGGGATGAGCTGAGACACACCAGATCCCAACTTCACTGTCAAGATCCACCAGATCCTCTCTCTAGAAAGGCAATAACTTAACCCAAGGCTGGTTCAGGATTTCCCCCTGCTTTCACTTCTCTGTGTGGGCAGTGATACAGGAGGTGATGTGGAATCACACAGGAGGCACAAAGCTGGGGCAAAGCGCTCTCCACCTCCCTGGTGTGGAGGCAGCCAGCTGGGATGGCACACAGTGAGCATGAGAGGGAGGACACGGTGCCTGTGGCTCCTCAAACTGGGAGAAGAGCTGCCTTGTCAGAATTCAGTGCTTTGTCTCTTTGTGATGCTGGAGTTGGATCTCTCCATCTTCCCCTCTGATCTATTGTTTGTTTTCTTCGTGTCCCTGTATCCAGATCAGCATTGTGAGTAAATCCACGGCTGATTTAAGCCTGAAAGCTTTTTTTCCCTGAAAGTCTTGATGGTGCTTCCCTCCATTTTACAGCTGTGATCCGGCAGCAAGGGACAGACCTTCCGTGCTGCCACATGCATGTGTGCATGCAGCAAAACCTGCAGCGATTCAGGATTTCTGCAGTTTTTAAGCTAATCGTCATCTCTGACATCACCAGGCGTTTGTTCTGGTTCCTGTGAATCACAGATGGGTGCTGCTGCTCCAGCCTTGCACTGCTCAAGGTTTCCCTCCTGCTGTCTCTCCTTTGTTTCCCGAGGTGCTGCTGCCTGGCTGGAAGCTGAGCAGCAGTTCCCACTCAGGACACAAAGTTCCCCTGTCCCTCTGGGAGCAAGGGGTGAATGAGATGATCTTTAGGGTCTCTTCTAACCCAAACCATCCCACAGTTCTGTGAAGGGTGTTTCTCAGGGCGCTGTGGTTTCTACCAACAACTTGTTGTTCTTTGGGATTTTTCCCGTCTCCTCCAGGCTGCTGCACCCAGGACTGTGTCTGAGCACCACAGCCAGGTACTGACAGGTCCCATGGGTGCAGGCTGGGTGCTGTCTCCTGGCCAGGTGAGACCTGAACATCCTGCAAAGGGCAGGGGGGTGCTCTGGAGAAGCACTGGGGCAGGATTGATGCACAGGGCTGGGTCTCGTGGCAGCCAGTGCCAACCAGAGGATGAAACTGCTGGCGTTTCTGTCCCCTGGCCCTGCCCTGTGACATTTTGCACTGGGCCATCACGTGCCACAGCGCAGCACCTCCCAGCCGTGTCCTTCCCCTCCAAGTCGCCATTTTATTTTTCTTAAACGTTTATGTATAACCGTACACTAACCTATAAAAATTAGTTTAGGATGGCTGCCAAGAAAATCTCTGCGGTGCCTTGTGGGTAACTCCCTGCGAATTACCATAAAAGCTGTAGTGTGAGGCTGTGGTGGCAGTTGTGAGGATGCCAGTCATCATGCTCTGTATTTAAAATTCAGATGAATGTGTAATGCCTCCGTGGCTGGATTGCAGCAGCTCGGAGCATTCCTGGTGTCCCTGCCCTGCACGCTCTGCGCCCGCTCTGCTTTTTTAATGCCCTCTGACGTTTTCCCAGTGTTTTGCTTGATTGTCAAATGCAACAGGTAGCAAATTGTGGGTGAGCCATGCTGGGAGGGAGAGTGGTTTCTGATGGCTTCCTCCCTGGAGGGACCAACCTCCTGCTTCCACGGAGCATGGGGCGATATTTCACTGAAGGGAAAAGCTGCTCTGTAACCCTTCCCCTGCACCTCCTGCCTGAGCCGTGTCCTGTTTCCCATTTCCCTCTGGTTCTGGGTGTGCTCAGAGTGGGGCTGGCTCAGGGGATGGAGCAGGGCTCATCCCCATGTGCTCAGGGATCTCTCACTGCCCTGCTGGAGAAGGATGCTCCATTGCCACCGAGCCAGCTGCATGTTGCAGTTTATCCACGCGCCCTTGGAAATCCCGAGCGCTTCTCTTTATCTGTCAGTGCTGCTTTTCCTCTGGAGCGCTGAGCCAAGGTGACTGAGGGGCTCCAAAGCAAAACCTCGGCCCCTGGGGCCTCTCCTCTCCCTGCAGGAGGTGGTGCTGATCTGCTGGGCGTGCTGGATCGTTCCATTGAAATTCTCCTGAAATATAATATTCATCTTGGTGTCGCCGTCCCACCTTTATTATAGTTCACCGATAAACATCTGTAATCTGAGAGCGATCCGTGCCCTGCCAGACACAGCCCGGGAATAATGAACACATTCCTGGAGCCAGAGAGGTGTCTCAGGGATGTGTCCCTGCTCTCCCAGCCCTGCCTGATAAATAAAGCAAGGAGCAGAGCTGTTTTTTTCCCAGGTGCATTTACATGTGGCTGTTGGCTTTAGGGGCTCTAAAATGGTGGCAATTGGATCTAACCTGGTGTCCCTGTTAATACCCAGCAGCATTTTCTGAGCACAGCCTCTGTCTGTCTCTGGCTGAGGGTTCAGGGCATCCCCCAATGAATCACCCCCGTGCCAGGCAGCCTTTTTCACCCCGTGGTGAATCCCTGCCCCTCTCCCAGCTGGATTTTAGCAGGAGGGGGTGCAGCTCTCTCAGGGTGCTGGGTGGGGGTGGCCCTTCATGTGGCAGGCACAGCCCATGGGTGGTTTTTTCCTTTTTATCCCCTCCCTGCTAATCCAGAGCGAGCTCAGGAGCTGACAGGACCAAACACAACCCCAGGAATGGTTCAGCCTTGGCAGCTCAGTGTGATCCTGGGGGGAAGAGGCTCTTTTGGGGCTCCAGCACAGCCTCTGCGTCCCCACAGTGCTGGCAGCCAGGGACCATCCGATTGCTGCTGGTCTCCTTCCTCTCCTAACTGGTTTTATCCCAAAGGTGGCTGTTCCACTGAGCTCTGACTGTGGGAACTCGGGGTCCCCTCCCTGCCTGGCCCTGCCAGGTGTGTCAGCGTGTCCCAGCTCGGCCACCCACCCCAAAGCAAAGGGTGATGTGACATCTGCTGTGCCCAGGATGGAATTTTTTTTATTTGCCAGTGCAGCAGTGGGAGGTGACAGCTGCTGGTCACACGTGCCACTGGGACTGCTCCGCTTCCGCAGGGAGAGCTGTTGGCTGAGCATCCTCTGGGGAACCAGCTCCTGACCATCTCCAGGCTTCTGACCTTCAGAATCAATGTTGTGAATCCTCAGAAGCCTCGTACAGACCTGTCCTCCTGGGCTGCTCTCCTGGAAAGGGCTTTCCTCTGCCTCTGCTTGTGCCTCCGCTTCCTCCTCTGCATTTGACCCAGAACAAGCTGAATTTTCTGCTGGTTTGGGATTTCCTGCCACCTCTGTTCCTTTCTGGCATCCAGGTCCTGAGACTTGCAGCCTTTTTCTGTCCTCTTGCTAAACTCGTCAGGAAGAGGAAAATCCCTGGATTTGGAGTCCCCAGCACCATCCGTCTGGAATTGGCAGCTGCTCCACCGGGCGAGCCCTGGATGTGCTTTGGGATGTGCTCTGAGCCCCTGAGGAGAGCAGCCAAGCAAGATCCTTGCTAACTCCTTGCTGGGAGGACCTGTTGCACCACACTGATGAGAAGATTTCTTTTTTCCAGGAGCTCAAAGCACAACTTGGCCCTCCCAAGGGCTGAGGCTGAGCAGTGAAGCTCTGAGGGTGCAGGGGCACGAGCCACCCTCACCACGTGTCCCATTTCCTCGGGGAGGATGAGGATGGAGCTCCAACCATCACCTTCGTGTCTCAGCACCTTGATTGCAGCAGGCTGACCTGTCTGGTGCCATGAGGTGGGAGCACCAGTGATATTTCTGACCCCCTGGAACTACTTGTGGACTACAAGCCCCAAAGGCTGTGCTGATGAACCTGTCAGGGGATTTGGGTGAGGATTTGGGAATTTTGAGATTTTGGAAAACACCCCAGACCTGCTGTGCTCTCAGCACCTCCTCCTGAGCCGTGGCATGACAGCTTCCATGGTTTACCCAGCCCTTCCTCTGGAAAGCAGCTTGAGAATCCCCGGGCTGAGCAGCTGCCCCAGAGGTGTGGGGAGCAGGAGCATCCCTTTTGCTTCCCCTGCCGGCGGAGGTGACGCGGGGGACGCTCCCATCCGGCAGCTGAGACGTGCTGCTCCAAGAATAGCTGCAAGGTTGCTTTGAAAAGAGGAGAAGAAGGCAGGTGGGAGGAACTGAAGTGTTTCTTAGAAGTGAGAGAGAAAGGTGAATGAAATCCTTACTGGCTCTCACAGCTGAGGCTTTTCCTGCCTCAGGGAGCTGAGATGGGGTCTCAGGGGTGCCTTGGTGTGGCAAGGAGCTGGATTTTGGGGCTGGCTGAGGAGTGATGAGGAACAGGGGAAGAGAACATATGGTTGGAGGTGCATTTTCAGCTGGCAGGGTGCTGCTGGTCCCTGTGTGACCCACCTGGGCCATCATCCCCAATGTCCCACCTCGCCCTGTGCTTTAGTGACTGGGCTGTCCCCTCTTGTCACAGGTGGGTGACGTGGCTGTGTCTCTGCTCTGCATCCAGGGTGGCTGGAGGCAGGACTGGTGAAGTGTGGGGGACAGGCAGGTCGTGTCTGTGCTGTCTTTGGCTGCCCCAGACTGGGTGAGAAGCTCCTGCCTTTCCTGCCTGGCTCTTTGCAGGGGGACACAGGGCTGTCCCCGAGGGCTCTGTGCCCCAGAGCCACTGTCCCCAGCTCATGGCCAGCTCAGGGAGCACACAGGCTTGGATTTCTCTCTTCAACCCGCAGAGCCAGGCTGTGTTGTGGTGTAACTGGATCTCCCATCCCCGTGCTTTGTTCTTGACTTACCCTTGACGTTTCCCGATGTCTCTGAGCGAGCTGTGTCCCTCATCCGTGTCCCCATTTTGCATCCTCCATCCTGCCTCCTGCACACAGCTCTCTCGGGGGCAGCCTGGCAGTGTCCTGGGCAGTGTCCCCTTGTTCTCCCCCGGGCCCTCTGAACCTTCTCCTGAGGAGCCTTTACAGGTGGCTCAATTGCAAGTTTTTCTAGGAAGTATCAGAGGAGCTCGTGGTCCTCACATCAGGGCCCCAGAACACTCTGCAGAGAGCTTTAATCTTAAAATAAAATCAAAGCAAGGCTTTCAACTTGGATTTTTCTTTGGAAGTCGCTTTATTTTAAACCCTTTTTTTTTTTTTTTTTTTNNATTTTTTTTTTGGAGTTGCTTTTTTTTAAACCCTTTTTTTTTTTTTTTTTTTTTTTTTGAGTAGTCCTTTAGGAGTGAAAAAGCCCCATATCATGAAATCTTGCCTATGTAAATAATTTTGGGGCTTGGGCTTTTTGAAGTCACAAGGAGGGTGTCCTGCTCAGTGCTGGAGTCCTGTCTGTCCATCCCACCCCATCTGTCTGTGCATCTCTGGGTGTGGAGAATGGGAATGCAGAGGGACCTTCTGGGCTGCCTAAAGCCACAGAACCTGAAAATATCCTGAGCTGAAAGGGATCAGCGAGCCTTGGGAATTGTGTGCCGTGGCACAGCGGGGCAGGAGCCAGGAAAACCCACTGGGGGAGGCCTGGGGGGGCTCTTGGGAGAGCTTTAGGGACAGGTGGGATGGGATGGGCTGGGATGGGGAGAGGCTGCAGCAGACGGGTGCGTGGGACACGCTGCCGGGAAGGAGGAGGTGGCAGCGATGGGAACAGCCCGTGCTGCAGGGGACACGTGGCCCTGCTCAGCTCGGTGCCAGCTGCTTCCCCAGCACGGCCACCCCCTCCAGGAGGGGCAGGAAGGAGCCCTGTGCTGTGAGAAGGGAGCTCCTCCCTGTTCCATCCTGTCCCTGTTCCCCTGGAATGTCCCCCCAGGGGATGTTGGGGCAGTTCTCGTGTCCTGGCAGCCCTGTCTGTGCCCCTCGTGGTCTCTGTGAGCAGCCCTGGCTGTGCCCCCGTGTCCTGGCAGCCCTGGCTGTGCCCCCGTGGTCTCTGTGAGCAGCCCTGGCTGTGCCCCCGTGTCCTGGCAGCCCTGGCTGTGCCCCTGTGGTCTCTGTGAGCAGCCCTGGCTGTGCCCCCATGGTCACTGTGAGCAGCCCTGGCTGTGCTGACACAGCTTTTGGGTCTCTGGGGGTTGGGGTCAGGGTGCCCTGAGCACTGCTGGGCTGTGGGGTAACACAGGAGGAGCCCCTGTGCCCATCCCTGCTCCTCATTGTCCCTGACACTGGGCAGGGTCAGAGCATGGAGCTGCTCTGTGGTTCTGGATCCTGCTGGGGTACGGGGGGGCTGTGCCCACTCTGTGCCCACACTGCTGGGAGATGCCCTGGGCAGTTGTGGGGAAATTGGCTTCGTCAGTTCAAGCTCAGGGAAATGCCCTGGGCCCAGCAGTGCTGGGGGGAGTTTGGGGGGTGGAGGAAAGCCCAAGAAGTTTGTTTGCAATCACGAGTGGGTGCTCATGGTCTGCATCAACCTCTGCCCTGCTGAGAGCTGCCCTGGGAGCGCTGGGCTCTGTGTGGGCTGGTGGCCTCCTGTCCCCAGCAATCACTGTGGCCCTGTCTGCCCTGTTCCCTTCAAACTGAGCAGGGGGGGACTCCTGGAGAGCTTCTCCTGACCTTTCCAGCTCTGTGCCCTCAGCTGCCACCGAGTGACACGGTGACATTTCAAGTCTTGAATGTCTGAGCAATGTTATGGGAAAAAAAAAAAAAAAAAGCCAGCAGAAATGAAATGCTTTGGCTTTTTGTCTCTGACAAATTGGATTTGTTAACCTGAAGCTTCATCTGTCAGCTGGCAGGGCCCCTCTGCAGCTGGCAGCCGGTGGGATGGTGGGAAGAGGAGTGAGAGTGTGTCTGGGACATGAGGAAGAGGGAGGGATGTCACCAGCAGTGCAATATTTGCTGCATTTGCAGCAGTGCATTTCTGGAGGCCCTTTTGGAAGAGATGGGACAAGGTCAGGCAGGGAGTCACACAATGGTTTGGGTTGGGAGGGACCTTAAATCCCATCCAGTGCCACCCCTGCCATGGGCAGGGACACCTCCCACTGTCCCAGGCTGCTCCAAGCCCTGTCCAGCCTGACCTTGGGCACTTCCAGGGACCCAGGGGCAGCCACAGCTGCTCTGGGCACCCTGTGCCAGGGCCTGCCCACCCTCCCAGGAACAATTCTTGTCCAATATCCCATCTAACCCTGCTCCCTTGTCCTCCAAAGTCCCTCCCCAGCTCTCCTGCAGCCCTTTTGGGCACTGGAAGGTTCTCTAAGGTCTCCCTGCAGAACCCTCAGCCCCTCCTGCCATCCCCAGTGTGCCTGCAGGATCCCTTCTGCTGTCAGGCTCTGCTGAGAGCTCTGTTCAGATTCAATCCAGTTTAACCCTGCTCTGGGGCTGGCCCTGAGGAGTGCCTGGAAATGGCACTGTTGCTTCCTTTGCCTTTTCCTTGTTTCCAAAGAGAGGAAAGGAAGAAGTCTCTCGGTGAAGGAGCGTGCTTGGGGAGAGCAGATCCTTGGGGAGAGCAGGTCCAGAGCAGATCCCTGTGGAGAGCAGATCCTTGTGGAGAGCAGATCCCTGGGGAGAGCAGATCCAGAGCAGAACCCTGGGGAGAGCAGATCCCTGGGGAGAGCAGGTCCTTGTGGAGAGCAGATCCCTGTGGAGAGCAGATCCCTGTGGAGAGCAGATCCCTGTGGAGAGCAGGTCCAGAGCAGGTCCCTGTGGAGAGCAGATCCCTGTGGAGAGCAGGTCCAGAGCAGATCCCTGGAGAGAGCAGGTCCAGAGCAGGTCTTTGTGGAGAGCAGCTCCCTGCCCCAGCAGCACTGCCTGGAGGCTCTGGGGACCTGCAGCAGCCCAGCAATGCTGGCAGCACCAAAGCTGCTGCTCCTGCTCCGTCCCTGTGTCCCCTGGGTTGCTGCTGCAGCTCCCTGTGTCCGTGCCGAGCTCCTGAGCCTCTCCTTTCCCCAGCAGTGGTTTTTGTCCTGTCCTCAGCAGATCCATTTCTGCCCCCGTGGTGTCCGTGGCAGCTTCCAGCCCGTGCTGGGGTTTTGCAGGTCTCGCTTGGCTGCTCAGCAGGCTCCAGTGTGGGATGGCTGCAGGCTCTGGAAGCCTCTCCAGTGCTGCTCATATGGAAAACACTCTCAGTAACCACAAAGAATGGAGATGGCGCTTTAAAAAAAAAACACAAATAAAGGTCATCAGCGGGGGCCTCAGGGGATGGGGACAGCGACGCTGCCTCCAGTGGTGTCTGCTGGGGTTGTGTGGCTTGAGCAGCTCCTTGCTGTGGGTTTGGAGCAGAGCTGTGCAGATCATGTCCTGTCCAGTGGATGTCCTTGGAATGAGCTCTCCCTCTGCCCCCTTTCACACGTGCAGCCCCCAGGAGAGCAGCACCAAAACACCCCCAGCAGCCCCAGTGGTGTTTTCCTGGGGTTTTTGGTTGCACAAGTCCGTGAGCATCAGTGGCTGCTTGGAGCAATCCCATGGCAAGGAAAGCACAGAGCAAATCCTGAATTCCAAAATCCTCCCACTGAACAGCCACAGCATTGGGACACGAGAGCAGCTGCAGCTCCAGGAGGGACCTGAGAGGGCACCTGAGGTGGCCCCAGCTTGCTGCCAGCTCTGGGGGATGCACAGAGAGGTGCCAGGCTGCGTTTGAGGCACCCAACACCTCCCTGCCCTTCCCACAGATCAAAGCTCAGGCATGGCAGGCAGTGAATCCATCAGGAACACCAGGAGAACCCCAATGGACTGAAAAATCCCTTTATTCACTTCTCCCATGTCTGAGGGGAAAATGGAAGATTTGGGCCCAGCTTTTTCCCAATGCAGAGAATGAGGTGGAAAGCTGTCCAGGTGCTGGTGCCATGGATGTGTGTGGCATCTCCTCCCAGCTCTGTCACCTCAGTGTGAGGATTTGGTGCCTTCTGCTGTTTAAAAATAAACAATTAATTATTTTGGGCCCAGGGAGGCAAACAAATCAACAGGCTGCTGGATTTCCACAGTCATCCTCGATGCTGCAATGGGGGGAGAGTTAATAAAGCACCTGCCAAGCCCAGGAGTGGCTTGTTAAAGCCAGTGATAATGATGGGCACATTGAGTTCCTGCCTGTGGTGGGTTCCATCAGGATCCTGAACATCCACCCATCTCTAAAACATCACTGTTCCTGTCAGTGCCGTGGTGGGAAAGGAGATTCTGATCTGCTGTCCAGGTCTGAGCCCTTCTAGCACTGAGAAGAGTGACACGGGGCTCTCCAGCCTCTCGTTTGTACTCTGAAAATTGGGTCCTTTTAGGTGTTTGGGGATACATGAGAAATTATTACGTGAATTATCCACAGAGTGGCTTTCCTGTGGTTCTCTGAGGAAGCTGATTTGGTGCAAGGTGCTCCTGCTCACAGCAGAGGAGTGGAACTGGCTGATCTTACAGGCCATGGCTGTAACCTGGCTCATGCTGGATGCCAGCTGTGGGTTGGATCCTGTCCCATCCTCAGGCTTTAGATGTCTTCATCTCAAGGTGTGAGGCTGGATTGTTCCAAGGGAGTTCTGGGCTCTGTTGGAGCCTCCAGCTGCCCCCATCCCACCAGGCAGGGCCCTCACCACGAGCTCTTGATAACGCAGCCCAGCCCTTCTCTGGCACAGAGAGGACAAATTAAATAAACATGCCTGATTGCTTAAACATTTGTTTTTTAAATTAGCAGCAGCTTTTTTGTATTAAAGTCTGTGGATATGCTGCTGGGGAACACTTCAGCAAGTTGGTTTTTTTGGTTTTTTTTTCTTCCCGGTGCTACTTTTCCAGAGCGGTTCGTGATTTAGAAACCAAATGCAAAATGCAGGCCAAGTTTGAGGTTTAATCCTGTGAAAGATGTTGATGGGAAGAAACTGCACTGCTTGGAGCTGTGGGGCCCTGTTTGGATGCATGATGGGACAGGCCTTGAAGGCAGCAGCCTTTGGAAATTGTGCTGTGCGAGTGCTGGGGAGAAGTGTCTGAATTCGGGAATCACAGAATGCTTTGGGTTGGTTGGAAAGGACCTTAAAGATAACATTTTTCCAACTCCCAACACCTTCCACTGGACCAGGTTGCTCCAAGCCCCATCCAACCTGGCCATGGACACTCAAGGTGTTTCATGATTGTCCCCAGCTTCTGGTAGAAAGTTTCAGTTGTCCATAAATTGGACAAATCCACACATGGCACAGTTGGTGTCCCTGCACCAGCCCTTCCCTGGCTGTGCCTCTGGGTTTGTTTGCTTTCTTCAGGATCTGTCCTGTGCAGGTGGCAGGGTGAGGGTTCCAGCCTGGGTGTCTTTGCAGGGTGAGGGGTTTTGGGTGCTGCTCTGATAGGAACCAGCGTTGCTAAATCTCTGGGAAGGCAGAATGCAACCAGTGAGCAGCTAATGCTCCACACTGACCTTGCTTGGAGCATGTGGGGCTTGGCTGTCAGCGTTCCAAAATAGCATCTGTTCAGGAGGATAACCCAAAAAACCAAACGTGGATCCCTGTGGTACCTGCGGGAGCACCAACCCTGCTGGGAGCCCGCGAGGTGAACTGTGCTCCTGCCACTGTAAAAAAGAATAAAGAGAGTTCCACAATCCCACTGCTTTTTGTGTCATCCCTCTGGGTTATTCAAAGCTCCTGGCAGCTCAGGGACCAGCCTGGCTTGGGGCAGCCCATGGGACATCCCTGGGCTGGCATTGCTCATTTTCCCTCATTTTCTCTCTGGGGCACATGTTTAATTTTTTAATTAGTGGATGCACCCCCCCTGAGCACAGCTCCAGCTCAGCTGAGTGTCCATGCATGGATGGAGGATTGCCTCGATCCGAGCCCTGCACCCTCCTGAAAGGCGACAAGCACCGGGTTTTACTGTTGTTTTGTTTTTACATATTAAAGGTTTAATAAATGGAATTAAATACTGTGAAACTTAAGGTAATTAAATGTGGAAGCAGAAAGGAAAAGAATTGTAAAGCATCCTCTCCAGGAAACTAATAGGCTCCATGCCTCCTTATCTTAATGATTTTCATAATTTAGCTGAATGCAGAGATAATGGATCTGATGAACCTTTCTGGAGCTGATTTGAGGTTTAATGGGCGTCTTGCTGGGGTGGGGGCAGGTGCAATCAATGCTCTCGAGGAGGGAGATAAGAGCCAGAGAGGCTGGAACACAGAGGCAAAACGAGTTTTCCGTCCAGCCTGAGTGCTCCCTCCTTCCCACCTGGAATTAACCTCGGAAATCATCTTCCAGGGCCACGTGGCTTCCTGCGGCTCCGCGCTGCCAGCGGCTTCTGCCTTCCCGCACAACCTCTGACCCTCCCCGGGCCGGGGGAGCCGCAAAGCCGGGATCATCTGTGTTAATCTGCTCTCATTGAGGCGGGATCAGTGAAACCACCTCGCAGATTCACTGTATTATGGAGCAGATTGAGGGACTTAGAGAGCAAATTTAATAAATATCATTTCGATATTGCTTGGCGGGAAAAAAAAAAAAATCAAAATCCTCTGAGCGGCTGATACTGAAGCGCCCTGTGAAGGTGCTGGATAGGGACATGGTGTGTGTGGAGCTGGGCAGAGGGGATGGGGACATCCCTGGGTGTGGTGGGGACAGGAGGAGAGGACATCCCTCGAGGCTGGGTCACAGCGGCACGTCCAGAAGGAAATAGGGCTGAGTGTGCCTGGGAAAGGTGGGAATGGGGAGGTTTGGTTTGGTTTGGCTTAGTTTGGTTTGGTTGGGTTGGATTGGGTTGGTTTGGTTGGGTTTAGTTTGGTTTGGTTGGATTGGTTTGGGTTGGTTTGGGTTGGTTTGGTTTGGTTGTTTTAGTTGGGTTGGTTTGGTTTGGTTTGGTTGTGTTGTGTTGGGTTGGTTTGGTTGGGTTGGTTGTGTTGTGTTGGTTTGGTTGGGTTTGGGTTGGTTTTCTTTGGTTTGGTTTGGTTGGTTTGGTTGGGTTTGGTTTGGTTTGGTTTGGTTTGGTTTGGTTGGATTGGATTGGTTGGGTTGGTTTGGTTTGGTTCAGTTCTCTCAGGTCAGCCATGGGTCTCCTGTGCCCCCCTGGCTCTCGTGCAGGGTGCAGGGTGCTCCAGCAGCTTCAGGGTGTTGGTGCTGCAGCTGAGCCTGCACTGGAGCAGCTTTGCTGTGTCCATGCAGTGCTGGCTGCTGGGGAGGCAGAGCTGACTCACCCCAGCTCCTGTGTGCAGGTGGGGTCTTCTCCTGTCCCTGCGCAGAGCAGAGCAGCAAAATCCTGCCAGGGGGACCCGGGCACAGCTCTGTCCGCAGGGCAGGGAGGGAGAGCAGCTGCAATGGCAAACCCCACACTCCCCTCCAGGGCTGGCTGTGGTCAGTGAGGTTTGGGCCATGCCAAAGCCAGAGGATGGGCACTGCTGTCTGTCTGTCTGTCCCGGGAAGGTCCCTGCACGGAGCAGGGCAGGGCAGTGTGCCCAACACAGCCCCAGGGGCTGCTCTCTCTTTGTCCCCAGCAGGACCCCCTGCCTGCTGCAAAAACACTTGGGTTAGGAGAAATGTGTGACCTCTTGCTAACCCTCTTCCCTTTCCCCTCTCGCTCTGCAAGATGTTAAAAAGAAGGGGGGGAAAAAGAGGGAAAAAAAAAAAAAAAAAGCCCACGCTGGGGCCAGTCCAAGGAGGGTGAAAGCTGGGGACCATATCATTAAAATGCTAAAAATGAGCGTGCTGAAAACAGACACAATCGGGTATTTAAAGCTCTGAATGAAAAGAGTGTGTGTGTGAGCCGGCTTGTGGAGAGCCGGTCTCCCAGAGCCGCTGGAAAATATGTGGTCAAGCCCGCACCATTAACTTTTTTGTTTCTGGTTTGTAAAGTAGCTGTGAAATCTTGGGGGGGACAGGGACCCCACGTCCCTGCCAGGGGCTCCCATGTTCTGCTGTGCCAGTGCCACAGGCTGGGCTGGGCAGTGCTTTGTGCACAGCGAGGTCCTGCCATGATTTCTATCCCAGAACGTGGTAAAAAAAATCCCCCCCATCACCCAGACTCGTGTGTCCAGTGCATCACCAGGGCCCCTTCTGGGATTTGCAGCAGCCTGAGGATGAGTGGGGTGTGTGGGAAGCAGGAGGTGTGACCCAGAGCGGCCGCAGCTCCTCCAGGCCAGCCACAAATCGACTCCTGGGTGAATCACTGCTAAGTCACTTCATGGGGCTGTTGTACCCTTTGTTTGCAGCTTTAGAATCGTGGATTTTTTTGAGGTTGGAAAAGCCCTCTCAGCTCAGAGAGTGCATCCGTTATTACCCTGGCGCTGCCGAGGCCACCACTAACCCGTGTCCCCAAGTGCCACATCCATGTGGCTTTTAAATCCTGCCAGGGATGGGGACTCCAGTGCTGCCCTGGGCAGCTGTGCCAGTGCCTGAGCACCCTTTAGATGAAACAACCTGACCCTCCCCTGCCCAGCCTGAGGCCGTTCCCTCTTGTCCTGTTGTCCCCTGAGAGCAGAGCCTGACTCCTCCTGGCTGTCCCCTCCTGTCAGGGAGTTGTGCAGAGCCACAAGAACCCCCCTGAGCCTCCTTTTCTCATTCTGAGCCTCCTTTTCTCATTCTGAGCCCTTTTCCCAGCTCCCTCAGCCTCTCCTGGTGCTCCAGCTCCTTCTCCAGCTCCTTTCCTTTCTCTGGACATGCTCCAGCACCTTCATGTCCTTAATCCTGGACTTCTTAAACCTGCCCATCCTGGGCTGCTGGTGGCTGCCAGCTCAGGTGCCCAGGGCTGTGCCAGGAGGTGTGACATCCTCCAACATTTTTTGGAGCCTTTTTCCAGGGAAATGCGGATTTTGCAGCCCCACTCCAGCGTGTTTCCTGCCTCCCAGCTCACCCCTGGCTGGGGTTGTGCCCTGCAGGGTTATTTCTGTGCATGGACACGGGTTTCCCTCTTGAGCACCCGCAGAGGGATCCGCGGCGGTGCAAAATGCCCCTAAAATGTCTCCCAGGGCAAGTATGAACTGCCAGGCTCGGCTGGGCTCCAGCAGGCAGGAACAGATGAATCAGACACTTAATGGTAAAATCGAATCCCTCAAAGTATAAAAAAAAAAACCCCCAACCCAATTCCAGCGGGCTCCCCTCTGCCGACCCCCCGAGCCTCAGCCAAGCAGGGACGAGAGGAGATTTCAAACCAAACTGGGATTTTTTTGGGGGGAAGGGGGGCCCCCCACCATATCTCCTGGCTGCCAGCCTCTCTGAAGGGAAGTTTCACCCCGCCTCCCGCGGTCTCGGATGTCAGGTTGGCAAGAAAAATCCCATCTGTTTTCAATCTGGATCCTCACTTCCATCCACCCAGCTTCTCCTCCCCGCTCTCCCCCGCTCCCAGCCCCCAGAGCTGGCGTGTGCGCCAGGCAGGCCTCGGTGACGCTTTTTTTTTTTTTTTTTCTCCCTCTCCTCGTTTTTATTTTTTTTCTTCTAAAAATGTATGTGGCCTCTTTTGCCCCCCCGCAGCTGCCCCCCCTTCTTCTCCCAGGCACATGCTCCAGCACAGCCCTCTCCACGCTGGGGCCTGCCAAGAACCTCTCTGTGCTCAGCCCCGCTACGGCCGCTGGCTCGGAGAATTCCCAAATGACCCGGGATTTTCAACCCAGAGCTTTCAAAAAAAAAAAAAAAAAACAAAACCAAAAAACAAAAAACCTCCCCCCAAAAAAACCCCAGAAAAATATCTCTCTGTGTGGAAAATGAAAAAAAAAATAACCAGGCAAAATTGAGAGGGGAGCAGAGGGAAGAAGGAATTTTGTTGTTGTGATTTTTCTTTTTTTTTTTTNGGCATTTTTTTTTTTTGCTTTTTTTTTTTTTTTTTTTTTTTTTTTTTTTTTTTTTTTTTTTCCTCTCTGGTTCCAACTTTTTGGTATGATTTGGAAAAGAGCAAGTACAGAGTGTTTTGTTCCTGCCTGGAGATAACAGAGCTGCTCTGAAATCCCATATAGAGTCAATGCAAAGGCGTATACGTTGCAATCATGATACCCTAATCTCCCTCTGAAGGAAGCCTTTTGTTGCACACCCCCCCTCTTGCCGCTCCCTTTGCTGTCCTCTCACACTGCGTTTATATCTTATTTAAACTCTTAAGTCCTTAGGCTAGGAATTACCTTCTCCCTTTACAGATGGCTGCAAGAGCTCAGCACGGCTGTGCAGCGCCATGAAAAATAAATGAAGAAGGTTGGGGCTTTTGTTGATGGGTTTACTTCCTTTTTTTTTTTTTTTTATGTGTGTGTGTGTTTTTTGAGGTGAGAGTTTATCTCATCACAGATGAGCGATGCCGGGCTTTGTATGGCCAAAAGTATTGCCATGAATCTCAAGGCAATACCCAGCACTGGCTGCCGTGCCTCAGTTTCCCCTTTGGGGCGGTGGGTGAGCGGGGTGCGGGGGGCGCAGCAAGGGGGATCCTCCTTTGATTCTGGGCAATGCTGGGGGAGCTCCGTGGAACGGGGGCGTGTCTGAGAGCATCCAAAGGGGTCGGGATGGGGGGACAGACCCCAAAGGGCCCGGAACAGGGGGACAGACCCCAGCGGCTGTGACAGAACCCCAAGGACAGGCTCGGAGGGGCTCTGAGCGGCCGGGCTGTGGGGCTGAGCCCCCGGAGCTGCTGTCAGGGTCCCCCCGG
>VWYP01010927.1:113317-124600 GCA_013400435.1 Pycnonotus jocosus | reverse complement strand
GGGGTCTCGGGGGCCGGCGCTGTGCGGGCGATGCGCAGCGGGGCTGGCAGGGCCGGCAGCGGGGGCTGCGGGGGGCGCTGGGCAGGGAATTCCCTTCCCTCTCCCGCTGCCTTCTCCTCTCCCCTTCCCTCTCCCCTCTCCCCCTCCCTTCGCTCTGCCCATTCCTCTCCCATTTCCTCTCCCCTCTCCCCTTTTTCCCCAGCCGAGGGCTCACAGGAGCGTTTTGCTGCGAGACGAGAAAATGCGAGCGGGCACATCCAGCATCCCCCTGTGCCGGGGCGCTCGCCCGCCGTACAAAGCACCGGCTCTGCGGTTCTCCCTTTTCCCAAATCACCCCTCTCGCTACGCGGTTTCCTCTCCGTGCTGGAAATGCTTTTTGTTTTTAATGAGTTGGAGGCAGCCCGGGGCTGCAGGAGCGCACGATGCTGTCGGCAGGACACGGGCTGCAGCCTTTGAGTAACGGACAGAATTTATTCACTGTAAACATTGCACAACTTCTGCGCTCCGTTCCCAGGATTAAACTGAAGTCATTTTCTCGGCTTTACATGACTCGTTTGCTGGTGTTATTAGGCTACCGCTCAAGCTCGAGATGCAGATTTGTCTAAAATGTGTAATTTTAGAAACATAATAGATGGAGGGGGAAAAGCTTCGTTTAGCTGTGGGAACCGTGTAGCTGGAACTTCATGAGAAATAACCACATTTTATCCCTTTATTATTCTTTTCTCACTTTGGCAAAAAAAAAGCCACAAAACTTTTCTGTTGCAGGTAACTCAGGTAACTTTTATGTCAAGGCTCTCACTTGAATTCGCAGCAGTTGGTCTGACTGGAGGCAGTTATAGCAACAGTTGAAATTAAATTTAAATTTATATTGTTCGTTGTTGGAGAACTCTCCTGCAGCTAAGGAAAGAAGTGTAAAGATGAAGCTGATGGTTGCTATATATGAAAAGTGGTTTCTAACATTAACATTATGGTTCTTCTCCTAAAAAAAAAAAATCTCTAGCCTGTTTAGCTCCAGCTTTCTATAGCTGCATCTTGTTATCCTTTAATTTCCCTTTTCCTGAAAACGTCACTTAGCGGAGGAAAAATCACAAATTCAAGCGCGCTGGGATTGCCACACATGGTACGGGGGAACATCTGCTGGAAAGAGACTTTCTGAGAATAACAAAATAACAAACCACCTGCACTGAGACGCTTTTCTCCTCTGGAGCCAGCTCGGTGTTTGTTGGTGTGGGGCTGCAGCCCACGGGCAGCTGCTCCTGGCCACACCAGGGCCTTCAAGTGGGATTTTCAGGGCTGATGCTGTTGGTTGGGGTTTATTTAGGGGTTTTTTTTTTGGCTTCGCCAAAAAGGAAGAAGTGAAAAATCTGCATCTGAGTGAATCAGATTTAGCAGGTTCTTCGTGGTTTGCGTGTTCTCGAACGTAAGGAGCGCTGGGGGTCGGTGCCTTGGGCTGCCCCTCGGCCCCTCGGAGTGCCGGGGGCGGGCCGGGGGCGGCGAGTGGGGCTGGCTCGGCTTGGGGCAGTGCGATGGAGGAAGGGTTTGCCCGGCTCTGCCCGGCTCTGCCCGGCTCTGCCCGGCCGGGGCTGCCCTCCCCTCCTCGGCCATCCCCGCAGAGGGAAGCGGAACGCCTCCTCCCTTTCGTGTTCCTCCTCCAAGAACCAGCCGGGAGGGGAAAGGATCGTTCCTTGTCTTTTATCACCACGGGAGCGTGTCGCTTGTCCCTGGTGCAGCAAGAGGGACATCATCTCCCGGAGAATCCTTCCGAATCTTCCTGCCAAGTCAGAGCGGAGCCGAGGGAGTGAGGCGGTGTCGGGGCTCCTGCTCTGCTCTCCTGCTGCTCTGCGGCCAAAACAGGGATTTATCAAAGGCATTGAAACCAGAGAAGGCCCAGTTATACTTTTGACTTGGAAGAGATGTGCGTCGTTTCTTTTGGGAGGTGGAGGTTCCAAAATAAACCGGCTGAAGGTTCAGTGTGCCGACAGAGAATGAATTTAGTATTAAGTACTAAATTCCTGCAAAGGTGACAGTTGCAGCAGATATATGAGGAAATCCCTCATTACCCTGAAGAGCTGGAAAAGCAGGATACGGTGTTTTATTATGTTTCTTAACCTTGATCACAGCGAGTTTCAAACACCTTCTTTACCCTGGCTGTTGAGTCTGCCCTGTGGGTACAGATTCTTGTAAGGCAAAGCTATTTCACTAGATTTAATCTCTAAGGAGCGTGCCAGAAAAACAGCCTTTGGGGGAATGGCAATCTGCTGGCTTCCTCGTCTGCAGAAATGGGAACAGCAGCGCGCAGCTCCTTGCTGGGAAGAGCTTTAGGGTCCACCGGCGAGCAGAGCTGAAGTGCCGTGGTTGAGTCACTGAGCCAAAAGCGAGGCGACAGCAGAGAGGCGCGGCTCGCCCAGCTCCCCCGGCAGGTCGGCAGCGATGCCAGGAATAGATCCGATATCTCTGGTTCCTGTCCCTGTCTGTGGCGTGTGGGCACAGGCCAAAAAGAGCAGCAGCGCCGGTGTCGCCCGGCTACGTGCAGAGGGGAAAGTGGAGGTTGCACAACCCCGTCCTCGGTGCTTTTTTTTTTGGGGGGGGGGCTGCCCTGCGGTGCCGGGTGAAGGAGGGACACGTTGTGTGACACGGCTCAGCCAAGAGCTGGAGTGAAGCCACTGATCCTCATTTGGTGCTGGCTTCTGTGCAGCCCTGCTGTAGTAGCAGCTTTGTAGAGGCTGCTCACCTGGGCTGAATTGAAGCTGCTCACCTGGACAGAAAAATGCACTGCGTGCCATTACCCCTCCCCCCAAGCATCCCCTGCCCTCTGTTTGAAGAGATTTCGAACCCTGTCCATATTTTGTTCCCATGCAAGGCTTTGCTGTCGGAGTAGGCAGAGTTTGCAGCACATCTCATGGCACCAGGGAAGTGCAATCTTGTTACATTTGAATTTATTTCGTGCTGCGTTCGCGGGTGCGAGGAACGAACCGGTGAAATTAGGGACTGTGGAAGGTGTGAGACGCCGTGTTTGTTCAAATGCTGACGGTGGGAAAACAGCTGTTGGAAGCTCTCTTTGAAGGAGTAGCTGCCCTTCCAAAACTCTTTTGTAGGAGTAATAACTGTTGTGGTAGGTGCACCTTCCTGCATCAGGAGGCACCTGGGAGCTGTGGACGTGCACAGGCTGAGGCAGGGATGGAGAGCTGAGCTCTATCAAACAGAACTCCACAAGACCTTGATTGTTCTTGTCTGCCTTATGCCACTTCTGAAGTGACTCCTGCCTTAATTTTGCGTGATCTCCTGTGCACCTGGGTGAATTTGGATTCTTAAAGAAGCTGTTCTGCCCTTCCTTGCTATTTCCAGGTAACTTTGATGGGGTGGTAAGGGTAAGGGCGTGTTGCCATTTCTCTATGTAGTGATTAGCGCTCTCGTTAGGGCTTAGTAAGTGCGCTGCCAAAAATTCTCTCTTGAATCTGTGTGGAGGTAGATCTTACTTGTGCGATGAAGCCACAGAGCGCTCAGTTTCAGCACCAGCTCCCAAATCACAGGATGACTTATCTACTAATTTTGCCTTGCTATCTATTTGTGAGCAGGCAGGAAGCAGCGCTGCAGCCGAGGGAATTGAGGCACAGCCCCTGGTTATGGTAATCCTTGAGCAGTTCATTTGGGTGTAATGCCTTTTTTTACAGTTGCTTCCCTATTACAAACAGATTTTCTGATAATGGCACCTGCGCCATTCAGATGGGCTCATTATTATAATGGCAGCAAGCATTGTTAGGGAATCGGGATATGGAATTGATGTAGGATCGTTACAACGGCAGGAGCAATACCAATAAATAAAACGACGCCGTAGCAGCAGCACTAAACCTCGGCGTAAGAAGGGAAAAATGACAGTTCGAATTTCCCCCGGATTTGTGGCGTAGGAGGTGGGGGCGTGGGTGGCAGGGGCTGTCCCTGCGGGCAGAGATGCTCACCGGAGGAGGAGGAGGGATGCCCACCCTCCCAGAACCATTAGCTGGAGTCGCTTCAAAGCCAGCCAGGGGAGATTGGTGCAATTAATTAGCTGTAGAAACCTTGTTCCTGTCCTGGGTGTTGTTCCCGGGTCGGCTCCATTAAAGCAGATTTTTGGGGATGGGTTTCAGGCAAAGTTTTGGCGTGCTCAGCCTGTCCCTCCTGAGTGGCTGGGGCAGTCTGTGCGGGTCGCTTTTCCCGTTTCGCTGAGGGAAATGTGGGAAAGCTTGGAATTACATCTGTGAACTAAGTCTGGGGGTTGAGAGAGTGAACAGCCCAGCAGGATTCGACAGAGGTTGATGTGGCAGCGTGCCTGAGCACAGCGAGAAATAGTACCAAAGTGAAAGAAAAGGGAAGAAAGGTTAAAAAATCCGAGCATTTGAAAGGTTACTGAGGGCGTGGAGTGGAAATCATCCTCCCCTCCACCTCGTTGTGTGAGCACAACCCTGGAGATGGGTGTGCTGTCTCCAAGGCCGGGCTCGTGGTCAGGTTTAGCAGAACCAGATAATCCAGATGGCTGATCTGGAGCGAGCTTTGGCCAGCAAAGCCCTTCTGGCAGGCGGAGAGGAGGGCGCCGGGAGCAGCAACAGCGCTCTTTAAACAAAGTCCTTGCTAATGCAGCCCGTGTGGACAGAGCACAGATGTCTTGCTCAGGGTTTGATTTGATTTTTTTTTTTTTTTTTAATAAAATCCCTTTTGTTTTCCATCAGTGACCCCTGGTTTAAATCCCTGCTGCAAGAGGGGGATTGTAACCCTTCGGTGGGCTCAGACATGGGTTGAGTTTTGTCCCCGTGTCCCCGATGAGGGAAGTGGCCGCTCCGTGTGCCCGGGGTGAGAGTGGCAGAAGGATGCTCGGATGCTGCTGAGGTTGTTGGGCTTTGAACTCGCGTTTTGCCCGAGGCCCCGTCGGGACAGGGGTGATGGGCAATTGCTTTTTTGATGCTTGGCTCTGCTTTTGTCAGTGGACATCTGGTGCCAGGATTGCTGCTGTCGGGCTGGGGGTGGGCTGCAGGGTCAGGGAATTTGATGGATTAGTGTGGTTGGAGGGCTGGGGGAGGGGACGGGTAGGGTTTCAGCTCTCCCTGCAGGTAGAGAGAGAATTTGGGGATTAGGGGCACTTTGCTGCAAGCTGCGAAGTGGGGGGGAGGATTCGGAGAGGGGGAAGGGTTGAGAAGAAAATAGTCTTTGCAGTTTTGTTGGCTCTGTGAGACAGCACAAGGGAAATGTGTCTGTCCGGAGCAGGGGATGGAAAAAAAATCCACAGCAAATCTGGTGCTGGGCTGTCCCCCCAGCTTTGTCACCCTTGGGAATCCTTCATGCTCGTGCCTGGCTTCAGGGTCACTCGGTTCATTCCCTGCTGCTGCTGCCTGTGGATTCAATAACCTTCTTCTCTCCCCAGAGATCAGCTTAAATTAAAACTTTATCCTTTACTTAAGGAAGCAGCCTCTCCCCGTGCTCTGTTAGAGGATCTGGGTACTTTGCAGGGCGCTGTCCATCCCTCTTCCCTGAGGTCACCAAAGGGGGCTGCCCTGGGAATTGGCAGTTCTGAAACACAGGAGGGGCCTGTGGAAAATCTGCTGCTGCTGATCTGGAGCAAAGGAGTAAGAAAGAAAAACTTGATTTTTTTAAAAGCTGCCCTGAGGGCAAATCATTCGAAATGCCCAGGCCTGGGAAGGGGGCACAGGCTGCTTTTCCTGCTGGGGGAGCAGTGTCCTGGTGGTATCAATGGGATGCATCACAAGATCCTCTCCTGGAGGTCACTGTGCCAGCCCGTGGCCATGCAAATGTCACTTGTCTGCCTGACAGAGCTGGAGGGTTCTCACAGCCATGAAGGCCACCAGGAGCTGGCCAAAATGGGGACCTCGAGGAACAGGCACAGTGAAATCCAATCTTGGGCAGGCTCTGTGTTCCAGGATCAAATCCCCTTGTATAAGGTCTGCCCAGAAGGTTCAGTGCCTGCTGGCTTTGGGTCCTGGCAGTGCTGTAGGAGGGAGGTGACCTCTCCAGGAGGCACAGCCAGGCCTTGAACTCCTGTGCTGGGGCTGCCTGTGCCCACAGGTGTGTGATTTGGGCACGGCTGGGTTGTTCTGTGTGGGAAGGAATGCTCAGGGCTGCCCCCCAACAGCTCCTTCTCACCTGGCCCTGTGCAGCACAGGCACAGCCCCAGCCAGGCTGGGAATTCTCGGCTTTTCTGTTGGAAAATAAGCCCTTGGGGGTGATTTTCTTTACACCTTTTGCATCAGAAACTGAGAAAAATTGGGAGCAAAGAGGAGCAGGAAATTCATGTGCAATGAAGGAAACATTGGGATGGGATGAGGGTGGAACTGCAGAACATGAAATGAGGAGTGTTGGGGCTGTGGGATCTTTGGTCCTTCCTTGTGTTGCACAAAGTCAAGGTGCTGAACTGCCTTGTGAATTTTGGTTTCTTCTCTGTGTTGAACAAAGTGGTGGCCAAGGGCCGGGGCAGTGCAGCAAACCTCGTGTCTGCAAGGTTTCTGGATATGCAAAACCTTTAAATATTGGTCTGAAGAGGATAGGGGAATGAAAAATAAGAGATAAAGTTACAACTCCCATCCTGAAAATGAGTTTATTTAACTTTAGCAGCAAAAGGCAGAAAAATCTGGGGGGAGGGGGAAAGGAGGGAAGAAGTGACCGTAAAAATGCATGCAGGGAAGTGAACAGCTGTGTCCTGTGAAATGGGAGCTGCTGGGATTCAAAGGATTATGTCACTAACCAAGACCTGGTGTTTGCTCTGGAGCTGAAGCCTGGAGCCCCAAGCGTGCAGGCAGGAGGAAAAAAAATCAGAGTCACGCAATGGCTGAGGCTGCAAAGGACCTGCAGAGGTTCAGGCTGCTCCAGGCTGCCCTGGTGGGTTCTGTGCTGCTGGAGAGAGGCTCCAGCAGCCAGGAAAGCTCCGGGTTTGCAGCGATTTGTGGGTTCTGGGAGTGCTCTCGTGCCATCTGTGCCTTGTTCCTGGAGCACTGAGTATGTGTGGAGGAGAGAAAACGTGGTTATTTGCCATCCTCCAGCATTTATGGATGGATTTGGTGTCCTCAGTGCCACAGAAAGGCAGAGGCAAGTTCTGCTCTGTGTTCCCTGCCCAGCCCTGCTGTTCTCTGTTCTTGCTCTGTGTTCCCTGCTCAGCCCTGCTGCCAAGCAGGGATGTTTGGTGCTGGGAAAAGCTTCACCCACACACAGGTATTTCCTCTGAAGTGCCAGTTTTTGGGTGCTGCTGGGCTGGATGGGTCAGCAGTGCCTGCAGCCTGAGTGTTGGATGGTGGCAGGGCTGTGTGCCTGCAGGGAAAGGGATTTCCAGTCCGTTCCTCCAGCCGAAGCTGTGTGCCATGAAAAACTCTGCTGACAGCGTTCAGAGCAATATCCCCACGTGAGTGATGGCCCCACTCCTGCTTTATGCACTGCTCTGAGGGGTGGGGATGTGTAAATCGCACCCTGGCAGTGATTTATTCCCAGGTACAGTTGTGATTCACAACGACTTTCCATCCCCGCTTCTCCCCGGCGCCCGCGCCGCAGCAACAACTGGTTGTAAACCAGGAGGAAACGGCAGCAGCTCCCATGCCAGGGGATGTGGCTGTCCCCTCTGTGTGTCCCCTGCTTCCCTGGGCCCTGTGCCAGCACAGGGGTGAGGGTTTGGGGTCAATCCCTGTCTGTCTCTGGGATGGAGAGATCCAAATCCGCGTCCCTCCCCGAGCAGGTTTCCGTGGGGTTTAATAGGGGAGATGAGTGACACGTTAAAAGTGGCTTTGGGTTTTATGCAAAGCCAGTGATGCTTAAGACAGCTGGGGGATTTTAGGGTTTTCAGTAAGTTTTGTTGGGGAAAAAAAATAAAAATTTTCCTTTGGAAGGTGTCTGTGGTCCAGTGTGAAATTTTAGTGGATTGAAGGTGTGGGAATGGGTGACTTGTGCTTCACACCTCGTTGCCACTCTGGGGCGTTGAGTTTCTTCCCTCCTGCTTTGGGGAAGAAAACGTCAAAGTCAGGAGAAAGACACATTTTATTTTGTGGCAAGGAATGAACATTAATATTAAAACTTCTCGGGATTTTTTTTTTTTTTAAAGTATAATTCTGCTTCTTGGCTGTACTCTGGTTTAGATCTGGAATTGCTCTGGAAATGCAAGTTGAGACAAACACAGAGAAAATGTGAAGGGTGGACGCCACTGTGCTGTTTTCCTCATGATTTGCAGAGCTCTTCTGGTGCTTCACCATCCTCCTGGCTCTACCTGATATCCAGGACTTGGTTGGTCCTGAAAATTTAAAGGTCAGGGGTACTGGAAAGGGATGAACCCCAAAAACTCAATCCCTGTTTGAGGCTTTGGCTCTCCTAACACAGACACAGTGTAGATGTCCTTTTACAAATTCTTAAATCTATCTGTATTCATTTCACTGTTTCAAAGTGAATTTTTTTTTTTTTTTTTTTGGAGAAAAATCTGCATTTGCTGTTCTTTGCCTGTAACCAAGCGTGGTTTGTGGATGGCCAAATAAAATTCTCGGTTCAAAGTGTTTCAGCAATGTGTTAAAGTTTATGGAGCATTTAACAAACTTTTTTTTAGTGTGCAATAGTTTATAGTGCCAGCAAACAGCCAAGTGTCACATCGAAGTTGTAGTCTTTTCTCTCTTAATGGCTCAATGTTTAGTGCTTTTTTTTGGTTTATCTTGGGTGGCTTTTCAGCCTGCAGCTCAGAATGGCTTTTTCTTTTTTTTCCTCCCCCAAAAACTCTAAAAGTCAGATTATGGATACTGATTTAGGGCCCACTATTCAAGCCAAGTGCTTGGATTTATTTTTCTCTTTAAAGAAAGAAAACCACCAAAGGCAAATAATGCCAGTGCCTTCGGTGGAGCTCTGCCTGGGCAGTTCCCTGCTGGGCTGGGAGAGCAGAGGAGCACCATGGAATCTGCTCCCATCAGAGGCAGGGGTAGTTTTACCATCAACTCCTGCAAATTCTTCATGATTTTTCTCTTCACCAGGAGCTGGGATGTGTCTGCAGCTGAGCCCGAGCCCACTGGCACCAGTGGGGCTCCACATTTGCTGCTTTTTGCCCAGATTTTGGGAATTGCTGCTCTCCTGGACTGGAAGAGGGCTTGAGGGAACTCTGTAAGGGCTTTCCTCTGCCCAGGTCCTGTAGGAGAGGAATAAGGAGGGAATGCACAGAAATCTGAACCTCCAGAGCAGCTGAAGCCATTGGGAATGTCCTGGAGCTGGGAGATTGTCACTTCTACTAAACTTGAACCAAAGAGGTGCAAAAACTTGAGAACAGCTTCTAGATAATTCATCCTAAACCATCTGATTTACTTTATTGTGGATTAAATTATGATAATGCACATACATATAACCACATCCATGCACAAGATCCATCCAGTAGTAAAGGTTTATTTAAAATTATAAATAATGAAACCTGAGCTGTGGCAGGAGCTCCCTGCAGCATCCCTCACCATGCCCTGGAAGTGAGAATTCTCCTCTTCCATGTGAGTGACACAGGGCTGGGTTATTGAGGCATTTCCAGGGGGTTGGGTTGTAGCAGGGGTGGGATTTTCCTCACGGCGCCTGCATTCCAGTCCGAGTTTGCTTTTGGAAATTTTCCGTGGAGTGGAAGACGGCGTAAAATGTCTCATTAATGCTGCTGGGGTCTGGCATCGGCACACCCAGCGAATTGGGGGGGATGAGAGGCGTGTAAACAAATTTGAAACCAAAATAATCTGCCTGTGTATTATTTAAAAAAAAAAAAGCCAATATGCAGCAGGAGAATGGGAGGAAATGCCATTTTGAGTTTCTAACGACAGAGCTCTCGGCACGTTCCTCCCGTGATTTATATAATTGCCGGATCGCTTTGATGCCTTGATGGAATTACAGCTCTGCATTACACGATGGATAATCAATCAAAATAAACGGTGTTTACCCCTCTGCTGCAGCGTGTGTGTGTGAAACAGATGCATCCAGAGTGGGAATTGTTCTTTAGCACCGGCCTTTGTGCAGAGTTTCGGGTGTGATTTGGGGCTCTGATATCTGTGCAAACCTGACCTCACCTTGCAGGCTTCAAAACCTTGCTGGCTTCAGCAGGGGCTGTAGGAACTTGCTTTTTCTGTGCTGCATGTAGGAACATTTCTGCCTAAATACGCAGTGGGCTTGTTTGTTTAAATATCACAGAAAATCAAACCGCAGCGGGGATTCAGAGGTGCCAGCACCTGGGCTCTCTGTCAGGGCTGGGCAAAGCTTGCAGGCTGAAAATTCTCCTTTTCTAGGCAGGCTCAGAGTTGGTCTTGGCTGATATTAAATGGGCTGTTCTCTGCCTCATTTGCTGCACAAGTTATTGGAGTTTTAGTGTCTGGCTTTAGGAGGATTTCTTACCCTATTTACCAGATGTGCTGCTGTGGAATGTGAGAACCCTTTTCCGGCAGGATTTCTGGAGTAAAACTTAAACCCAGCGAACGGTAGCTGGGATAATGTATCAGTGCTTGATATTTGTGTTTAAAGAGGTGGCTTTGCAGATGATGCTGTTTGTTAGTGCAGAGAGCACAGTCCTGTCCTCTCAGTGGGTTTTTCCCTCTCTGCTGCCCCTGTTTTCAGTGGTTTCCCTGACTCCAAGGTTTTTTTGGGAGGCTCATGTGGGTTTAAATGGCTGCAGAGCCAGACTGAGCAACCCTTGGGTCCCTCTTCTGTGGGCACAACCGGCCAGATCCCGAGGAGAGGAGGTGAAATGGGGGGTCTGGGGCAGGGCTGTGGGTACAGCTCCCCGACACTCGCCCCTTCCCCATGGCAGCAGCCCCAGCTCCGGCCAGGGGGGAATTTTGGCCTCTCTCCCCATCACCATCCCCGGAGGATCCCTGCTCCTCTCCTAACGGGATCACAGCCGCCGAGTAAATGTTAAGATAATGGCGTTATTACGGAGTAATTAGACTGCAAGTTATTGAATTAAAAGCGACGAGGCTGCCGGTGCCGAGGAGTGGGGAGAGGAGGGAGAGGCTGGGTGGGAGAACGGGGAAGGTGCAGGATGGAGAAAACCTCATAAATTCCCTCTTGTCGAGAGCCCCTCGCTGCCGGGATTGGGACTGAGAATGAATGAAAGGGAAGCTCAAAGAGCTAATAAATAAACCATTTCCCTGAGAATAGAGGGTATAATTAGAAACCGTGGCCCTGTGGTTTTGTGTCTGCCCTGGGGTGGAATCTGCTCAGCGCTGTGCTGCGGCGATAAAACAGGGAGACAATGTGGAGATGATGTCGCACAGTTGTTAACTTTTGAGGAGGGAGATGCTTTGTTCCTCTCTCTTTTTTTTTTTT
>VWYP01010927.1:52001-113272 GCA_013400435.1 Pycnonotus jocosus | reverse complement strand
TTTTTTTTTCTAGGAAAAAATAATAATAATAAATAATTTAGGATTTATGTTACAAAACTTCAATAACTGACTATACCCTGGGGCCTCTCCATCAGCAACTCTGGCTGATCCTGCATTTTTCTTTCTGTATATTTTCTTGGAGAGGAGAGTGGTTTTCACTGTAGACCTTAGAAAACTTTACTTTTTTTTCATTTTTTTTCCCTCTCAAGAGATCCAATCCTGTTTATTTGTTGGGGTTTTTTTTCTCCTGTCTCAAGCTGAGATTTATCTATCAATTGAACATTTCCCACTCCTCTCCATCCATAGCATTGATCTGGCTCTGCTGCCAGAGCTCCAGGAGTGTGTTTGGACCACACTCCCAGGGATGCCGGGGTGGGATTACTGGGCTGTGTTGGACTCGATGATCTCTGTGGGTCCCTCCCAGCTTGGGCTATTCTGTGATTCCGTTTTGCATTTTTGGGATGGTGACAACGTGTGCCGTGGCACATTCAGGGAGCACCGCGATCTCCCCAATAAATGCAGCAGGGATGGGTGAAAACCATGGGAGCATCACCTGACAGGCACAGGGAGCAGGAGGAGGGCTTGTACCCGTGCTCCCCTTGGGTCCGGCCCGTCTCTAACAACCCCAGGCTCTCAGTGATTTAAAAGGTGAATAAATCACCGTGTCCTGCCTGTCCCGGGGCGCTCCAGAGCCGGCCTGGGGCTGCGCAGGGCCGGGAGCGGCTCCTTTTGTTCGCGGAGAGGAGAGGAGACAATAACTGGTGATGAAATCGAGGGAGGAGCGAGCCTTTTGCTGCCTCGGAGGATCCTGGGTGGCTTTGGATGAAAAGAGGATGATGCTCTGGGTTGGGAATAGGACGGGTCCCCCTCCACCGGGTGTTTGTGAAGATTAAGTGATTCTTTCTGAGAAGCTCTTGGGTAGGTGTTAGAGAAATGTGGAGTGTTTACCTTACTTTACAATTTAAAAAAGCCCTAATAAAATACACAACAGGAGCATTAACAATGAAACTATTTTGAGGATTATTAAGCTATTATAAAAGAATGGAAGAAAATCTGCCTGGCATTATGTTCCGTGCCACGAGATATTTAAATTAATGCCTTCCTATAGCGGCTCCTTCAGAAATCTTTAAGGCACTTAATCATCTTCAGTGAATTAGATACTCGGTGGTGCTAAAAAGCTCTTCAGCATCCTCTGTTCATGGAGCACGGGAGGAAGCTGAGGCAGAACGATCCGGGCAGTTCATTCACCGTGGGAAGGGGAAAATGGGAATTGGATTCACGTGGGTTGGCGTGGTGTATTTTCCATAAAATGCCCTCGTCCAGCAGTGCTTCCACTGCCTGGGGAGTGCTGGATCCTTTCCTCTCCCCCACCTCACCCTGCTCTTGGCATCGAGAATTCCTCATGGATTTGCCTTTTGCCTAATGGCTGCCGTGGTGATATTTCCAGCTCTGCCTGTGCCCATCTCAGGGAGGCCCATAAACCCTGCTCTAATGGTATTTCCTTGTAAAAGGCAATTTGTAAAGATCTGTCTGTGGGCTGCTGTCACCATATCCATGGGATTTATTTCCAGTTTATTTACGGTTTGTGCTCATGTATATGCAGCTCTTCTTTCCCATCATAATCCAAAACTTGATTGTCCCTTGGATTTTTGACTGTCACTTGCAGCATCGGCTGAGCAGGTCCCTGGGCTGCCTCTCTCACGCAGGTTGATTTTTAATTTTATTTTCTGTTTTGAAGGCTAGGGAGGAATGTCTGTAGGCATTGCATCACCCTTGGCCCTGGAATTTGCTTCAGGGAGCTGCAGCTGCCAGGGCTGCTGTGAGCAGGGCAGAGCCCTTAGCCTGGAGCAGACCCCAGCCCCACAAAGGCTGTGTGTGAAATTCATGGCTTCCATTTAGGCTAATAAATGATTTCCTGACTTTGATGGTGCACGAATTCTTTGGTTTAGGAGTGGCTGATTTAAGGGGTGATTTCTCCCTGGTCTCTTCAATCTGTTTGTGATGGGATTTGGGGACTTTTTTTTTTCTTTACCTGTCCTTACGAGTCCTGAATGTAGGAGGTCAATACCTGGAAGTGCTCATTTAAAAAAAAAAAAATAAGGTTATGGCATCCAGCAAAGGGCTGGAATGCTTTAAATTACTCTAGCTGCCAAAATTTGGTGTGTGCTCAAGATTTCTACTTGCTTTCACTCCTAATAATCCCACCTGAGGGAGAGGCTCAACTCTTCCCCATGCTGGAAGAAGCTCTTCTCCAGGTTTGGTGGAAATCAAAGCTGTGCCTGGAAGGGGGAGCAGCCACTGCAGACCTGCAGCTGAGCTGGGAATAACTCCAGGATCTTCAGCATCGAGGTGCAATCCCTGAGCAAAACCTTGAAACAAATCCTGGCACAGCCACATCCTGGGCAGGATCTGAAGAGCTGCTGACCCAGGGGTGCTTTCTTCAAGGAACAGCTCAGGAAAGGGCCCTGAGCTGCTGAATTCCTTGGGAATGTGGAGGAACACGCTGTAGATATTCTGAAAACACCAGAATCAAATGGGAGAACAGGTAGTGGAGCTCTTTGAAAGTTGTTCAAAGAGACTCTGTCAATGTGAAACTCCTATTTATGTTGTTTTGGGTTTTTTTTCTGCCTCCTCTTTTATTTTGTTGATACAATCTTGGAAGTGGGAGGAGGATTTACAAAAATGCTTGTGTTTTTAAGCTGCTGCTTCAGACACCTTTTTTCCCTTGTAAATATCGTGTAAGAAGCCAAAAAGAAAAACACAGAGAGCAAACATAGAAAAGTCCTCATTGGACCATTTCTCTGTTCACTTCAGAACCTGAAAATCAGCTTTGTTGTGGGCTGTGTGGCAAATGTGTCCCCACAGAAGCACCAAGGACAGAGCTGTAAAACCCATCCCAACCTTTAAAGCAGACCAGTGACTCCTCTGAAGGTCTGCTGGGACAGAGCAGGGGGCTCAACACCACCAGGGCTCTCCAGGAGGCACCTCCAGACTCCTCTGGTCCTTCTTTGGTGGATTCATCACTCTCTGACTGGGAAGGGCCATTGAAGGGACATGAAACAGCCTCAAAGTCAAGGGCAGAGGAGGCTCCAGCCTGTGCTGTGCTGTGCCAGCCCCCATCAGGACACCCCCAGGGCTGCCCACGAGGGAAGGCAGCCGACTCTTCCAGTGATAAAAGGGAGTTTTTAGGAAGTTTTCTGCTGCTTCAGTTCTTCTGCCGCTGGTTTCAGCAGGAGCAGCAGCACGGGGGTGGCGTGGAAGGTGCACAGACCTGGCACACAGAGCCAAGGGGAGCTGAGGAAGGTGTGAATTTACTGAAATAAACACCAGAAGCTCTGTGGATGCTGGGGGTTTTTTTTTCTCCTTCAGGTGCTCACTGGTTACTTGGAGGCCGTGTAAAGGCTGAGCAGCCTCAGGAGAAGGTTTTATTGAGGCAGACTTAGATTTTCCTGTAAATTAACAAGTGAAGGCAGAACTTGTGGGGTCCCTTGGCTTTTCCTTCCCTGCCTGGCTCACGGGAGCTCCATCTGTGCTTTGGCTGCTGGGTGATGCTCAAACAAGCTCAGGCTAAAGCTGGGCCAGCCCTGGCTTTGCAAGGAGCAGGGCTCTTAAATCACAGGTTTTTTTTCTTGGGGATTTGCATGGGTTTGGCTGAACCATTTGCAGAGGAGCAGGAGAACAGGGCACAGGGAATGGGGCAGCTCTGCCCCATGGCTGGGCCATGGGGCTGTGCTGGCAGGGACATCGTGCTGCTCACGCTGGCAGGGAGCAGAGCAGGCCAGGAAAGGCTCAATTACAGGGAAGGATGTGAAATCCTGCAAGGTTTCCCAAGGATGTGAGGTGATGGAGCTGGGCTGGAGCTGGGCTGGAGCTCCTTGTGCCCAGCACAGTGTCCAGGCTGGCGCTCCTGGCTGGTTTTGGTGATGATTGCCAACACCTTTACCTGGATTTTTCTGGCTGTCAAACAAACTGCTGGGCTGGAGCTCCTTGTGCCCAGCACAGTGTCCAGGCTGGCGCTCCTGGTTGGTTTTGGTGATGATTGCCAACACCTTTACCTCGATTTTTCTGGCTGTCAAACAAACTGTGAGGGCCTGGAGGAGCTGAGCTCAGATGACTGGTCTGGATGTCTCTCCCTGGAAGCTATGGAAAGCAGCACTCACAGTCCTGTTTGAACTTGTTAGTTGACAAGTTAAAAGGTTGTTTTGACCCTTCGGGACATTTTTTTTTTTTTTTTAAATATTTCTTTCACCTTCCTTCTTCCAGCTTTATGAGAGGGCCAAACCAAGAGCTTTGTACCCAGCAGTAGGAGTGTAATTACAGCAAGTCTGGGCCAGTGACTCCCCCAGGGCTGTTTCAGAGTTGGGTTTTGCTTCTCTTTTTCCCCCTCCCTCTGTTATTGTTCTTTTTCCTCCGCCTCCCCCCACGCCCGTGCGGTGCCGCAGCAGCTGCGGGATCCGCTCCTTCCCCTGGAGCCCCGCCGGGAGCGGCGGTCGGGGATGCAGCGCTGGCCGCAGGATGGGGTGGATCGGAGCTGGAAAGGAGCGGGCCCAGCCCACGGGAACCGTGCGGGAAGGGCTGGATGGGCCCCAGAGCAGCTGCTCGGGCCGGGGGAGCCGGGCCAGGCCAGGCGGAGCGGAGCGGGCAGAGCGGAGGCACCGCCCGGAGGGGATGCGGCACCGGCCCCAAATCTCCCGCATCTCCCGGGTCCCAAATCTTCTGCATCTCCCGTGTCCCAAATCTCCCGCAGCTCCCGGGTCCCAAATCTTCCACAGCTCCCGGATCCCAAATCTCCCTCATCTCCCTGGTCCCAAGTCTCCTGCATCTCCCGTGTCCCGAATCTCCTGCATCTCCCGTGTCCCAAATCTCCCGCAGCTCCCTGGCCCCAAATCTCCCGCAGCTCCCGGGTCCCAAATCTTCCTCAGCTCCCGGACCCGAAATCTCCCGCAGCTCTTGGATCCCAAATTTCCCGGCCCTCGCAGCTCCCTCTGCTCTCTCAGCTCCCGCATCTCCCGGCCCTCGCATCTCCCGCAGTTCCCGGCCCCCAAATCTCCCAGCTCCTGCATCTCGCACATCTCCTGCATCTCCCTCGGCTCCCTCCTCTCCTGCATCCCCCTCATCCCCCTCATCCCCCCTCAGCTCCCTCATCCCCCTGGGTCCCCTCTCCCTCAGCCCTGGGCAGCGCTGTGTCCGTGCCACCCGCAGGGCTCCAGCTCCAGCTCTGCTCCTTTTGTGCCCCATCCTGGAGTGTCCAAGGCCACGATAGGCAGGCTCTGGGTGCCCTGATGTTCCTCCCCACGGCACGGCTGGGGCTGGACAAGGTTTCAGCTTCTTCCAGCCCAGCCCATTCCTGATGCCGTGAGCTGCCAGGGCCGTGCAGGTGCCGGTGCCAGGTGGTGCCAGGGGAGGTCAGGGGGGTGTGGGGGCAGAGCCCTGGGTGCTCTGTGGAGCTCAGGCTCCTCCTGTTCCCCAGCCAAGCCTCTTGCCCCAGGTTTCTCTCACCCCAGGAGCTGTGCTTGGTGGTGGCTGGAGGAGCATCACGTTGTGTCTAAGACCTGTGGCACCAGCACCTCCTCCTGCACCTGGGACGTGCCCTGATTTTGGGAAAGTTCCTAAATCCTCAAATCCTCCTGGGACTGGACTGCAACAACTTGATTTGTTGTTTTCCAGGGAAAGGTCTTTGGGGTCTGATATTCCCCTGTGCAAGTCTCCCTTTCCCCGTGCCCTTCCATCTCATCTGGCAGCTGGATTTATCTTGGAGTAAACTGGATACAACTCCTGATTGGTTCTGCTGGGAGAGCAGTGATCATCAAAAGTCCCTTAATTCTCAATTAGTCTGTCTACCCAAGGCTTTAAAATTGGTTAGATCAAGCGCATTAGAGGTTAAATCTGAATTAACCTCTCCTGGCACAGGCGACCCCTGGGAACCCCAGTGGCAGCAAAGCTGGTTCCCCTTGGGGCAGCCCCTTCCTGGGCCAGGGTGGGAGCATTTGGGTGCATTCCCCTCACAGGACACCCATGGGTGCTCCTCCTGCCATGGCTCAGCCCTGCTGTGAGTCTATTTTTAGAGAAGATAAAGAGTGGTGGCATGAGAGAGGTCCCCATTCCGAGGCGCTTGGACTCTTTAATTACGCTTTTGGTCTAGAAAATTATATGGTTCCTGGAGCATAAATAGAACACACAGGGGAGGTAATTGCACCTCTGGGTGCAGAGGAGCTGGAGGGAGACAGAGGAGCCCAGGGTCAGTGGGGAGAGGTGCAGGGAGAGGGAGAATTGGGCTCCTTGGAGCTGCTGGGTGTTGCCCCAATATTGCACTCAGCGTTCCTGACACCCCAACCTCTCTCTCCTTGGTGCTTATGGGGCACCCACGGCCCCATAAAGGTGGGGACCAGTCCTGTGGGTCACCCCACTCTCATTAATCCCTACATTTTGGGGGCAAACCCGCCCTTGGGCCCTCCCTGTGTTGTCCACAAAAATCGTGGTCGTGATCTGCCCCTGCTGGAATTACCTTTTCCCCACTTGGAGCTGATTTCAGCACAATTGCTGACTTGGCTTTATTAGTTTCTTCCTTATCTTTGGAGTCCTGCCAGATGTCCTTGTGGCCTGTAAATTCTGCATTCTTTGCATCCATTATCGGTGGTACATCCTTCTCTCCAAGCTTTGTTAACCTCCCTCTAGCTCTCAGATCATGAGGAGCATGTCCAGCCCTAAACTTTAACAAGGCAATTCTACCAAGGAGTAATTTGTTTTTCCTAACACCTGGATAACACTTAGAGCTCGTTTGCTACTCTGTTTCATGGATTAAATCTCCCTTTCTTCGTTGATTAGGCTTGAAAGTGTACAAAGCCCAAACATCAAAGAACATTCTTACTTAAGAAAATCTTTACATATCCCACATTTTGCAACACCTGGGCACACCAGTCCAGGTTTTCTGGAGGTGGTGATGTTCCCCTGCCTTTGGCTGGGCTGTGCCCTGACCTGCTCTTGGCTCCACAGGGAGGAAAGACATTTAAAAAGTGTTTCCACATTCGTACCTTCCACCCTGCTCCTGCAAGGAGAACCTCAGTTTTTCTCCACATTTCCTTTTCCTTCAGAGCAGCCTTGATTTCCAGCTGTAATCCAGAAGTGTGTGGTGTAGGAGATGGTCCTCAGTGTGCACGTCCTACCTCTGTGTGCTGCCCAAAAATGACGTTCTTCTTGTGCAGCAGAAAGGACCATTTCCTTTTCAGCTCCTTATTTTAATACAGGCAAGCTTAATATTTGGGGGTGTGCTTTTTTTTGTTGTTGTTTTTTTCATAAAGCATTTAATTAAAACCCCCCCAAAGCTCTGCGTTGGCAGTTTTCTGTGCCCCCACATTTGCATGGTTCCCTGTGATTGCACAAGGAGGCTCCTCCAGGTGGGACCTCATCATTCCAGCACTTCCCAGCCCATCCCTGGAGTCCTGATGTTCTTGGGATCTGGAGCCTGTGTTTGGGGTGAGTCCAGCAAACTCTTTGCTTGAGAGGGAAATCAAAGGTCTTGATGATGGGAGGGAGCCTGACAGCTGGAGCTGGGAGACAGGAGAAGGGACTCTGGAGAAAACAACTGGGATTGGATGAGGAAATTTGGGCTTCAAATCCATCTCCAGCTGCAGTTTGTGGAGCAGTTTTGCAGAGCCTTCCCCCAGCTCCCTGCTCCAGTTTAACCCTCCCCATGGCCGGCTGCTGGAGATGGGGGGAATTTCCCCCTCCTCCTTCCTCACGCTTCCCAGTATAAATACAGGGGGGAGTAAAGCCGCCAGCTCTGTTTATTGAACACAAATAGAAGATAAAATAGTGGAAAAAACTAATTTTTTCATGCTCATTGGTGGGAAAGATTAAAATTATGCAAATCCTCGGCAGCGAGCTCGGTGCAGAGATAAGGGGATGTTCAAGTCAGCTGGCTGCCTGCTAATTCACTCATTGAAAACGAAATGAGCAGGAAAGCTGGGAGAGCATCACCAGCCCCTCACAGAGCTGGGATTTCTGTGCTGGGAGGAAGCTCAACAAAGACAAACCTTTTTTTTTTTTTGGAGGTGTTGCAGGATCCATGCTGAGAGGCTCACGTGTCTGCCCAGCGCCTGGGGAGCTCTGGGATGCAGGACAAATCTCCATCGGTGTGAAAAATCCCCTGGCGTGGTGGTTCTGGGGGTGAATCGGGGGAAATCTGCCACTTTGATCCCTCACTTGGGTTCCATAAGCAGAGCAAGGCTGGGAATTGAGTGGGAAAGCACCAAATATGGTCCAGTGCTGCTCTTGGTGCTTTCTGCTGCACCAGTGTGGTTCTGGGGGGGCTGCAGGGGACAGGGTGGGTTCAGCAGGGCGTTCACTGAGGGTACAAAGGGTTCTGCAGGGCAGAGCCCTGAATCTGAGCTTTCCCCACCATCCCAGGGCTGCCATGGAGGAACCAGAGCTCATCTCTCCCACCCATCTCTCCCCTGCTTTGTAGTGGGAGTCCCGAAATTCCCCACACAGACACGTTCATTAAATCCTCACAAAGCAAAGAGCTGTGGGGTTTTCCCGGGATGAAAAGCCCCTGGGTGTGTGTGGGGGGAGGATCAGGGTAGTGCAGATGTGTTTGTGGTCAGGAGGAAGGGAGTGAAGCAGCATCCCCTTGCCCCCTGGCTCTGGGTCTGACTCAGCCCTGAGCTCTGGCTGAAGCTCCTTTAGCCCAAACTGAGCCTGGAGGGCTGCAGAGAATGAACTGGCCACCTCTGCAGAGGTATTAAGGTGAATAATGGGGTTTTTTTTGCTCACTTTGCCCAGCACAGGCTCCTTAAACTTTGCATTTACTTCTTGAGATCTCTCAAGCTGTTCCAGGCACAGGAGAGACCAAAAAAAAACCCCCACAAACCCCAAAACCTTTCAAAGACCGTGCAAAGGCACCCAGGAAATGATGACAACAGCTGATTGTGCTGGGAGAGGGACCTGCTGCCAGCCAGCGTTTTTGGAAGGGTTTGTCTCACTTCCTGTCAAATCAATATTTATTCACAAATCTATTTGTTTTGCTTTTGTCATTGAAAACTCTTGTGGGCTTTTGTTTGGTGTTTTGTTCCCCTCGTGTATTTTTGGCCGCTCGGTGCTGGCGAGAGAGGGGCTGCCACAGCTTTTCCTGGCTCCAGCCCTTCCAGCTGCTGCTCCTGAGCCGTGGTTTTGAGGCTCTTTTGGAAGGTGGGACCTGCCTGGCAGCTCTGCTCTGCCTGGGCACGGCTTCCTCCCCGCTCCCCCACACACCCTTGGGCTGGAGGTGATGATGGGAGAGGAAAAAGTTGACCTCAGTGAACACTTGAGCAGTGTTTTTCCATTCCTGTGGGATGGATCACGGTGGAAGAAGGGTGTGGGAGAGATCAACTACCCCCCAAAATCCGAGGATCACGGAGTGGTTTGGTTTGGCAGGACATTAAAGGCCATCCCATGCCATGGGCAGGGACATTTCCCACTGTCCCAGGGTGTTCCAGCCTGGCCTTGGGCACTGCCAGGGCTGGGGCAGCCACAGCTTTGGTCCTGCTTGACCCTCACCATGCCCACCAACCTTCCCCTTCGTTTCTTCTCCATTTTACTGCAAATAATGGCTGGAGCTGCTCTCCCTCTTGTCTCCTCCTCCATCCCCTGAGTCACTCCTGGTGCCTGAACCTCTCCTCTGCTCTTTGCTCTCTTTCTGCCCCTCCTGGCTGGTTTTTTTTGTCCTGCCTGGTGCTCAGCATGGGCTGGGGTGAGGATGCAGCTCCTCTCCCTCCCTCCCTGCCAGGATCCAGCCCTCTGCCCCAGGATGGGGACAGTGGCATGACAGAGCTGCAGGTGGACCAGAACAGGGATTTTCCGAGCCAGCTGAGGAGCTGCTGTGCTCCAGGCTGTGGGGAGAGCTTTGCCTCCTCCCGGGTTTGTCTGCTGAGCCCCCATAGCTGGAATGTTATTTATCTGCCCCCAGCCAAATCACGCAAAGCTAAATTGAGCTGTGGCAGGCGAAAGTGTGAAGCGTATTATTAGGAACAGGGAGCTCTTGTTCCACAGCTGCTGCTGCTGCTGCTGCCGTTGGTAATTAATGTTTGAGGAATTGCAGATCTTCATTAGGAGAACAATTAGATTAACGAGAGAGCTCGAGCAGAGGCTGTAGTGGGAAAGGGCTGGTTGGGGGGGGGAGAGGAGGCTTTAAAAACAAAATAAAATCCCTCCCTGGCACCCTGCCTCGCTGCTCCAGGGACGTGCTGATGCTCGTGGAGGCACTGGGAGGAGACTGGTCCATGACAGGCACTCACAGGGCTGTGCTGGGGAGGAGCGTGTGGGGGCTTCCTTAGAGGGAGGGAGGGGGAAAAGAAGCAATCCACGATTGCCATAAATATTTCAGGCAGCCCAGCACCCACGGCACAGGGTTATTAGCAGAGAGAGCTTTGGGCAGAGGCTGCTCAGGGCTCTTTTAGGTCCTGGCCTTGCATCGTTAAGAGCTTTAATTGGTGTCCTTGTTGCTGGAATCACTGACCCCTTCCAGGCAGGAGCTGAGGTATCACCTGCAGGGGCTTGGGCTTAATTCAGGCCAATAAACAGGCCTGAAGTTGAGGGATTTAAGATGCTTCTTAATGATATTCTTTCAGCAAGAGTTGTTTGGGGCTCTCCCCGCACCCCCTGCTTTCCTCCCTGTGCCCTGGCTCCATCCCTGAGCCTGCAGCAGCTTTGCCCTCACACCAGCGAGGTGCTCACAGCTGGCTGATGAGCAGGATGCGGCAGGAATTCACTCAGGATAAATGAACCGTTTAGAGAGGTTGTAAAATCACAGAAAGCACCGACAGAAGGGGGGTGGGAAGGTCAATTAGTGCCTCTCGCTGGCCCAAGGCAGCACCGTGTGTTTGGAAGTCGTCATGCTCAGCCTTCCCAAAACCCTGCAGTGGTGCTGTCCCCATCCCTGGGCTCTTCCCTGTGGCCCCACTGCAGCCTCAGCCCCACAGAGCCTCTCCCATGGGGCACCAGCACTGTCCTCCCACTGGGAGATGCTCCAAGCACCCCTCTGGAGCAGCCACACTGTGCTCAGCCTCTGGTGGAAGGGATGGGATGGAGGCTTTTCATCTCTTCTGCTTTTAGGAAATTTAACCCCAGGAAACCCCTGCTCTCCAGCGAGGTGGGAACCCCTGAGTGCTGCCAACAGGTCTGAGCTGGGATGGTTCCACCTTCCTCAGGTGGCAGGGGATGGGAGCAAGAGGATCTTTGAGATCCCTCCCAACCCAAACCACTCTGGGATTCTGAGGGGAGCACTGTGGGTCAGCTCCCAAAAGCAGAGAGTTGGGTACAGGGTGTTGTAAATCCCAAAGATGCTGCAGGGGCTCAGCTCCCAAAAGCAGAGAGTTGGGTACAGGTAAATCCCAAAGATGCTGCAGGGGCTCAGCTCCCAAAGGCAGAGAGTTGGGTACAGGGTGTTGTAAATCCCAAAGGTGCTCAGCTCCCACTCACCCACATCTTCTCCCCAGCCCCAGGACAGAGCTGGGAGTTTTGCCTTTCAGGGCACAGCAGATTCCTCCCTTCCCTAATTGATGGGGGACAAAAAAAAAGTTGCATTTCCTGGCGGCTCCAGATGGTGCAGTGACAATAAAGCCATTTTCTGCAATATGGTGGCTTCTGCGTGTCCGAAGGAGAGATTTGCTGTTGGAGCTGTTCCTGCTTGGCTCGGTGCCCCCTGGGCATGGACGAGCCTGGCTCAGGGTTTGGGGGGGCCCTGGGAAGCTCCTGCAGCCCTGATCAGCAAGAGGGAAGGAATCTGCTGTAATGAGGTGTTGCACCTTTTGGGGGTGCAGCAATTGTTTTTTTGGGGTTTGGAAAGGACCAAGCAGACAGTCCGAAGGTCAACATGCAAAAATCTCTTTATTCTAATTTTCTGACTTCATTTATATCCACTGTACAAAGGTGGCAATTATTGGCCAAAGCAGGTCAAAAGCAATCACTTGGATTGGTGACCATACCAATCACTCAAATATTCTATCAGAACTAAAGAATGTAAACATTTCTTATTTACATGAAAGAGCTTGGGAACAGAGCTCAGAATTTCAAATCATCAGAAGGCTTTTTGCTTTAATATCAAGCCCAAGTCTGAGACATGTAAAAATCAGAGCCACAATGAGGCAGTGCCCTGCTGCAAACAGAGGACACACAGCACCCTCCTCCCTGGCCAGGCACAGCCCCTTGCCTGTGCATCGTCCCCACCTGCCCAGGAAATATTATTGCATGTTTAATTCATGGCACTGCAAAAAAAAAAAAAACATGGCCGGGAACTCTCCACCAGCCTCCTCAGAAAAAAAAAATCTCCCTGCCTGATCCTTCTGATGATTGACTGCTGCAAAGACAGCGAGATGATCTCAGCAGCTTGTCAGAAAAAGCCCTTCTGTTGGTTTAGAGGGAAATAGAAAAGGATGTGGTGAGCAGGTGGAGGCTTTCTGAATGTTGGGTAATGGGGAGGTTCTCCCGTGGTGCTCTCACAAGCTCCTTCTCCTGCAGCCTGCTCCAGCAGGGATGGCATCAATCTCCAAAATGCTCATAAATGTTTTAAAAAGCACCTCAGATGCGTGTCTGGTGTGCCTGGGCTGTGCCTGGGCTGCTGTGTCCCAGCCGGGGGGAGCAGCCACCTCTGGGCTGGGGTGTCTGGACCAGTCTCTGCAGCTGCTTGGAGCAGAAAAAAGGGAGGAATAGCAGATCCAAAGCAGCTGGGTGAGAGCAGGCTGTCAGGCAGGAGCTGGAGCACTGTGAGGATGGTGTTACTCCAGTTTCTGCCTGGTCACCAGCCTCTTGATTTTGCATCTTGTAGGGAAGATGAAAATGGCAGCAGAGCCCTGCCTGGCTTGGAGGTGCCCCTGGCTTCTGCCATCTGGGGGCTGCTGCACCTTGGTGTGGTTTGTGGGGCTGCAGTCAACGTGTGAGGGGAATTCCTGGAGGCACCCACTGCAGCTGGGGCTCTCTGCAAGGATGTGACAAGAGCCAGAGGCTTCCCCAGACAGACAGCCTGGAATTAAATCACAGGGAAAGCAAGGACAGAGCGTGGACGTGGCTTCCTGACCCCACTGCTGACCTTGAGCAGGGCAGCCCAAGACTCTGTCCACTCTCTTCTGGTGTCCACTGGGCTGCAGGGCTCCACCAGCCCAAGCAGTGACCCAGCATCCTCCCAGCTTAGCTCTTAAATTCAGATGAGATCACGACAGCAAGTGATGGATGGGTTTTTTTTTTTTTCTTTCTCTCCTCCTTTCTTAATCTCCCCTGGCTGGTGGGTCTGAGACACAGGATTCCTGCCAGAGCAAGGGAAGGGATTTGCTCATCTTCTGTCTTGCAAGCTCAAAAACCAAATCCTCTTTATGGAATTTAACCCCCTGTGTTGGCTGGCAGGCCTGGAGCGCCTGGCACACGGGGAGGGAGGGAGGGAAGGGATGCTGAAGGAGAAGCCAGGGTGAGCTCCAGAGGGATCACCCCAGGAATCACCCCAGTGCCCAGGGGTGCACCCTGAGTGGGGCCTGATGGCAGCAAATTTATTTTGGGGTGGACAAAGAGCAGCTGGAGGCATTGCTGAGCCTGTGGGAACCACATTGCCCCGTGTCCTGCAAGCTGCAGCCCAGGCAAGACAACATTTCCTAATAACCTTGATTAGCTTTCCTCGCTGGTCACTAATCAGCAAGATGCAAGGCACGGTGATGAAGCCAGCTCTGCGCCAGGGACAAAGCAAGACGAGCCTCTTTATCCTTCTTACTGCGGCTCAGCCTCCCCTCCTCGCCTGCAGGATTTACTGGGTGCTTGTGTGGCTGCCACTCACCCTCCCTCCCCAGCCCTTCCATCCCTTCCTCTGCCTCATCCACGGGGCTGTGGGGGAAGCAAACAGCTCATCAGCTGCGCCCGTTGCCACAACGATTTTCATTTGCCATCAAACAGCAATTAGGAGAAACTTTGCGTGTTTGCTTCGTTACTTTTATTTCCTGTCGTTTGTTTCTGCTGATGAGCGGAGCGCTCTGCCCGGGGACTGCAGCAATCCCTGGCATCTCCCAGCCTGGTGCCCAGGGATGTGCAGACAAGAGTGGCCGTGAGGTCTACAGGTCGTAAAAAGGAAATTTCTTTCTTTTTTTTTTTTTTTTTTTCTTCCCAAGGCTCTTGGTTTGCCCGTATGTGGGTTAGGGATGTTCCTGGGCTGGAATTCATGAGGAAGGAGGGACAGTCCCTCTGCATCTCAGCACTGGGGGACCCTAAAGAGGATAAGCAGGGAGTTATTTTTCCTCTGACCAACTTTGCCATCCTCCAGGGAAGCCTCTCTGGGCTGGGAGGGAGCAGGGTCCTTGCCTGTGGCTGGGTAAAGTTGTTGTGTTCAGAGTTTTGTATTTTGGTTTGGGTGTGAGGTGTGTGCCTGCGTGCAGTTTGAGGATTTTTTGACGTTATTTCACTCAAAACTCGTATTGCTGGGGACTGTTCCTACCTGGGGACCAAAATGAGCTGTGCAAAGTTTGGATGATGCCGAGGCTGTTGGTGCTCCCCTCTCTGGTGCCCCGGCACACCCTTACCCAGGTGGCACTGCCAGGTCCCATGGCACTGCCCAGGTGCCCCGAGGCTGCCCAGGTGTGCTCCGGGAGGAGACAAAAGGAGGTGATCAATTAGCGATGCCGGTAATTGGAAGGTCGATCCCGGTAATTGGAAGGTCGTTCTTGGCGGGGGCTGGTGACATCCTGCACCCACCCAGCACCTTCAGCCAGAACTGATAAAGCTCCCTCACGTTCCTGATTAACTTTCTTGAGCGTTTTTTTCTTCCTTTCAGTTTTTCCTCTCTTTTTTTTTTTTTTCCCTTCTGCTTGGGCTCTGGGCTGGTGGAAGATGCTCTGCTGGGGCAGCAGCAGGAGAGGGGCAGGTTTTACACTCAGCCGTGCTCCTGCCCAGAGCAAGGGATCTCCATGGGGCAGGGACAGCCCCCCGTGCTCCTGGCCTGGCTGTGGGGCTGAGAACACACTGCTTGATCTCAGGGAATGGTTCCTACAAGACTTTTTTGGTAAGAACCAGCAGTTTAAATTGTCCTCAGAGGGCTTTAGGAGCTGGAGGAAGGCCAGGCAGGTGTCCATGAGCAGGTGAGCTCCCCTCAGCCCCAGGGTGGGCTTTGCCCCTTGCTTGCACAGAGCTTTTAGGAGCTGCTGAACACAAAGGGAGTCCCTGTGCAGAGCTGGCAGAGCTCTTTGGAGGGTGGAGAAGGTCACAAGATGCAGCAGCATCCAAATTTCTGTGTGAACGGAGCAGAAAGCCAAAGCTGGAGGGATTAGCCTGGTCAGAGGGACTGGTGCCATCTGGATGGGCTCTTCCCAGCACAGGTCATCTTTGTGCCGTGCTGCAAGGCAGGAGAGCACCAGGTCCTCATTGTTCAGGGGGTTTCTCATGTGTTCTTAGTTGGACACGCACAGATGTGAGGCCAGGCAGTCTTTGCTCCTCAGGAATGTGGAGCTGATCTGAACCTGCATTTGATCTCACAAAAAGGCTTTTCCTGAGCTTGGAGTGCAGACATGAGAAAGGCTGTTGCACTTGTGTCGGTGTGGGCAGCAAAAGCAGCTGGTTGCTTGGGCTCTTTGTTGAGTTTTTTTGTCTTTTTTTGTCTTTTTTTTTTTTTTTCCTGTGCTGTGTGCAGTAACCTGGTGTCAGCCATGGGCCAGGTCCCAGCTTGGGGTGCTTTGGGAGGTGATGGTGGTGGCTGTGGCAGTGATTTCTGTCAGGAGATGGAGTTGGTTCTGTGGTGCAGGTGCTTTGGGAGGGGATGGGAGTGATTTCTGTCAGGAGATGGTTCTGTTTCTGTCAGTTCTGTGGCACAGGTGCTTTGGGAGGTGATGTTGGTGGTTGTGGCAGTGATTTCTGTCAGGAGATGGAGTTGGTTCTGTGGTGCAGGTGCTTTGGGAGGGATTTCTGTCAGGAGATGGTTCTGTTTCTGTTGGTTCTGTGGTGCAGGTCCTTTGGGAGGTGATGTTGGTGGTTGTGGCAGTGATTTCTGTCAGGAGATGGAGTTGGTTTTGTGGTGCAGGTGCTCTGGGAGGGGATGTTGGTGGTTGTGGCAGTGATTCCTGTCAGGAGATGGAGTTGTTTTGGTGGTGCAGGTGCTTTGGGAGGTGGCTGTGGCAGTGATTCCTGTCAGGAGATGGTTCTGTTTCTGTTGGTTCTGCTGCCTGAGCCGGGGATGCTGTGGGACACGGCTGAGGATGGTTCTTTCCCCGGCGCTGTCGGAGCGCGCGTGGCGAGCACGGAGACGGGATGCAGCCCGTGCCCCAAGGAGCTCCCGGCCTGTCAGGCAGCTGAGCTGGGGCTAATGATGAATGACTTCCTAAATAAATAAATAAAGCTCAGAGGCAGGGAAAAAGAAACGTGAAGTATTACCCTGAGCCACAAGGCAATTTAGCTGATGGTTTCTGACGCCGCCGGGCGCTCGGAGCCGAGCGATGCTTTGCTGGGAAATGCTGAAGGATGGGCTGTGTTTGTGGGGAGCCAAGGAAGGGGGTGAGGAGAGAGGTCCTGGGTCAGATCCTTCCCTTTGGGCATCCTGGGAATGCAGAGGAGAAGGTTTCCCAGTCCTGCAGAGCTCTGCTCTGTGCTGGTCCAGGAGGATGCTCCTGGCATTTCTCTTCATTCTGGTGTTGCCTCCAGCAGGGTCCATCCAGGTCCTTTGGGGTCCGAAGCCCCCCGGGGTGGGATGGGCTCAGCAGGGTGCAGCCAGGCCAGGGGCGCTGTGCTTCATCCTCCTCCTCTTCCTCCTCCTCTCTGTGCCCATCCCCGCGGGCTGCACCTGCTGAACGCTGCTGCCACATCAGTGCCTGTCACAGCTGTCACTGCGGGCCATTGGAGAGGGGGGAATTAATTCCTCCTGACCACCCAAAGCTCCACACCCCGCCCGCAGCTCTCCCGTCTGCTTCCTCCTGCAGTGGCCACAGTTAACCCTCGCTGTGCCATGGCACGGAGGAGCCTCTCTTGGAACACCCACACGGCTCTGCCCCAAAATTCCCCTTGTGCTGTTGGTTGGGGAAGGGGCTGGGCACTTCACACAGCTGAGAGGACCAGAAATTCCACACGAAAAAAGAAAAGAGAGAGAGAGAGAGAGGCTGTGTGTGTGTGTGTACACGCACAGCGAGCTGTCTTAGTGTGCAGTTTCCTCTGGTTTCCCACATTGTAAAAAGGGATAATGCTGTCATATTAAAGCACTCGGAGATCTGGGGATGAAAAGCAGCGAATAGGACCGAGACAGTCCTGATCAAAGCTCTTCTTTTTTTTTTTTTTTTCCCCCTCCATCTGTGTTTGTTTCCCCGTGGAAGATAATACTCTGCCTCTTTCTTGTAAATATTTTTTTAAGATCTAAGTAACTCGGTGATAGCTAAACAGCCACGCTTCAGTCTGAAGGATCTCTGCTGCCTGCTCTAATTGTGTTTGCCAAGCCCCTGGGCTGCCTTCGGGAGTGGCTTGGGGAGCTGCATTCCAGCCCAGAGCACAAACTGTGTCCAGCAGCTTTGGGGAGAAATGCTCCGCCTTGGAGATGCTCCATCACCTCTTTTTTTGGGGGCAGGATCAGGCATCTTTTGAGCTCTGCACAGCTGGTGGAGCTTGGTGTGGCTGTCCCATCCCTGGAAGTGTCCCTAATGCCCTGATCCAGTGAGGAGCATCCCTGGCTGTGGCAGAGGGGGTGGAATGAGGTGATCTCTGAGGTCCTTTCAGCCTAAACCGCCCTGTAATTCCATGGCCAGGGCTGTGCAGGGTTCCAGAGCCAGCTCTGCATCTCCCTGTCCCCAGCACAACGGGGAAGGTGCCAAGGTGGGCTCCTGGGCCAGGTCCAGGGCAGGATGGTGGAGAGGAGCAGGCTGGAACTGTGGGGCAGCGAATTCAAATTTCATCTCTGCCCTCCCCAGGGGAGGTGACAAACGAGCTGGTGGTTGCACTAAAAGCTTTTCTTTCTCTCTTTAAAGAGGTTGCTGGGAGGAAATGAAGTGACCCAGTGACCTCTGTTAATACCCAGCACAAACCAAGCTGGTGCTGCTGGAAGGAAGAGCCCTCAGTGCAGCCCAGTGCCTGCAAGGTGTTTGCTTCCATTGATGTGTCTAATGGGAGCAATTCTCCCACAGCAGCTGCTGAAAATGAAGATATTTAATCATCTCCTGGATCCGAGTGGATCTTTTTTTTTTTTTTTTGCAGAGAATTCCTTTAAAATCGCCCTTCTCCTTTGCACAGACAGGTGAAACAGAAAAGAAGCCTAAGTGCTTTTTTTTTTCTTTTTGTGATTTTTTTTTTCTCCCAAGTTGTCATGTTGTAATGAATCCGAAATGGTCCCTCCCTCCTGGATTTTTTTTTTTTTTCAAATGCACAGCAAATGTTTCAATTACCAGCTCCGTGGGGGCTAAGAACAAGTAACATATGGCAAAATGTTGCCCGGAGAGGTTGTGGACTCCCCATCCCTGGGAGTGTTCAAGGCCATTCTGGACGGGCTCTGAGCAGCCTGGGCTGGAGGAAGGAGTCCCTGTCATTGACAGCTTGGAGCAATCTTTGATTTCTCTTGCAGCCCGAGGCATTCTGTGTTTCTGTGGAACCCTGGCAGGGTTCTGGCACATCCCAGAGTGTGCAGACTCTGCCCTTTTAGCAGCATTTCCCTCTCTAAGGGACCAAACCCCTCCTCCTGTGCCCTCCTGATACCCAAAGCAGCTTAAGGGAGTTGGAGGGAGTTAGGTGTCCAGCACCCTCTGAAACGGGACTTGCTGGGGGTAAAAAATCTTCAAAAGCATCTTAGCAGCTTAGCTTAAGTCCCTTTGACTCCCAAGGGAACTTAAGCTCTTAAGAAATGTTGGTGCTTGAGAGCATTTCACCCTCTGTGCCTCTCTCCCCTGGCTCCCCCCTGGCTGCAGGAGCTGCTCCTCGCATTCTCACTTTTATTATTTTTAATAAAGCTCTCCAAGACCCCGTGCTCAGTGCTTACCTCGCTCAGAGCTGGAGATTAGGCAGCACACAAGAATGAATGTCTTACAGGAGCTCTTTTACTGTAAGAATTAATCTTATTCCTGAAATGTGACCGTATCTGGCGCAAATCTGACCCCGCTGGGGGCCGTGGCTTCACTTAATTGCATTCTTTAGCAAGGATTGAGGGCTATTAGGTGGTTTGCTTGTGTTTGCAGGGGGATCCTGTGCCAGAGAATTTAGTGAGGGTTTGCAGGGCCGTGGAGCAGCAGAGGAAAAGTGCCCATTCTGTTGGCTTGGCTGGTGCCAGGAGCTTGGCTGGGTGCTCAGAGACAGGCAGGGGTGAGCAAAGCTGCTCCAGAGAGCACAGACGAGGTAAGCTGTGCCCTGAGGAGGGGACAGGATGGGTGACAGAGCCCTTGGGAGTTGAGCTTTCATCAGGACAACCTCACTGGATCTCAGCCTGGTGTGGCAGCTGGGTTCCAACAGGGCTGCTCTGCACTGGAGGCAGGAATTGTGCAGGGAATGGCTCTGTTCCTATTGCCAGGGCCCTGCAAGGAAGCAGAGCAGGCTCTGCCCCTGCCTGCCCTCCCCATCGGCAGGGGAAGCAGGTGGGTGCACATCCTGCTGTCCCCAAAAACCTCAGATCTGGGGCAGGGGGGGCAGCCACTGACGTACCTGCTCTGAAGGATGAGCTGCTGGATTGGAGCTGACACATCCCAACATCTCTGCCAGCACTTTCTGTCTCTGTCAAGGGCTCGGGGAGCACATTAGCACCGGAGTGGAAGTGTCACCCTCTGGCATCTCCTCCTCTAATCTTGGAGCTGCTGCTGCTCTATCCCCTTTACCAGACCTTCCCCATCCGAGCCCATTACGGGGCATGGAAAGCCCTGCTGGGTGTGGGAGAGCGGCACTGCCAGGCTCCTCACTCTGCAGGAGGCAGAACATTCCCTGGCATTCCTTTCCCTGCCTTCAGCTCCATCCTTGAGGGCATTTTGGGGATGTTCTGTGGGGAGCAGTGCAGGCTCTTGGCTGCTCTCAGCTGTGGAACATCACTGGTGCCGTGTTTGGGGAGCACACCAGGCTCCAGGAGATGTTTGGTGGCATTTTTGGCACAGGTAGGGGGTGGATATACCACCCTGATAAAAGAAAAATAAGAGTTTCTGAAATGGTGGCTGAGGCAGCGTGGTTTGTTGGGTTTTATTTTAATACAGGCACCCAAAATAGTTGGGTGGATTCTTGCTCTCTCCAACGCCAGCCTCGCTGGTGGGAACGGGAGCTGCATGACTGAAGGAGGAAGAAGGGAGAGCCAGGGAGCTGCAGCACAGCTCCATTTGCTGTGCTGGCATCGATGCCACATCCCCAGTTTAATTAACAGTTCCCATCACAGCTATTCACCGTGTTCCCTCTCTCTGCTCGCCCCTGACAGCAACAAAAGAAACCCCAACGTGTTGTTCTGTGCCCTGGAACCCTGCAAACCCCGTGCTAGGGCTGGCTGGAGCCTCTCTGTGTTTCTCTGAGTGTGTCTAGAACAAACATTTGAAGAGATTCCCAGTGATAGGATTCAGATTTTTTTTTTTCCTCTTTTTTTGTTTCGGTATTTATGCTCGTTTTTCATGAAGCACGGTGGAACTGGGCTAGCACAGAGCACACAGCAGAGGCTTTGTAATCCTCAAAGTGCAAGTCCAAAGCTTCTCTCTGAAAAGTTGTTCTTGAGGGCTGAGTACATATGGGGACTTCTTGTTTATCCTGGCTTTTCTTTTAATTCTGCACAGTTCAGCCTCGGAGAGTTAATGGGACAGAAAAAGATTAAAATGCCCCTTCACACTGCCTGTCCCGACGCTCTCCCACCCTGATGTGTGTCAGAAAGCTTAAACAGCCTCACCATCCCCTTCCAAAGCCTTTGATCATGGCACAATATCTCCTACCTGGCTTTCCTCCAAAAGGTGATAAACCCCGGGTTTGATTTCTAATTGGAGTAACGATAGCGGGAAGGAATCTGTCAGATCTGAGAGCCTCTTCCACAGCTCTGGCCCATTATCCCCGTGCTCAGTGCTTGGCTGATGGGAAACCTCCGAGCTGCCCACCCTGCCAGGAGGCTGTGGCTGCAGCTTTCACTCGATTTTCAGCCCTTCTGGGGCAAATCTCACCTCTGTTTTGCAGTGTTGACACACAGGGCTGGGGTGGTGGCTAAGAACACACAGCTGCCTTAATGCCATTCCAGCTTTGCTCAGGGATCAGGGTAAAGCCGTAAGCAGGGAGCTCTGTTTGGAGCCAGGAGTTGTCTCCATGGAAATGTGCTGGCAGGGTGAGGGGAGCAGGCTGGTGCTGAGCTGGATCTTCCCCTGCCACAGCCCTGCTGAGCTGCTGGTTCTGTGCTGCTGCCACGTTCTGCCATGACCAGGGCAGAGCTGGTCAGGAGAAAACCTCTCCCACCTCCCGTGGAGGCTGCCTTTGCTCGGTCCATCAGGATCAGCTGTGGCACCCCCTGCTCAGGGGATTCTCTCTTCCAGTTTTGTGTAGCTCAGTAACACAGTTCCTCTGTGTGGTGTAAGTGGGGAAACTGAGGCACCCAGTTGGGTAGAGGCTCTCAGACGTGTGGTGGAACCCTGGGCTCGCTCCATGGAGTTGGGTTCCTGTCATGGAGTTGGGCTCTCCCCATGGAGCTGACCCATGGAGCTGGGCTCCCATCATGGAGCTGGGTTCCTGTCATGGAGCTGACCCATGGATCTGGGTTCCCATCATGGAGCTGGGCTCTCCCCATGGAGCTGAGCTCTCCTCATGGAGCTGACCCATGGAGCTGACTCATGGAGCTGGGATCTCCCCATGGATCTGGGTTCCCATCATGGAGCTGGGCTCTCCCCATGGAGCTGGGTGGGTTCCCAGTGCCTCCCTGGGACAGGTCCCCTGTGTCCCTGCATGGACCATGCACTGTGCTCGTGTTCTGCTTGTCCCCTGTCCCCCTGGCTGCCCTCAGAGCTGTCCCTTTGTGCCCCACAGGTGCTGACAAGGCTGGGGAGACGCTGCAGTTCCCGCTGAGCCGGAGCCTTTCCGGCTGGGGCCGAGGGCCTTTGCAGAGGATGAGGATCCTTCCCAGCCCTGGAATGTCTTCGCTGGTGTCCCTCGTGAACGTCCTCTCCGTGCTGCTGATGGACTGCCTTGCTGAAAGTGAGTGACTCTGCTGTCCCCCTGCTCCCTTTTCACCCTTTCATTGTTGAAGAAATGAAGCTCAGTTCCTGATGGAGTGTTTCATTTTCTGACATCCTTAACTTCCCACCAGTGCCTTCCTATTGTCCCCAGCCCTGTCTTGGAGGGACACAGGGCAGCTGGGTCCTCACAGCCTGCTTTGAGTGTCCCCAAAGCTGCCAAAGAGCTGGAGAGAAGGGAATGATCTTGCCAGAGCCTCCCCCAACCTTCTCCCAGCCCCATGTTGTCCCCTCCTGCCTTTCAGGATGTGTCAGACACTGGTCACCGTTGTGGTGTTACTTTCTGGGGCTGGATTCCAACCAGCATTTCAAGAAAGAGTATTATGTTTCTCCTTCCCCTGAGTGAACCAGTTCCAGTTCAACATGGGTTTTTATCTTTGCTGCCTTTCAATTCCTGCTTTAAAAAACGAAAAGGGGAAAGGAAAAAAAAGTGAAAATCTTCAGCGACTTGAATGTAATGTTCCTTTGACATGAAGGCTGATCGCTGGGGATCAGTGGGGAATAGACTTTTCCAAGCTGATTGAATTATGACTTTTTTTTTTCCTCCCCAGCAAAGCTGCTTGAAGCTGGTGAGAGGGCTGCTGTGGCCAGCGTGTCCCTGGACAGCTTTTAACGTAATCACTGCGTTATCAGGGTTTATTGCACTGTCCAGGGGATTGAATGGATCCACAACCTCTCATTGCTGGGAGATGTTTTTTTGGAACGGGGCTTTTCACTTTCCTGCGAAGGAACGAACCTCTTGTCTGTCCCTCATCTTTGGGGTGAGGTTTGCTCAGGGGTTCCAGCAGAGCTGGGAGATCCCAAGTGCTGCCCTGACTGCTACAGAGCCTTTTTGGGGGAAATGTGCCCTCAAGGAGGGTTTGGTGCTGGTCAGACACAGAATGTGGTGTGGCCTGAGCCCTGCTGAAATCCGTCTCTGCTCTGCAGACACCTCGCTGCTTGCAGCCAAGTTTCCCTCTCCTGTAGTTCTGCAGTGTCCTTGGATCCTGAACTGTGAGGCTTTGTGCTTTTTTTTCCCTCTGGCTGCTCGCAGATGTCCGGGCAGGAGCTCTGCAGGTTGCTCAGACGGGGCAGCTCCTGCCTGCTTGTGGTGCAGATGTTGATCCAGATGTTTGTTGTCTCTCTTTGGAGCATGCCAGCACCTCCTTGCCCTGTGCCCTTGGGGGTGCTCCCTGGTACAGCTGTCTGAGCTGCTCTGGAGCTGTTGCTCTCTGCCTGGGGAGGATGAGTTGATGATTCCTGGTTTTGGAGGCTCCTGAGTCCCAGGAGATCCCATCCCAGCCAGTGGTACCTGAGCTGGTCCGTGCTGCTCCCCACTGAGCCTTGCAAACAGCAAACAGCTTTGTCTGTCACAGCTGCAGAGGCCGTGTGAGGAGCTGTCACTCTCTTCTGACAGTGTCCTCTCCATCAGATGGCCCTGGGCTCTGTCACATCCCTGTAATCCCTTGGCCAGCTTCCATTTGGCCGGCGCTGGCCACGCTCTGACCCCGTTTCCTGCCCTGATTCCCCCAGGCCCTGCAGCCCCTTCCCACACCCTCCTGGAGATGGGAAACCCCTGGGATTGTGGCTTTTGGAAACCCCTGAATTCTGGTTTTTGGAAACCCCTGGGATTGTGGCTTTTGGAACCCCCTGGATTCTGGTTTTTGGAAACCCCTGGGATTGTGGCTTTTGGAACCCCTAGATTCTGGCTTTCGGAACCCCCTGAATTCTGGTTTTTGGAAACCCCTGGAATCTGGTTTTTGGAAACCCCTGGAATCTGCTTTTGGAGGGCATCATTCTGCCAGCTTTCACAGGGAGCAGATCCCATCCCAGTGAGCAGAACCTGGGCTGAGCTGGGACTTTTCTCCTCTCCCAGTGCAGCTCTGGAGGAGCTGTGGCCTCTGCAATCAAAGGACCATTAAAATACTTCCCTTGTTTCCGAGGCTAATTGATCTCAGCCAGTGATTTAAACCTTTCTGTGGCAGGAGCATTCTATTTAAAGGAAACTGCCATTTAAATTAAAAACCCAAAGCACCACGCTACTTTCTGCCTGCTGTTCCTCCTTGGGAAGCTGAAGAGAGCAATAATTGAAAGGTGTGACACAGACATGTCCTTCCTCTTTTTCTCTGGTTGCATGTGGAGGTTTTCTTTGTTTCTTCTATGTGTGGTCAAAGGCAGCCATGGAGCTGGAAATTACTAATTCCGTGATTATTTTCAGTGGTGCCGTCAAATGGAAGGTGTTATCCTTTTCTTAGGGGTTCTGCTGGTTGTGTGAGTACCATGAATTGCTGCAGGAATTAGGGGAGGCCTCTTCAGGAGCTGCACAGCCAAATGTGCCCCTTGGAGCTGAGAGGAAAGCAGGGATAGATGAGCCCTGGAGATGAGTCCAAGGGGAGGAAGAGTTCCCAAATTGCTGCTGGACCTGGGCACGACACCAAGCCATAAACCCTCTGTGGAGAGCACCCTAAAACATCTCGTTGTGTGAAGGCACAGTGTTGCTTTTGGGGGTGCTGAATTTGTTTTTGGAGTTTGGAAAGGATGAGGCAGACAGGTCCGGAGTCAGCATGCAAAAATCTTCTTTATTCCAATTTTCTGACTCCATTTCTATCCACTGTACAAAGGTGGCCAATTATTGGCCAAAGCAGAACATCCCATCACTTGGATTGGTGTTCATACCAATCACTCAAATATTCTATCAGAACCAAGGAATGTAAACATTTCTTATTTACATGAAAAAAGGTTTGGGAACTCAGCTCAGAGTTCCAAAACATCAGAAGGCTTTTTGCTTTAATATCAAATGCAAGTCTGAGACGTGCAAAAGCAGAGTCACAGCCTGGTGTGGCTGGGCAGGAGCTGCTCCTGTCCCTGCTGTGCTGCTTTTGGCCAAGGGCAGAGCTCAGGGTCCCCTGCCCTCCTCTGCCACCCCAAGGAACGACAGCCTCGCTCCAAAGTGCTCCTCAGCTGCACATAAAAAAGCCATTTACTGCATGGAAATGTGGCCATTTTTTCCTGACTGGAATCAGCACGCTCACTGTTTTCAAGTGGATTTTTTTTTTCTCATTGATTAAAACTTTGTGTTTTACAATAGCACTTTGCTAATTGGCACTTTGCATACACAGAAGGCTGGTGCGTGGCTCTCTCCACCTCAGCAAAGATTTAAGGGCAGGGAACATTACTTATTACTTACATTTCCTTCCTTTTATAAATCACGGTATAGAAGCCTTACCAGCACACTCTGAAGTATTACCATAAATAATTAAACCTAAATTGCAATTGACAAAATAAAAGAATAAAGCCCCTTTTATGATGCATTACCCCGGCTTTCTTCCCTTTTAATTGCCCTTGCTCCATCATTAATTTGAGGAATTATGCAGTAATTCATGGGAGGTGCATGTGAGGGGGGCTCTCGTGCTCCGTGAGCATCCCTGGGGTTGGCAGAAAGAGCAGCCAGGTCTGCACCATGTGGGACTCACAGAGATGATGGAAATGGGATGGGATGGGAGTGGAGCTCCTCTAGGTCCATGTTCAGGCTGGGTTTTTGGGGGAGCTGGTGCCTTGTTGAAGGTGTGTGGCATGGAAGCTGTGTGCTCTGTGCCACCAGGGGCAGGAGCTGGGGCTTGGCAGCTCCCTGAGATGCAGATCCCAGCCACTTACAGGTGTAGCTGCCTCCTCTGGTCCCTCCCGTGCTCTCATCCCTCCAGGATCAGCCCCTGCTGCACTCACAGCTCACAGCTCTGAGCTCTGCAGGTCCAGGCTTTGATCTGCTGTTGGCCAAGGCAGCAGCTGTCAGGTGAGGTGGGAGTGAAAATCAAGGAGGATCCATCTTAGGGCTTGATAGGCACATTAAATCAACATCAGTGGGAAGGAAATCTCTCCCTGGTGGGGGAAAGCTGCTCCACTTTGAGGTGTTGGAGTGCTGAGGCTGAGCTGTCCCACAGTTTGGGTCATCTGGATTGTTTGTGGACCCCCCAAAAGGACAGGGAACCTGCAGGAGCCAGGGAGATGCTGCAGAAAGGCTTTTTCCCCTTGGTGGGTGGGCTGGAGGAGGAGCAGAATTTATGAATTTAAGGTGGGAGCACAGTTTGGGGTTTGTGGTTGATTGGAGGGCGGTGGAGTTTCCACTCGGAGTTGCACCTTGTCCCTGCAGTGAGTGGAGTCTGAGAGAGGAGACAGCAGCTGAACCCTGACAAGGCAGAGATCTCTGCCCAGCTCCACCTGCTGCTCCTGCTCCTCCTTCGTGGGCAGGGGACACCTCCCTGTCCTTGGTGCTGCCCTTTCCTTTCTCTGCCTCTCCACTCTGCCAGCTGGGATCTTGCTGAGGGTTCTGGGCTGGTTGTTGTCTCACTCAAGGACACTGAATTAAGCTTCTATGTCACCTTGTTTAAGTGCCTGATTAAATTAAACCTTGCCTGACTGCATCAAGTGATGTATCACTTTTCTTTTTTTTTTCTTTTTTTTTTTTTTTTCCCTTTTTTAAGACAACTCAGATTGGAAAGTTTGTGTCTTCTGTAGGACCCGGAGAGGAAATAAATCATCTGTTGAAAGAGCTTCCTTGGGGGCACAGGGGGCTGTCACTTCCCAGGTCTCAGCTGTGCCCCACGCTGGGAATGCTCGTTAAATTAATCTCTGCTGAGGAGCACCTGGGGACAGCTCAGCCACGGTGGCTGGGACCCAGCCATGGGCATCTCCTGGTGAAGGATCTTTCCCCAACCAGAGGCTCTTTCTGCTCAGCTTCATTAGATGTTCAAGTTAGGGGAAAAGAGCATCTGTTTGTTGTGTAAACAAGCGGCTTGTGTGAAAATGTCACCTGCGGAGGATTGGGACGGAGGAAATGTCTGCCTTCATACCTGCATGCCAAAAACTGGGGCTGTTCCTCTGTGGCAGCCTTTGCCAAGAAGCCAAGACTTCTTTTCTTTCTGACTTTTCCCCTTGGGCTGTCCTTTCCACACCAGCAGTCCTTGGGCGGGATCTTTCCAGAGCCTCTCCCAGGCCCTGGGTCACATCGGCTTTTTCTTCTCTCTCTGTGCTTGTGTGTGGCTCTGATTTTCATGTCTCAGACTAACTCTTAATATTAAAGCAAAAAGCTTTCTGATGTTTTGAAATTTTGAGCTCTGTTCCCAAGCTCTTTCATGTAAATAAGAAATGTTTACATTCTTTAGATCTGATAGAATATTTGAGTGATTGGTATGGTCACCAATCCAAGTGATGGGTTGACCTGCTTTGGCCAATAGTTGGCCACCTTTGTACAGTGGATATAATTAAAGTCAAAAAATTATAAAAAAGAGATTATTGCATGCTGACCTTCGGACTGTCTGCCTGGTCCTTTCCAAACCCCAAAAAACAATTGCTGCACCCCCAAAAGGTGCAACACTTGTGTCTTTTCAAGACCAGCTCAGCACGAATCTCCTGGGTCACTGAAGGGAATCCATGAGGGATTCCTCCCTTTTGTGGCCTGGCAAGCCCAGTGTTATTCTTAGAAGGAAGCAGAGTGTTTTTCAAGGACGCCCGACCAGAGGAATGTCGTTCCTCCGTGCGTGGGATGGAATCTGGGCTCGAGCTGGCCTGTGAGACACGATCTCCCAAGAACAGTTTATTTACTCTGTGCCACTCTTCCCCTCCAGTCAAGGATGTTCTCTGGCAGCATAATTGGTCCCAGTTCCCACCTTAGAAAGCTGTGATGTTCTGTGCGCTTGCAGCTGCCTTGAATTTTTGGGGGATTGTTAAAGTTCATGAAAATTGTCACGTTTGACACCATCTGCTGTGTGCAAGGAGGTAACCAAGGTATGGGCTGCAGGCCAGGGAGTCAGGAGCATCCTCACTCTGTGACTGCACCTTCCCAACCCTCCTTTTGCTTGCCTGGATTTGCTTTTTGAGCAAGGGCTTCTCTTGCTGTGTTGTTGTTTGGTCTGATCAGCCCCAGATGTGGTTTGGTTACACCAGCCTGGGGTCTCCTCTGCACACCCTGAGCAGACAGGAGGGCTTGGAACCAGCCTGGGTTCTCCTGCACACCCTGAGCAGAGAGGAGGGGTTGGAACCAGCCTGGCTTCTCCTCCTGCACACCCTGAGCAGACAGGAGGGCTTGGAATCAGCCTGAGTTGTTCTCCTGCATAGCCCAAGCAGCTTGGAACCAGCCTGGGTTCTCATCTTTACATCCTGAGCAGACAGGAGGGCTTGGAATCAGCCTGAGTTGTTCTCCTGCATAGCCCAAGCAGCTTGGAACCAGCCTGGGTTCTCACCTTTACACCCTGAGCAGACAGGAGGGGTTTGTCCCAGGAGGGAGCAGCAATCACAGCTCACCCAGACCTGAGCAGCGCCAGGACAGAGCAGTATAAATACATTTTGGATGTCTGCCGCTCTGACTTCGAAAGGGGATATTGGGATGAATGATTTAAGGCGTTGACAGGAGGGACTCTGGGCTGCCCTGCTTTCACAGAATCCTTGCACACACACACAGAACCCCGAGCCTGTCCCGTCCTGGCGCTGGCAGACATGAAACGTTCCATGGGAGCGCGCTGGAAACCGGCGCCGCTCGTTTCATCTCCAGCGCGCTCAGTCATTTCTGTTTCCTTTTGAGAGGAAAAGCAAAGCTTTAAAGAGGGAAAAAAAAAATAAATAGAAGGAGCTGCAACTGGTTTAGCATTCTACAAAGTTTCTCCGAGTCCTCCAAATCTTTAATTGACTCAGGAGCATAAAATTGAGAAGGGGAGAGAGAGTGAGAGAGCGTGCGAGTGGCGCGAGTGATTTGAATAATTTATTGTCCTTTGAAGTTGCAAGAGAAATTTCAGCTGCCTTGGGGAGTCATTTCTCCCCATTCTGAAAGGGTTTCTCCTTATTTTAAACTCATTCAGAGGATGATAGTTTTGCATTTTCTGCATAATTAATGAGCATAGCTCCCCCCCCCACTCTCACACAACCTCTAAAGAGTGGTGGGGTGATGAAACTTGGTGGTTTTTTTTAATTAATAAAGTCAAATTAATTTGGCTGTGTCCTCATCCTCCCTCACCTCTGTTGGAATCCATGGATTTATTCATAAATTAGTCTGAGCGTGCTGCCAGGAGTGCCAACACTTACAAATCTTTAGCCTGGACTTTGATTTGTTTGGATGAATTTCATGAAAAGATGGTGTAAGGTTTTTTCTTTTTTTCAGTTCAGCTCTTAAAGATCACCTTGAGACTGGCTCCAGTGATCTCCCAGGGAGCCAGGAGGATCCTCCAGCTCTCATTTTCCTTTGTCTGTCTGTTTGGGGAGGATCTGCTTGATTTTGAGGGGGTTTGTGTGTTTTTTTCTGTATGAATGTGATAGACCCCTTTTCTTCTAAGCTCTGTTAATTGTGATTAATTCCAGTAGCTGCCACTTGAGGCAATGAAAGGGAGAGGGATTTTCTTGGTGCCTGGAAGGGCTGCAGGACAGCCAGCTGGTGAGAAACCATCCCTTGGCAGGTGTCAAACGTGAACTGTCCTACTCCAGAAAAGTTCACCTTCCTCAGTTGTTGTCTTTGATAGAAGAATTGAGGGCGTTGCTGCTGCTTTTCCATGTTTCCATTTCTCTCTCATTCACATCTTGCACTGTTTTTCTGCCTCACTGAGTCTCTAGTCATCCCAAAGCTGAATTCATCACATTCCTGCTGCTGTCAGTTCTCAGCACTGTTGTTGAAGTCTTGGGTTTTGTTTTTTTTTTTTGATTCTTTTGTGTTGATGTTCCCACTACAAATCTGAATGATGAGTAGTGTGGTTCAGAGACAGAAATTGTAATGACTCATGTGGTAAGAGTCGAAGTTCATCACTGTTAGAGGTTGTGCTCATCCATTAGTCATGGCTTTATTAGGTCTTGGTTTCTCATTTTCGAGATCTCCAGTCTCGAGCTCCCTCGACATCCCAGTTTCAATAAGCAGTGCAGTATATATTTCATAACACACTGTTTAGTCCCAGATGTTTCGAGCTTGTATATCCAGAATCTCCTTTTGTTCCACGGAAAATGCAGGCTGAAGTCTCTCACCAGAGGTTGGGTAGGAATGGTGTAATGATCTTTTAAAAACACCCCCAATTCTGGGCTCTAAGAATTTCACCTCACCCTGTTCCTGCAGACCAAGAGCCTCCTTCTCCTGCCCGAAGGACAGGTGGGAGTAACACAGTTTTTATTTACACAGTAACACAGCAGAGCTTTATCAGACATATTTTATTTGCCTGGCGTGCCTTTCATCCCCAAACCCGTGTGGGCTGGGCAATCCTGGCTGGGCTCATGCCTGCAGCACTGCAGGCCCTGCAGAGCTGCTGATGCAGGGCAGGATCTCCCTGCGTGTTTGCAGGGTGCAGAGCTCTGTTGGTGCCCTTGGGCAGGGAGTGGAGTCAGAAAATTAGAATAAAGAGATTTTTGCATGCTGACTTCGGACCTGTCTGCCTCCTCCTTTCCAAACTCCAAAAAACAAACGCTGCACCCCCAAAAGAGGTGCGACAGGAGCTGATCTCCCTGATCACATCCTTGGAGCAGTTTGTTTTCCCCCTGCTGTTGGCTCTGCTGTCACTTTGTGGTGGCACAGGACCACGCTGGGCTGGATTAGGATGGCATTGTCCCCTAGGAGCTGGACCTGGGCTCTTTAAGCCTTTTCTTCTTGCAAGCTTGTCCCATAGGAAATGTTTTTTCTCGTTCTGGTATCCCCTGTGGACTCTGGTTCTTTAGTGACTCAAGCAGAGCAGAGGAAGTTGAGCAAAGAGCCAAACCCTTTTTAGCTGGGTCTTTTCTGGGTAGGTGGTGGTGGCTCAGCTGCTCCAGGATGCCAATATCGATGAGGTGGCTGGAGGAGAAGCTGTCTGAGTGATATGGCAAGGGCAGGAAGAGCTGCCTGCCTCAAGCCTCTGCTTGCAAACAACCTGGGATCGCTGTCATTGATGGACAAGGGGCCCTCATTAAGCTGCCAAGACAGCTCCTTGGGGCCCTGCCTCTGCTCTGGGTTGTTCTGCCTTGTTCTGGGACTGGTGGACAGATGTGGGATGAGAAGCTGATGGAAAGCACTCGTGTACCCCCAGGGTCCTGGCTGCCCACGGTGCTGTCTGTGCTCCTGGGCTGGCTGCAGCTCCCTGCCTGATCCTGGGCTGCCATCCTCCATCCCAGCAGTGCTCATCTCCTCCATCCCCTGCTGCTCACACGCAGCAGCTTTGTCCCTGGAGTGCCAGAGGTGAGGGAGGATCCTGGCCTGAGGATCCCCTGGCATTCCCACGTTCCTCCTTGGCCCTGGGGTTGGTTGGGGCCAGGGAGGGAGGAAGCAGAGAGCAGCAGCTGGGGCACCTGCTCCACCTTGGGATGGCTGAGGGAAGGGAGCTGGGGAAGCTGAGGCATGGGAGGAGGATCTTTGTGGAATCCCACACCACCCCTGTCCTGTCCCATGGAGCTGTTTGCATCCCATGTGTGTCCCTACATGTGCCCCGTCCCTTGGTGTCAATCACAGCTGGAGGAATCTTCTCCTGGGCCGTATCAAGGTGCCAATCACTGGAGCTGGGACTCATCCTCTCTGCCATGGAGAGAGGTGCATCCTTTCCATGCACAGGGATGTGCAGTGGGAGCCTGGAGGAATCCTGTCCCAATGGGATGACTCCATCCCAGCTCAGCTCCCATGTGATAAGGAATGGCCCCAGCCCTGAGAACCAGCAGTTTAAAGAGAGCAGCAGCAAGGATTATCCTTCCCCTGCTTCCCCTCCAGCAGGCAGGATAACGTGGTTTTCCTCACCTTGGACAGCAGAACCAGGAACAGATTTTTGGTAGCCTCAGTGCTGCAGGCTCGTGCCTCCCTTCCAAAGGGGCTGGATCCCAGTGCAAACAGGATCCTGAAGGCTGGATGGATGTGCCACATCCCCAAATTGCTCATAGGGGGAACAGCCTGGCATGTGCTGGCCAGGAAGGATCTGCTGCCTCATCCCAGCCAGGGAGAGGAGGAGCTGGCACAGGGGTTGGAGTTGTTGGGCATCCAGTGTAGTAAAGATGTGTTAAACGAGTTTTTCATCTTCCTCACCCATTTTCTGCATGTTAACTCTCGTGCTGGTGCCATCCTTCACTGCTGTCCTCCCTGCTTTGGACTCTGCAGGAAAGGAGAGGGGGTGATCCTCCAAGTGACATTCCCCATGCCCACAGGGGAACAGGCTGCATCCTGTGCCAGCCCAGCTTTTCTGAGTCAGGTAAAGGCTCTGGTGGCTCAGCAGCAAGGGAATAGCCAGGTGGAAGTATTTCACTTCAAAAAAAACCATCCTTGATCTTTTTTTTTTTTTTAACCTTCCTCTGCCCAACCTTGCCAGTCCCGTCTCCCTGAAGGGAGCCAAGAGCTGCTGACAGTAAGAGGAAGTCTCCATCTGAAGCCTATAATTATCCTGTCTGCCTTCCCAGAAAAGGCCAGTTGGGGAGCGAGCTGCTCCTGTTCCCCAGCCCAGCCCTGCCTGCTCCTGCCTCCCCCAATTACTGCTTAATGGACTTTTTATGGTGATAAGAAGACTGGGTTGGGGAGAAGTTATTGACGGGGAAATGGAATATAATTCACTCCCTGGATGTTTGTTCTGTCAGAAAAAAACCCTCGTTTCAATTTTATTTGTGAGGAGCTGAGAAACAGCCCTCGGGAAGAAAAAGTGCAAAATCTGTCAAGAAAACCCTGGATTTCACGGGGTCCAGAGTCTCTGCAGGACCTCTCCAAGGGGTGTTCTCAGTCTCCACAGAGACTCCTCCCCAGTCCTTCTCCCAGTTTGCAGCTTTCTCACTTGTCCTGAAGGAAAAAAAAAAAAAAAAAGTGAATTCTGGAGCTCTGTTCCTTGCCTGTGCCCCATCTCCAGCTCCCCCGCTCCCCAACACCGCTGCTTGGGAACACAGCCCCGTTCCAAACAGCCCAGCCCTGCTCCCCACTCTCCATCTGTCTCAAGTTTGGCTGCTCTCTCCTGTTTTCAGCTGCTCTGTGGTTTGTCTCCTCCATCCAATCTTCACTTCCTCGCTCTGGCTCTGAGCACCTCCCTCCTCTCCAGTTTTCTTGCACAGGATTGTGGAATATCCTGACTTGGATGGAGCCCCCAGGGATCATCAGAGTCCAACTCCTGGCCCAGCCCATGTCAGCCCCGAGAATCCCACTGTGCTCCGTTTTCCCTGCTGGTGTCTTCTCATTCCCACTGATCCTCCCATCCCTGGGGTGACAGAGCTGCTCCTCTGGCTGTCCCTGTCCCCATCCTCCAGTTCAGGAGGATCTCCATGTACAGGCAGAGCCCAGCAGCGCCTGTAAGAGGTGTAAAAGTGGTGTAAAAGCGGTGTAAAAGCAGTGTAAAAGTGGTGTAAAAGCGGTGTAAAAGCAGTGTAAAAGCGGTGTAAAAGCAGTGTAAAAGTGGTGTAAAAGCAGTGTAAAAGCAGTGTAAAAGTGGTGTAAAAGCGGTGTAAAAGCGGTGTAAAAGCAGTATAAAAGCAGTGTAAAAGCCGTGTAAAAGTGCTCCCTAAAGCAGCAGACAAACCCTGGACCGCAGCCCCACCTTCCTGGACAGGATTTGAAAGCACAACTGCCCAGGGCTGTGGCTTTGGAGAACCTTGGGCTCCTTCTCCAACTGAGAGCCCGTGAGCAGCTGTGGAAAAGGGAGATGGAATTCCACTGGACCAGCAGAAAGCTCCAGCCCAGACCCAAAGGGAAGAGGGAGGAGGAAGAGGAGGAGGAGAAGAGGGGCAGTGGGAAGGCCATCAGATTTCCTTCCTTCTCTGGAAATCAGCAGGAGGTGAGAAATAACAGGGAGAGATGTCTCATTCTGGCTGCCACGATTTGGATTTTGGGAAATTCCAAAAGCTTTTGTCTAACTCTCCAATTTTCATCTTCTTCCCCCAAGAATCACCTGCTGGGGAAGGTCTCTGAGCTCTCTCTGGCGATGTTTTTGTGGTTATTTTGGTTTTTTTTCTCTCAGCCTGCCGAGGCTGCAGCTGTGCTGGTGCCACCCGGGGTGCTGAGCGTGGAGCGGGTCTGTCCCCAGACCGTGCCCTGCTCCAAACTGCGTGAGGTGTCTGGAGCAGGACAGGCAGGCAGGTGTGACAGATGAGGGCTGTCACCTCCCCACGTGTGGCAGCTGGAGGTGGGGGAGGGCCCAAGGTCGGCTGAGAGTGTGCAGAGCCGGAGATCTGAATCCCAATGATGGGAATGATCTGCAAGAGCACCCTGGGCTGTGCCACTAAAAGCAAAATATCATTACCCACGAGTGGCTTCATGGTCTCATCTTTGTTCTTAAAGGTGGAGAGGGGGGTGGTGTGTGCACAAAAAGGTGAATTTCCTTCTGCTGAAGGTTTTTGAGCGAGGATCAAAGTTGTCTCTGCCTCTCCTGTGGCGTGGACTCGCTCCCAGGTGGGGAATGTCGGGCTCAGCCCCACGGGGCCGTGGGGTGGAGGTGGGATGGGAAGGATGAGCAGGAGCTGTGCTGGTGTGCAGGGGAGCCCACAAAGCAGCCAGGCTGTAGGAAATGGAAATTCCTGCTCCTGTGGCACTCGGGGGCCAGTGCAGAGCCTGTTCCTTCCCTCTCCAGGCTGGGATGATGAGGGTGAGGGTTAGAGAGGAGCAGAGCCTGTTCCTGTTCCTTCCCTCTCCAGGCTGGGATGATGAGGGTTAGAGAGGAGCAGAGCCTGTTCCTTCCCTCTCCAGGTTGGGATGATGAGGGTTAGAGAGGAGCAGAGCCTGTTCCTTCCCTCTCCAGGCTGGGATGATGAGGGTGAGGGTTAGAGAGGAGCAGAGCCTGTTCCTTCCCTCCCCAGGTTGGGATGGTGAGGGTTAGAGAGGAGCAGAGCCTGTTCCTGTTCCTTCCCTCTCCAGGCTGGGATGATGAGGTTTAGTCACCACATTGCAGGAGCTGCAGCTCTGTGTGGGTCGGCAGGACGGGCGCGTGGGCATCCCCAGAGCTGCCAGCGGGCACCGGGCCTCCAAAAATGGGGAAAAAAAAAAAAAATCCTTCTGAAACACCGTGTTTTGTGGCTGCCTTTCCTTTGTCTCCGTGGATTGCTGCTGCTGTGGGCGAGGGGCCCTTTCAGGCAGGCTCCTGCTGCTCTGTGCTGAGGCCAGATGGAAAACGAGTGGGTTTTGTCTTTGGTGGCAGCCCATTGTTGAGGTGCTTTCCTGGGGTGGCAGGAGCAGGGAGGGGGGTGAAGGTGACGGGGGTTGAGGCACACAGGTGAGGTTTGTCACCTGCACTCAGCTCCAGGTCCCTGCTGTGGGGCTGGAGATGAGGGGACAGAGCTGGAATGGGGTCAGGGGGGTGCAGAGGCAGCTCTGCACCTCAGGGGGAGCCTGGGGGGCTGAGGGACTGTCAGAGGGATGGTCAGGGACCTCCAGCCTGCCCTTGACACCTGTGGGGCCAGACTAAGGACACTGAGTGGAAGGGGATATGTCCCCATCCATGTGGGGGCAGCTTTCTGCCTTGGAGCGCCCCAAAGCTGGCAGGTGGAGCTCAGGAGGGAGCAGCACTTTTGGGGTGCTGTGGAGAAAGCTGCTCCTGCCCTGTGGTGTGTCAAGGAGCCTCAGTTTCTCCCCAGCCCCCTGTTCCCCCCATAACCCACCTGCAGGGCCCCAGGGCAGCAGCTGGGGAGGCAGGGCAGGGACGTGCTGCACCTCCAGAACTGCCTTTCCTTCTTCTCCCCTGCTCCCATCAGCTGTCAGCTCAGACATGCGAAGCTCATTTGTTCTCCTGCCTCTCTCCCACCCCTCAAACCACCTCTGGGTTCTCCATCCTTCTCTGTGTCTCTGGTTTTTGATGTTCCAGACAGGCATATGGTGGCTGGGCTGTCTCCCTGGCTGCTCGTCCATCACTGCTATCCGCCGTGGCAGCCCTTCCTGGGGGACACTGCCTTCACAGGCTGAGCTGTCCCCTCCTTCTCTTCACTCCTACATCTCCCCCAGCTTCCCTGCTGCAAAGCCTCTCAGGCTGTTGTGTCATCCCTGCATCCTCAGCAGGGAGATGTTGGGTGGGTTTTTTTGGTTTTTTTTTTTTACATGACTGCGTTTGAGAAACTTTCCCTGCTTTGGTGTCACATGGAGGAGGGAAGGAGGAGAGGGGAGAGGAGAGGAGGCAGCAGAGTCTCTGTGCTTGGTGAGGAACTGCCTGGGTGTGCAGCCCTCACCCGTGGGCTGGGGGGTGAGGAGGAGACCCCCACCCTTCTGAGCTGGCAGCCTTTCCCCAAAGTCTGCGTTAAAATTCCCCTTTCCCCACAGTCTGTGTTAAAATTCCCCTTTCCCCAAAGTCTGTGTTAGAATCCCCCTTTTCCCCACAGTCTGGGTCAGAATCCCCAAATCCCAGCAGTGTCTCTTGGAGCAGGAGCTGCCCAGGGCTCCCCAGGCTGTGATTTGGTGGGGGGAATCCCATGGGAGCTGCTCCATGTGTGGGGCAGGAGTGGGCAGGAATGGTCAAGGATGGTCAGGGGTGCTCAGGGATAGTCAGGGGTGGTCAGGGATGGTCAGTGGGGGTCAGGGGTGGTCAGAGATGGTCAGGGGTGCTCAGGGGTGGTCAGAGATGGTCGGGGTGGTCAGGGATGGTCAGTGGGGGTCAGGGCTGGTCAGAGATGGTCAAGGGTGCTCAGGGATGGTCAGGACTGGTCACGGATGGTCATGGATGGTCAAGGATGGTCAGAGGTGGTCAGGGATGGTCAGGGGTGGTTAGGGATGGTCAGGGGTACTCAGGGGTGGTCAGGGGTGCTCAGTGGTGGTCAGAGATGGTCGGGGTGGCCAGGGCTGGACAGGCTTGTGCCAGTGGAGCCGCAGGGCAGGGGGGGCCCAGGAGGGATCTGTCCCTGCTCCCTGCTGTCTGTGGCAGCTCTCCAGCGTGCTGCTTGTTGTTTTTGGGAAGTGTGTGGGTGGTGGGCAGGAGTGAAAGCTTCAGTTTGACTTGATGGCTTTCCATTAAGTGTGGAGCAGGATCACAGGTACACAGCAGCCATCCGGTCTTTTCAACCTTCCCTCAGGAGACCCAGACCCCGCAGGAAGCCTCTTGTAGTAGGAAAATTCTTTTAAGCTCCAGATTTTTCCATTCCTATTTTGATACTGCACAGAAAAATGAGGTTTTGTACTTTGCAAATGGAGAAAGGAGGAAAAATTATCTCTGTGACTGCTGGACTGATGGAACTCAGACTCAGCCTTTCCAAACCTGACATTCTCAGGTACCTGTGAGGGAAGGTTGGTGGAGTGATGTAAAACCCCCTGGAGTGTCAGTATGTTGTGTGGGAAAATTTTAAAAATTTATTTATTTAAAGCCATGGTCCTGCAGGCTTGGCAGAGGAGGGGAAACAGCTCAGGCCCCCTGAGTGGGCTGGTGGGGTTTGGCATGGCCCCTTGTCCCTGCCTGGGGGGGCTCCCAGAGCTCTCAGCTGGCATTTCCCTTTGAGCTGGGCCTGGCACAGCAGAGCTGAGGCAGTGCCACAAAGCACGAGGAGATTTGCTCCAGGTTTGGATCACCAGCACCTTGTGTCACCAGCACCTTGGATCACCAGCACCCTGGATCACCAACCTTGGATCACCAACCCTGGATTCCCAGCACCTTGGATCACCAACCCTGGATCACCAACCTTGGATCACCAACCCTGGATCACCAAGCCTGGATCACCAACCCTGGATTCTGAACACCCTGGATCACCAAGCCTGGAGTACCAACCCTGGATTCTGAACACCCTGGATCACCAAGCCTGGATCACCAGCACCCTGGGTCACCATCACCTTGGATCACCAGCACCCTGGATCACCAACCCTGGATCACCAACCTTGGATCACCAACCCTGGATCACCAACCCTGGATTCCCAGCACCTTGGATCACCAACCCTGGATCACCAACCCTGGATTCCCAGCACCTTGGATCACCAGCACCTTGGATCACCAGCACCTTGGATCACCAACCCTGGATTCCCAGCACCTTGGATCACCAACCCTGGATTCCCAGCACCTTGGATCACCAACCCTGGATCACCAACCTTGGATCACCAACCCTGGATCACCAACCCTGGATTCCCAGCACCTTGGATCACCAACCCCGGGTCACCAGCACCCTGGATCACTGACACCTTGGATCACCAGCACCCTGGGTCACCAGCAGCGTGCCTGTGGTGGCAGTGGCTCTCTCCTCCCCGGTGTCTCTGTGGGCTGCAGACAGTGCTGCAGTGACTGGGGGTGCAGAGGTGGAGAGCACGGGGTGGGGAGGAATCAAACCTGCAGCTCAGAGGCTTGGGCAATTCTCAAATCGACAATTTAGCTCTGATTCTCACCCATTTTCCAAGTGAGCAGTAAAATCTGACAGGTTGGGTGGTCGGGATTTCTGTTGGGCTCCTTGTGTCTAACCATGAGCCCCTCGTAGGCAGCTGGGAATTGCAGGATCTCAGGAAAATCCCCATGCACAGACAGCTCAGCTCCCTCATCACCCCACACCGAGGCAACACAGGACCCCAAAAAGGGGTGCTGAGCAATGACTCCAAATCCAGCGGGTTTTTGGAGCACCGTCCCTTCCTTCAGGACAGAAATAGAACCTTGTTTTTCTCCTCGGCTCAGCTCTCATCATGCAGCCTGCGCCCATTTAAATGTATACGTGACATTAAGGTTTATTAGGGGCTTTTATTTTAGGAAATGAACTTGCATCAATAAAGTGTTCTTAAAAGCCCCTGGATGTTTTTAGCTGTACCTTCAGAATTGACTTCTGCAAACTCTTCAGATATCGAGCGGAGGTGAGCGGAGGAAGGAAGTCGGAGGCAGAGCGAGCATTTATATTTTAGCCTGGAGCAAAGTTTGGGTTTTACCTTTCTCAGATGGAAGACAGATCCCCTCCCTGCCAGTGCCAGCTCCTCCAGTGGGACTTGCCTGATAACCTTTAGCTGTAACATTGCAAAGAAGGCTCTGACCTCTAAATATAGATTTGGGTATTTATAAATGCGGTGCTTTGTACACACAGCGTTCGGTGGGACGTAAACAGCTCCAGCAAATTGTATTTACCTCCAGCATGGAAACAAATGCTTGATTGCATCACATGAGCTTGCTCAGTGCCTTTTATTTATATACTGCTGGCCACGGCAGCCAGGGAAAGGGAGAAGGGTTTCTTTTGTCTTTCGACCCCTAAAAGACCCTGGAGACTTCTCCCCAGCTGTCATTTGTCCTCCTGTCGAGCTCTGTGGGAGGCTGTTTGCATCTTATTTTATAGACTCTCGAGTATGAAGGGATAAATACACACTTTCCGGAGTCACGTGCTCCGCTTTTCTCGAGAAAACAGACGGCAACTTTATGATCTGAGTGATTTTTATTTGAACACAGCTGTGGCCTTGCGATTTAAATATTTCAATAAATTTTAAGCTAACTAGATGAGAGGAAACAGTGCGAGGAAAGCAGGTTAGGGCAGGGAAGGAGGATTCCCAGCGGGTGGGGGGCAGTGTGGGCTCAGGGGTTGTTTTTGGGGCTGGGCTGGCTCAAGCACAGCCCCTGTGTGTGTGTTCAGGCGTTGCTGCTGGCTCTGAGAGGAGCTGGAAGGAGATGGTGGCTTCCTCCTGGAGCTCCATGGATTCTGTGTCATTCCTGGGGAGTCTCATGCTCAGCAGAGGGCAAAGGGAGCTGCAGGAGCAGCTGGGCTCTGCTCTTGGGTTTGGCAGCTGAGTGGTTCTGACCCGATCACAGCTCTGGGCTGTGTCCCAGCAAATTCCTGCTCTGAGGGATCACTCACCTGGTCTGTGTGAAAGTACCTCTGAGGCCATGGGAAGGACATGCAGGTGAAAGCAGAGATGCCATAACTGAGGGGATTTCATATCCTAGAGCCACTGGCATCAGCCTCTTTCACACCACTGTCCTCAAATCTGGCTCAAGCACAGCCTCAGCCCCTGTGTGTGTGTTCAGGTGTTGCTGCTGGCTCAGAGAGGAGCTGGAAGGAGATGGTGGCTTCCTCCTGGAGCTCCATGGATTCTGTGTCATTCCTGGGGAGTCTCATGCTCAGCAGAGGGCAAAGGGAGCTGCAGGAGCAGCTGGGCTCTGCTCTTGGGTTTGGCAGCTGAGTGGTTCTGACCCGATCACAGCTCTGGGCTGTGTCCCAGCAAATTCCTGCTCTGAGGGATCACTCACCTGGTCTGTGTGAAAGTACCTCTGAGGCCATGGGAAGGACATGCAGGTGAAAGCAGAGATGCCATAACTGAGGGGATTTCATATCCTAGAGCCACTGGCATCAGCCTCTTTCACACCACTGTCCTCAAATCTGGCTCAAGCACAGCCTCAGCCCCTGTGTGTGTGTTCAGGTGTTGCTGCTGGCTCAGAGAGGAGCTGGAAGGAGATGGTGGCTTCCTCCTGGAGCTCCATGGATTCTGTGTCATTCCTGGGAAGTCTCGTGCTGAGCAGAGGGCAAGGGGAGCTGCAGGAGCAGCTGGGCTCTGCTCTTGGGTTTGGCAGCTGGGTGGTTCTGACCTGATCACAGCCCTGGGCTGTGTCCCAGCAAATTCCTGCTCTGAGGGATCACTCACCTGCTCTGGGTGAATGTACTATGGGAAGGACATGCAGGTGAAAGCAGAGGTGTCATAACTGAGGGGATTTCATATCCTGGAGCCACTGGCATCAGCCTCTTTCACAGCACTGTGTTGCACTTTTTGGGGGTGCAGCATTCATTGTTGGAGTTTGGAGAGGACCAGGCAGACAGGTCCAGAGTCAGCATGCAAAAATCTCTTTATTCTAATTTTCTGACTCCATTTATATCCACTGTACAAAGGTGGCCAATTATTGGCCAAAGCAGAACATCCCATCCCTTGGATTGGTGACCATCCCAATCACTCAAATATTCTATCAGAACCAAGGAATGTAAACATTTCTTATTTACATGAAAAGGCTTGGGAACTGAGCTCAGAGTTCCAAAACATCAGAAGGCTTTTTGCTTTAATATCAAATGCAAGTCTGAGACATGTAAAATCAGAGTCACAGCACTGTCCTCAAGATCTCTGTGTGCCAAGCCCTGCTGCATCCCCTTCATGATTCTTCTCCCACCTTCTCCCCTTCCCTGGAAATCTGGAAATATTCCTGTAAATCTCCCCCTGCTCCTTGGTCATCTCCAAGGAGCTGGGAAGTGCAATTCACTGTTTCTAAGCGTTGTTTTCAGCTCTACCAGCTTTTGGTGATGCTCATTAGATGGGTTTTGCAAGGGCGATTTCCCCTGTACAAAACAATTTAGAATCCCACTTTTCAGGAGTAAAAGAGGCTTTGCAACATTGAAATCTCTCCATAGGTTCAGGCCTTTAATAATTTTCTGCTGGAGCTACTTCATATGCAAAATGGAGGTGAAGGCCATTCTGAGAAAGGCCAAGAGGTTTAATTTCAACTGGGATCATTAAGAACAGCAGCAACAACGCTGCTATTAATTACAAACGGTGTTTATTAGAGTTTGTCTTCCTGACTGCCACTGATGATATTTCCTTTTCGTCCCCCAGGTCCCCCTGTGTTCATTAAGAAGCCTGTGGACCAAATTGGTGTGTCAGGAGGGGTGGCCTCCTTCGTGTGCCAAGCCACTGGGGACCCAAAGCCAAGGGTCACCTGGAACAAGAAAGGGAAGAAGGTGAACTCTCAGAGATTCGAGGTGAGAGATGGCCCTGGAATCTGATGTCCCTGTGAAAAGAGAGAGAGGCTGACACAAAGCAGCCCCTGCTCCTCTTCAGCCCAGCTCTCAGACCTGATAATAAAGGGAAATTTGGAAGGGGAGGAGCTCTAACAGCAGGAGGAGTGAAATGCAAGCTCTTGGCCATGTCAACAGCTGGGTTTGTTCCAAAGCAAGAGAGAACTTGGCTCAATTATGTTATTGAAGTTTTTTATTTTGTTTTGTTGGGTTTTTTTTTTTCCCTTCCTGGATAACTTCCTGCTTTCTTAAGAAACCCCAGCTAAGCTGGTGGTACTTCAGCTCTGTAAATGCACCTTTCATCCCCATCCATGGCTCAGCATTTCAATCCTGGGACAGTCTGGAGTAAGCAGCAAATTTTAAATTGCAGTTGTTGGCAACCAGACCCGAGCAATTGGCATTGTTTAGATAGAAATGAGAGCAGAGGAGCAAGGTCTGGCAGGTCATGCTGTGGAATTTGCTGTGGGACTCAGCCCTGCCAGGCAGCTGTGTGCTCAGAGGAGCTCTGTGGTGTCAGCTGCCCCTGCAGATGGAGGAGCAAGGCGGGGATTCCTTTTTATTTTGTTTTCCTTTGCTCTGTTTCGTCCTGCTTCACCCCAGTTGTGCTCTGAACACCCACCTCACACCCCATCACTGTGGTTTGTTCTTTCAGAGCCTTTGAGATGCACGTTGGGGGTTTGGTGGGTCAGTGGGCACTGGCAGGGTTTGGCTGTCACAGCTCTGTCACCCTGAGATCGGTGCAGAGCCGTGCTGGTGCCATGTGGGGCTGAGAGGAGCTCCTGGAGGGTTTGCAGTGCTGTGTGCTCGTGTCTGCTGTCCCTCCATGATTTCTCTTTGCCTCTGTCCCCAGACCATCGAGTTTGATGAGAGTGCAGGTGCTGTTCTGAGGATCCAGCCCCTCCGCACGCCCCGCGACGAGAACATTTACGAGTGCGTCGCTCAGAACCCTCATGGGGAGGTCACTGTGCACGCCAAGCTCACCGTGCTCCGAGGTAAGGAACCTCCCACAGCCCCTCAGCTGGGTGGGAAGGCTGTTCAAAATCCATGGCTAAGGCACAAACTCCTCCTGGGTTGGGTTTGGTTTGGTTTGGTTTGGTTTGGTGTGGTTTGGTTTGGTTTGTTCTCACCCATCAGATCCACTTGCTGTTCTTACCCCAGAGAGATCAAACTGCTCTGTAAGAAACTGGACCACTCCAAGAGGTTTGACTGATGGTGTGCTGGGGTTCCTTTCAACCTTATCTTCCTCCCCTCTGAAAATTCCTTTCAACCTGATCTTCCTCCCCTCAGAAAATTCCTTCCCCAGATTCATGAACAGCACCAGGAGCTCCCCATTACTCACACACAGAACTGTAGCTCCAGGAAAACCCTCACTGAGGAATCACTGAATGGGCTGGGGTTAAGATGATTGTGGATCTGCATGGGCTTTCACATTTGGTAGCAGTGCAAAGGTTTTTCCTTGTGCAGGATGCCTCTTGTGCCTTTCTGGGCTTCTCCCCTCTTCCCAGAGGTCCTTGGCTCTGTGCACTCTCCAAGAAAACAATTCCACTCTCCATTTTGTTCTGGTTCCTTTTCCCACTTGTCCCCGTTGCAGAGGATGTTTACATGGATGCCTCCCTCGTGTCATCTGTCTGAAATATGCTCCCTGCACTGGATGTGGGGGAGGGAACAATATGCTGTTGCTCTGGATGCCTCTGGATGTTTGCTGTCATTGCCCTGGGGATCCCTAAAATCGCTGTGTGAAGCTCTGAGCAAGGCTGGCTGCTCACACTGACCCCTTTGGGGGTTTGCAGCACCCTTCAGGGATGTTCTCTGTTCAAAGCACGGGGCAGTGCAGGTGATCCTGGCAGGAATGGGGTGGTGGATCACTGCCTGAGAGCTCCCAAGGGGAATTCAGCCTGGCTGTGGATGAAGCCGTGGCTGTTTGAGCAGCACCAGCAGTAAAAACCCTTCTCTCTGCAGGGAACAAAACTAAAAACAATTCCAGGAGCTCCAGGCAGGAGCCCCACAGGGCCAAGAGGTCCCTCTGCCTATGGGCCAGTTGCTTTTCCTTCAGCAATTCCAACATTCCCTCCAGGAGCAGCTCCAATCCTTTTGTTTGAGCAGCGAGCACGTCCCTCACAGCACAGAGCAAAGCTGGTCTGTGCCTCCCAGTGTGCAGCAGGGAATGAACACAGACATGAAGGGCACAAAGCCCCCAGCCTCCCTTTTTTAGCTGGGAATATCCCTGCTGTGGGCTCTGTGCTGTCAAGATTTTTGGCTTCCTGGGAGCGTGGGGGCCGTGGTCCAGTCATGCCTGACAGATTTGTGTAGGTGCCTTAGCTGTGTGTGCAGCTCCTGTGCCTGGCATGGCATTTAACCTTCTGTTGGAGGAAGGTGGTGGGATGGAGCTGTCAGGAGCTTGGAACGGCGCAGTGTGACAGGAGTGTGTCTAACTGTGCTTATCCCAGAGGGTGGGAGCTTTATTCTTCACACTTATTCCCATGAATTCCTCTGGAGCTGTCACAGCCTGGGAGAAGGGCCCCTGCAGTCGTATCCAAAGTTTGGACCCCTTGGATGAACTGCAAGCGAGGGAAGGTTCTCCTCCAGCTGCCTTCAGTGGTTGTAGTGCAGTGTGAGGGGTCACTGTCTCTCCATCACCAAGGTTGGAAAGATCTCCAAGGTCACCAAGCCCAACCTTCCACCCATCCCCACCTTGTCGCCCACCCAGAGCACACAGGGCCATGTCCAGCTGTTGTTTGGGCACTTTCAGGGCTGGGCACTCCAAACCTCCCTGGGCAGCCCCTGCCAAGGCCTGAGCACCCTTTCCATGGGGAAATTCCTGCTGGTGTCCAAGCTGAGCCTCCCCTGGCCCAGCCTGAGGCTGTTTCCTGCTCCTCTCTGTGGCTGCCTGGGAGAGCAGAGCCCCATCCCCACCTGGCCACGAGCTCCTGTCAGGGAATTGTGGAGATTGGAATAGGAATGAACCGTGCTTGGGGACCCTCCTGAGGGACCAGGGCTCTCTGAAGGTGTCTTTGTGCAGCTCTTCCTCCTGGGATCAGCATCATCCACGTCAGCAGAGACAGCTGACAGCTCAGGGGCTGCATCCTCCCACTGCCTGACTGCTTCCACCCTTTGCTGATCCCACCAGAACGTTCTGGCTGTGGCTCTGCTCTCACAGCTGCCCTGCTCTGTTCTCCTGGTGGGAGCTGGTTTGGAGTCTCCTGGAGCACTGGAGGTACCTGTCCATGGAACTTGAGGGAGCAGGAATTACCTCCAGGCTGGGCCAAGGTGATGCTGAAGAGCACCAAGGAAGCAGATTTTGTAGTGTATCCTCCCCTTCCCTGCTCAGCTGGAGTTACTCCATCCTCCATCACTCCTCAGCCCTCACTCAGCACACTTTGTCTCCTCTTTATCTGCCTTTTTAAGTGCTGGGAAAGTTAAAAGCACCAAGCCAAAAGCGCTGATCTGCACAATGACAAAGTGAGCATGTTGGCATCTACTCCTCTCCTGTCCCTCCCCTTTTCTGCACTCACCCACTCTCCTGTTTGTCTTTTCTCTCCCTGCTCAGCCTCCTCCTCTGTGTCTCTGCTCTCACTTGCAGAAGTGATGCTGAGCAGAGAGAGGGGGCTGCTCCTGGGCTGCTGCACAGCCTGGAGATGGATGGGAGCTGTCACTTGCAGAACCTGTTACCTTGGCACACTCTGGAGAGTGCAAACCTGGCCCCAGCTGCTGCAAACTGCACGGGGGGCTCTGGGGTAGCAGTGATCCCAGATGTGCCTTTGGGTATCCAGGGTATCCATCCCAGACCTTCCTGCACCAGCATTGCAGCATCTCTCAACACCAGTGCAGTCTCCTGACAGCAAATGGCACAGAAAAGGTTTCCTCTTTTCAGAAGAGAAAACAATGCATTCTTCCCTACTCCAAGCAGCTGCTGAAGGGATTGAGCACAAACCCCTCTTGCTCCTGATTACTCCTGGATCAGACCCTGCTGGGAACCCACAGGCCTTCACTTCAAAACAGGAAACTGCAGGAGAGGAGACCTCGGGGAGCTTCTGAGGAGCAGAGCTGTGATGGACACTGTTCAGCTCACAGAGTCCCTTCACACCAGCTCTGCTGGCTGCTTTGTCCTTCCTGCTCTGCTTCTCCAGGGATCCCAGTTTGGTAGGGCTGTGGAAACTGGCTGTTCTTTTCACAGCTGGCTAGACAGAGTGCCTGCAAACCTGCAGAGCTTGGAGAAAAAGAAAGAAAGCAGATTTATTTGGGAAGTGTTTTCCAGTTGTTTTTGACTCCAGCTGCTGTTGGTTTTTGTTGTAACTTAGGCAGGAAGGAAGGTGGTTGGCATAGGCACGCCAAGCTCCCAGCTGGTGAAGATTCTCTAAGCTGCCCACTCCCAATAAAGATATTTCTGTAGATCTGTATCTCTTGGGAGAGATACAGACAGAGAGGTCGTGGACTCCCCATCCCTGGCAGTGTCCCAGGTCAGGCTGGACAGGGCTTGGAGCACCCTGGGACAGTGGGAGGTGTCCCAGCCATGGCAGAGCTGGCACTGGATGGGCTTTAAGGTCTCTTCTGTCCCAAACCATCCTGGGATTCTGTCATTTATATCTCTATCCTCTCTATTCTATATGATGATGATTATTATTACTTCCTGTACACAGATTATCCTTTCCCTCCACGTCTTTAGTAGCCTGAGAGAGATTCTGGTGCTGTGAAGGCTTTGCTGAGCTGAGTGGGCTCAGGGGACAGGGACCCTCAGCTGTGGCAGGCAGGGGCTGGGTTTGACACAAGGACCAGGTTGGCTCCATCCTTTGCTCCGTGGAAGCTGATGGAGGGAGTTCTGTGGGGGTTGCTCTGGTGAGTCCTTGGGAAATGCAGCACGAAAAGCAGTGAGCAGTCCAATCCAGCAGAATTTGGGGTGCCCTGCCCCAGCCCTGGGCAGTGCTGGCTGTTCTGGGGTTGCTGCACTCCAAGGCACAGGGAGAAGGGGCTGTGGGACACATCAGGTCTGTGGGGCTCCCTCCTGGCCTGTCACTGGGGCTGCTGTGCACAGACTTTCACAGCTTCTGGTGTTTCCCTCTTGGTTTCCTTTTGTGAAGTATTCAGACATTTCTTTCACAATTCCAGCCTGAAATCTCCCTCACACATTTACCACTTCAAGAGCACATCTGGTGCAGGAATGTGGAAAGTTCCAGCAAGATCCCTCTGCTTTGTTGGGTTATTTTTTTGGTAATTGTTGGTTTTAAATCACAAGAGGTAAAGGAGAAGCAGCTCTGGATGCTCAGCAGAGAGTCCCAGGGGAGCACACGGGAAAGGGAAGCTGCCCCCTCTGAAATGTTACCTTGCCATTTGGAAAATTCCTGGCAGTCTTTCTTCAAACTTGACTCGTTTTGCTTTTTCTTGAGCGACCTGAAAATTGGGTGACATTGACAGCAGATTAATCCTGCAGCTTCTGAATAACATCAAAGCAATTTTAACTGAGATGCCTGTAGACAGGGGGCACTTGGGGACACGTTAGGGGAGGGAGCACAGGAATTACCTGCTCTGTTCTGGGGTGCAGCACACGTGTCCGAGGGTGAATTTATTGCCTGTGGGCCCACAAACCTTAATAACATTTTTTGGCTATTACTGTTCTCCTAGTGAAACTTTCAGCTCGCTCCAAAGAAATGGAATCAACAGACAGAGCACATTACTGAGGCTCCTCCTTGCTTTAAAATTGTCTTTGGCTGGGCAATAACAGAGAGCTGAGCCACAGGTACAGACACATGGAGGGAAATAACTCCTTGATGTGATTTCACAAGGCACACGGTGCCAGGATACCTGGGGAGGAGAGGGCAGCTCAAGTGTTCATAAACAGAATGAAAGGAGCAGGGATGGGTTCAGGAGCCCTGGGGTTTGATTTTGATCCTGATTAAAACCTGTGTCACTCGAGCTGCTCCATCCCTGTGTTCTTGCTTCTTCCACCCTGAATGAGGACTGTAGAGAGCAGGCAGCACCCATAGCTCCAGAGGAGAGTCAAAAATCCCTCCTCCTCTTCCCCTCAGAGCATCCTCTTGGCTTTCTGCACCGACTCCACGGCACGTCTGCTCACGCTCACACCCTCCTCCTCCTCTAAATTATTAAACAACTGTGTACACCCTGCGGGAGACAGAGCAGCGGCAACACCCGCTTTATCTTCCTTAATCATCCTCATTTCCAGCTCAGCTAATTAGCTAAACCCAGGGCTGCCACCTTCCAGAGTGACAAAGGGGACAGAGCAGCCCTGTCCCCTGCCTGGGGCTGGGGACCCTCGCTGTGTGTGGCAGCCTGAGCTGGGTCCAGGCACATCCCCGGGCACAGAACGCGTCCATCTGGGTGGGATTTATTATAAATGACAGCTGAAGTGCTCCTCTCCCTTCCCCTGCCTCTCTGCATCCCTCCTCCCCCTGTTCTTTCTCACCCTCCTTTGCTCACTGAGGCCTTGGGGGTGATTCACCAGCTTGGGGGGGGGCTGTGAAGAGCTGGCTCTAAATCAGGGATGAACGAGGAGTTGGGCTGCTCCCTCCAAATGGCAGCTGCACCTCAGGAAAAGCTTTGCCAGCACGATCCCAGCAGCAGCAGCTGCCCAGATGTGCCCTTCGAGCATCTCCAGCTCGGTTCTTTTGTTCCTGCACTTGCCTGAGCTGCTTGCAGAAGGAGAATTCACCCTCCCCAAACCATTCCCTGTTTATTCGGGGGGCAGCTCTGGGGGTGTTTGGGGCTGGATGGGGAGGGTGGGGATTGCAGTGAGGTTGTAATTGCCTCGTTACAGGGAGCCCAGCTGCTGGGGGACGGAGGAGTTTCACTTCCCCGGCAGGAAGGAAACGCGAGCCCTTGAGTTGAGCAGTCTGTGATGTTCGGAGACGCTTCCTCCGCTCGCTCGTCTGATCCTCAAACCCGATCACGCCTCTCGTCGCCGTTGTTTTAATTAAACTCAGAGGAATTCTGCACATTGTGCTGCAGGATTAACATTTCTGTTTAATTAGAAACGCTCGGTGCTCACGGTTGTAGCCGGCCTCCCCCAGCACACACTCACACACACTCACACACACACACACAGGTGCACACACAGCACAGGTTATTCCCTCTGTGGATTCATCTGCTGCTGGAAGGATGGGCCAGGGGCTGCAGGCAGGTGGAGCAGCATCACCGGGGAGAGGAGAAAAGCAGAGATCAATAGTGATGTCATCTGTAGCCAATGCGGCTCCAGCCATCACCCTCCCACGGCTGCCGAGGGAGAGGAGAGGAGGGGAGGGAGGACCATTAAAGCCCGGCTGAAAGCTGTGCACAGGCACAGCCATTCCCAGAGTCCCTGTGCTGGCCTGGCATCACTCCCAGGGGGGTGGGGGGCTGCAGGAACACACGGTTTGGGGGGTTTGGGGGGTCCTGCAGTGCCCCAGCACAGCCCAAGGAGCTCAGAGGGCTGGGTCGGTCCCTAATTAAAGATGTGTGAGAAGAGCTCCAATTTACGGTACAAAATTGTGATTTAGAGGTGCTTCAGATGTACCAAAATGGCTTTAAACCGAAAGAGTGCAGGTTTGGGTTAGATACCAGGGAGGGATTCCTGGCTGTGAGGGTGGGCAGGCCCTGGCACAGGGTGCCCAGAGCAGCTGTGGCTGCCCCTGCATCCCTGGCAGTGCCCAAGGCCAGGTTGGAGCAGCCTGGGACAGTGGGAGGTGTCCCTGCCGTGGCAGAGATGGCACTGGATGGGCACTGAGGTCCCTTCCAACCATTCTGGGATTCTATGAATCCCACCACAGCCAGGCCATTGGGTTTCTCCCTCATCCTGCTGTCTCTGGGTTCTGCCATTTGTATTTGGCTCCATTCCTCCTTACCCATCACGTGCCAGCCTTAGCAAAGAGGCTCTGGGTGTGTTTGCAGTTGGCAGGATGGTGCCCAGCCAGGGCCAGCCCCATCTCAGTGCCTCTGTGAGAGCTCCCATCAGTGTCAGTGGGGGGCTGGTTGTGATGGATGTTCATTTATTAGGAATCCCACCTCTTTTTTAATCCCCTGCATTATTTCCCTTCTGTTCCCTCACCTGCTTTTGGGACGGATTCCACGCCCCAGGCTCCCAAGGCTGTGATTCCCTGACACGGCTCATTGGAGATGACAGAGGAGCCCTCCCAAATCTCATCCTCCTTCCAAGCTGCTCTCCCCCAGACACTTTCTGGGGGGGGGGGGAAATGTCACATTCCTGTGCTGAGACAGCTCCCCCTGTCCCACGGGAGTGAGGGGCTGTGTCAGATATTACTGGGGAAGCACTGGGGGTTTTGTAGGAGTTCCCACCAATTAGTCAGCATTGCTGGGATTGCCCTCCTCACCCTCATTAGTGAAGGCAAAAGCAGCATTGAGAGGAGCAGGAAGCTCAGCTGAGCCTCTCTGCTGGGTGCTGGTGCCACTGTTCTTGGAGGGCAGCAGCGCTCAGAATTAATAAATCTAAAACTCACACCCCGGCTGACAGCACTTGGCGGATTGTTGTTGTGTGTGTCCCCTCTGGTCACTGCAGCTGAAGGAAGGAGATTTTCCTCTCTTTTCTCTCCCATTCCTGCTGCCTTTGACAGCCCTTTCCACGTGGGTTCTTCCATCGTTCCTCTCGTGCTGTGAGGTTTGCAGGGGGGGAAGGTGAGCCCTTCCTTTTACCTGTGACTGCTCAGAGTTCTTCAGGGATCCCTGCACAGCCTCTGCTCTGCAAACCAGCCACTGCCAGCCTGAGCACAGATCCTGTGAGGAGCAGGAAGGGGAGCTGGGGGGCTCAGCCTGGAGGAAAGGGGGCTCAGGAGGGACCTTCTCACCCCCTGCCAGGTGTGGGTTGGTCTCTGCTCCCAGGTAACAAGGGATAGCACGAGGGGAAACGGCCTCAAGTTGCTCCAAACTGTTCAAGTTGGATATCAGGAAAAAATTCCTCACTGAAAGAGTGAATAAACACAGAACAGACTGCCTGGTGGAGTGTTCAAAAAATGAGTTGAACATGGCACTTGAGGATGGGGTTTAGGGGGCAGGTGGATCTGGGAGGTCTTTTCCAACCTTAGTGATTCTCTGGCTCTACTCTGCTGTTCCCCAAAGGGTTTTAAAAGATTGCATTTAAATGTAGAACCCTGTGGGACATTGAAACAGCCACCCAAAACAGAGAAGCTGGTAAATCTTACCGTGTCACGCATTTTCCATCGTGGAGCATCCGGTGTTTGAGCTTGCCTTGCACAGGGAGGTGTCTGCTTTCCTTGGGGTGTTGCACTGAGCCCTGGCCCCAGGCTGAAGCCCTCCCTGAAGTTGGGAATGGTGAGACAGAGAGAAATTATAGATAGGATTGCTTAGAAGGAAACTCTGAAAATATGAAGCTTGGAAGTGGATTTAGGATGAAGGCAGACTTTGAGATATGAGCATGACAAGCAGGAAGAAAGCTGTCAGCCAAAGGTGGATTAAGCAATACCACCCAAAGGAAGACCCAGGGACTCGTGGGTGGAGTTCCCTCAGGGTATCAGGGAAAGAAAGGACATGGGAGTGACCCTTAAAATTTAGAATGTAGAGTGATGTGGTAATCTAGCAGTTTTCATAGACTGTAGGCAAATATAGTAGGAGTGGTGTTCAGTATCGGTTGGTTACTGTAAGTTAGAATATTCAATAGACAAAGAGGTAAAACTGAAAAGAAACTGGAAAAGCTCTCTCTTTGCCCTCTGTGAACTTCCCTCTCCCTCTCTCTTTGCCCTCTCCTCCTCGTATCCTTCTCTGAGCTGGATGCTCAAAGCAGGGTCCCCCCGAACCTCCCTCCAATAAAACCCCGTGTCTCCAGAGCAACCCTGTCTCCAAAAAGTTCTGTCCCACGCTGCCACCATCGACACTCAAACCCACGATTTAACACCTCCCCTTTGTTCTCCACCCCCCAGAGGATCAGTTACCTCCCGGCTTCCCCAACATCGACATGGGGCCGCAGCTGAAGGTGGTGGAGCGCACACGGACGGCCACGATGCTCTGCGCGGCCAGCGGCAACCCCGACCCCGAGATCACCTGGTTCAAGGATTTCCTGCCCGTGGACCCCAGCGCCAGCAACGGCAGGATCAAACAGCTGAGATCAGGTACGGGTCTGCAGGAGGTGAGAGCAAAAAAAAAAACCTGAGGAGACCACAGAGGAGAGGGCTGAGAGGTGCAGGCGTTTGGGGTTTTTTTGGTTTTTACACCAAGAGCGGTTGGAGTTTCCACTTCGAGCCCTCCTGATCTTCTCTACTTCCCCTGAATGGAATGACAGCAGGGAAGGTGGTGCCCATCCAAATTCTCTGGATCGTGGTGCTCTTGAGCTCAGGGGAAGCTCCAGGGATGGGAGCTGAGGGTTTGCTCCTCAGAGCGACAACTGCAAAGGAAGAAAGACCCTCTCTGGCAGACACAGCCCCCACACACAGCTGGTGTAGGGTCCATGGCTCTGGCAGCCTCTTGCTGTCAAACACGAGGGTGCAAAGGGAGCCTCTCAAAGCTGGTGTGGAAGAAGAGCTCTTGCAGGATGTCCCAGCACCACGTCCCTGCAGCCATCACTGGAGAACATTTGGGAACGTTCCAGAGTGACCCCTCGGTGCCTCTGCCCATGGAGTCCATCTCCACCAACAGATGTACCCCAGCTCCGTGGCTCTTGTCAGTTTTCCATCTTTCCCCATCTGCTTGTCCATCTGTCTCTCTTGTTTGTTTTCTGTTTGCTGTTTTTGTGTGTGTGGCAACGTGACATCTCTTAATATTCACGTTTCAGGAGCTGTTTTTGTACTTGTTAAATCTGCCAGTTCTCTGTGTGAGAGTGTGTGCAAGGAGGGCATAGGTGGATTTATTTTGGAGTACTACTGATAAAACACTTCCATTGATAGCTGCAAAAAAAAATGAAACCAGTTTTGTAAGTTCTACTTTTTGACAAAAACTAACCCGAGAAATAATCCTTTTCACAAACTGCTGGGGCTGACTGCTTTGACCCAGCCTAGAGGAAAGGTGTCCATGGTTCATTTTTAAGGATTCTTTGGCAAAAGAAAGGCGTTGTTGTAGGCAGAGGGAAAGCAGAGGCTTTGGTGAGGCAACTGGAGTTGATTTGTTCCTATTAGACCTTTCACAAGTTCTCCAGTAAAGTGAGAACCAACTGCTCCTGCCCAGATCTCTGCTGACCCTGGAGAAATCAGATCTGACTCTGTCCTGCTGGATCTGGACAGCAAGGCATGGAAACACCTGTTTTTTCTCTTGCTCGATTTGGCAAATATTCCACATAAAAGTTTTTAATTTTGTGGGCCACCGGTGGAAAAGCTTCAGCATAGCTCCAGTTTAATGTAGCTTTTACACACCTGCAGAAATGCCTCCTTGTTCAGTGAAGCAAAGTTAGAAGCAGCTCCTTCAACTGCTTTGTTGAATTAGAACGGTTTGTTGAATCCCACGAACGCAGATGAGATTGACCTCCCTGTTTTATCATAACAGCTGAGGCAAATGCAAATAATAAAAAAAAATCACTCAGCATAAATAATGAGAGGTAAACTAGAATTGTATCATGCTCTGTGACCGTGATCTGAAGTGTGAGTAATGCACAGGCAGATTATTTTTAATACATTCATCATCTTGCTAGAATGCCTTTCCTCTTTAGCTCGGTTTGATCTGGTGCTTTCCTTGAAGCCACCTGAGTGCTGCCTTTTTATTCCAGTGAATTTATTAACCTCAGAGTGAACCCTTGACCTTTCTGATAAACAGAAGATACCTGCTGAGATTTAATCTCATTTACAGCTGCTTTAATTGAGTAAACTGGTGGAACCCTGAAGCATCCCTGTTGTCTTCAGGGCACAACTGTTGCCTGTACATCAGGCAGTGCAAATCCTTGGGCAGTCAGGATCCTGTCCAAGGCCAGGCTGGACATTGGGGCTTAGAGCAGCCTGGGACTGTGCAAGGTTTCCCTGCCCATGGCACTGGATGACCCCAAACCAGTCTGGGATTTAGTGACTTTGTTCCTTCTGAAGCTTGAGCTGTGTGTGGCTTCAGCCTGGGCCAGGCTGAGGGAACCCCAGGGCAGGACAGACCCCCAGATTCCCCCTGGAGATGGAGCCACCAGGATAACAGCCATGCTGCTGGAGACAGGGGACTGAATTTTTTAAGGACTGAATGTTTATCAATACATGAGTTAGTGGCAAATCCACAAACGAGCTCATTAGAAGGAACAAGCGAAATGTCAGACAAGGAGCTCGGTGAGATCGGGTTCCAGGCCCGGATTTGGTTCTCATTTGTGTCAAATCTGAATGTTTGGCTGGCAATACAAAATACAAACAGACCTCTGAGACCATGGTCATTATATTCCCATCATCCCAGGAACCCATTTGGAATGTGGGTCTTCCCTCTAATCAAGGCACGGGTGATACATCATTAACCACACTGGTTTTTCTCTGTTGGATGTTTCTGCTTCCCCTTTTCCATCTCCAGATGAAATTTCCAAGCAATTGGAAATCTTTTAACGCTTGGGGGTTTGGGCTGAGTGCAAAGCTCAGCTGTCAACCAGAGGAGAATGGGAAGAAGCTCTGTCAGGGTCCTGCTTCCCTTAGACATCGTGAACATCTCAGCCTTAGAGATCCAGGTTGGACAAGAGTTAAAGCAGCCTTGGAAAATGGATATTTCTGCTTCTCTTGGGACATTGAAGGCAGAAGGCAAAGCCAATGTCCTCTGCTCAGCTGCCATCTAGGGGGGACACAGGAGGCAGCCTTCAGCCACCTTCCTCAGCACTCAAACACTAAAACCTTTTGTGTCTTGTGTGTGTCTCCTGTTTTCTAAATAACTGCCTATAACAAGCTTTTCTTTTCTTTTTTTTTTTTTTTCACTTTTTGTTTAACATTCAGAGACCTTTGGTAAGTTTGTTCAATTAAAAAAAAAAATTCAAATCAAACCAAAAAACCCCAAACCTGCTAATGTGCAGATTTGTAACCCTTGCCCTTTAAACTAATTCCTTTGTAACAGCTTCTTGAGAGGCATGCTCTGCATTTCTTCTACTAACTCTCTCAGTAGGGATGTTCTGCCCTCTAAATTAATTTCTGCAGGGGTATTGCAGGCTACAAAAAAAAAAAAAGAAAAAAAAGATAATAGTAATAATAATTCTAATTAATTAATCTGTATAAAGAGATAACAGCTAAATATGAACCTCCTAACATTGGATAGATTTTATTTAATTTTTTTTTTTTTGTATCTTAGCAACAGTTGTCCTGGAATTCCCCAATTACACAATAGCTTGTACCCCTGGAACTGTGATAATTGTGTTCACACCTGCAGGAGGTCTTGGAGTTTCACATCTAACGGGGTTAGAGGCATTTTGAGGAGGCAGAATTGGGGGAAAAGCAGCATTTCCAAACTGCAGCTGGGACTGACAGCCTGGTGGGGAAGGGTTGGGGAAAGGAAGAACCCCAAGAAGGCAGGAGGTGTCCCCAGAGCTGCTGTCACTGTCCCTGCAGGGTCCAGATCCCCCCCAAATCCCCTGGGATGGATGTCAGGGTGCAGCTGGCAGGCAGGACCCATCCTTGCAGAGCCCTCCCTGCTCTGTGTGCAGCAGCAGAAAGCTGCTCCAGCCCTGGGGAGAGCAGCTCAGTGCACACATGTTCCCCACACGTGGCCTGACAGAAGGTGGGGATGTGTTTTCTCGCATTGCCATGGCAATGGTGACCGTCCTCCTCTCCTCTCCTCTCCTCTCCCCAGGGCTCAGGGAATCCATGGGCATGTGAGGAACGAGGGGAAGGGATGGTGGGAGAGCAGACCCCATCCTCAGGGACACAGAGGCACAGGGAATTCTGCCTGGCACCATCTTGGGCCTTTATAATCCACAGGCAAGGCCTTTAAGCTGCCTTTTGCCATCTGGGCCAGCTGGGCTCAGGCAGCCTCCAAATTTGCCCTAAATAGGCAGATCTGGAGATGCAGAGAGGCTGTGCAAGGCAGGTCTGCATGTAGCATCTCAAAAATCAGCTTTTCACTCCAAAAGTCAGCATCCAGCATGAGCTCTGCCTCCTGCAGTCCTCTTGCAAAGCTCACTGTGCCCTCAACCCTGGGCAGCCTGGAGTGTGTGCCCATGCCCTGTACAGGACACCGAGCCAGGTATTGACTGCAGGTGCCACCCCTGCACCCCCATGACCCCGTGTCAAACCTTCCAGGACCTGTCAGAGTCCCTCAGAACAATTAAAGGAGTGGACACCCCCTTCCAGCCCCCTTCCTGTGTTGAACACGGAGCTGGTTAGATGTGAAACTCCACCAGTGAAAATCTCCCATCTGTGTCTGTGCCCCACCCAAAGCGCTGCTGGAGCTCGTTTGACTCAAATTCTGGTGTGGGGCACGGTCCCAAAGCTGCCCTGTGTGCCCAGTGCCCAGGGTGGCACTGCCTGCTCGCCCAGAGCCCTGTCCCCAAGCCAGGCTGTCCCCAGAGCTGCTGGCAGCCCCTTCCCAGGGCCAGTGCTGGTGCTCAGGGGGAGCAGGGAGTGACAAACCTGCGGTGACACAAGAGGTGACACCAATACCGTGGCTGGGCTTGCACAGCTCTAACTTGCAGCATGTTTCTGCTGTCAATTAGAGTGAACTTTTGCAGGAAAGTGCCAGGCTTAGCCAAGGCCAGAGAAGTTTTTGAGCTGTGGGTGATGTTGGGATCTCTTCCCCTCCTCTGCTCTCTTCCCATTAGCCTTGTTCCATATTGGTGCCACAGATGGCAGATTTTCACTCCGATTTTGAGACAGAAGGACAGCTCAGAGGCTGTTTTTATTTCCACTGAATCGATCTATAACCTTTTGCTGCTTTTTCTCTCTCTCTCTCTCTTGCTTTTTAAACCTTCCTGCCACCTCCTGGGTGGGGGCCTGCCCAAGTCCATGCTCCCCCACCTCTTCCAAGCGCTGTCTCTCCAACCTTTTTGTCCTGAGAGCTAACAACCTGCTTCATTAACCTTAGCTAGTTCCTAACCCTAACTAGATGCTAACTTTTCTCTAGCTAATAACCTAACCTCATAACTAGAAGCTGAGTCTAACTAGAGTCTAATCCCTAACACCATGATGCCTCTGTTCCCTTAGCTCCTCTGAAAAATAAAGGTGAACTCTAATTAGTATCTCTGTATTTTTTTTTACCTCCTATCCTGAGAATGGAGGATTGAACCGCAGCAGGAGGATGAGCAGGGCTGAAGGATAAGGAGGGAAGGGGTTTTTTTGGTGATTAAGGCAGAAGATTGACACAGAGGAGGCTTTGACTCCTGTTCTTGCCTCTGCCAGTCTTCCCTCCATGACCTTGGGCAAGTTGCTTCACCTCTACCTCGGTTTCCCCGTGTGTAAAGCAGGATGAAAACTCTGCTGTTCCTCCCCAGGGGAGAGGAGAGGGTGAGAGGCTGATGATTTGTCATTTCATGTGCTCCACAGCCCTGGCTGGGAGTGGCACCATTGCAGAGGAGCTCGTTGATCTCTCCCCAGGGAGAGGCGATGCCTGGCACTGCGGGATCTGCCCCGTTCTCAGGATTGGGGTAAAACCCCACCAGCTAAACCCGCCCCCCCTTCTTTGATAACTTGTGAATGCCACCGTGAGCAAAAGGACCTGCTGTGCTTTCAAAGGAAGATGGTTTGGTTGCAGCCTCAGGAGGTCAGGTGGGGGGCACAGGGGTTTTACTCCCTCCCACCTGGGAGCCCTGCCCAAGAGACAGCAGGAGGGGCTTGGAATAAAACAAGCCAAGGGAGAGGCAGCCAGCAGGCAGCACCAGCAGGGCTCTCCTCTCCCTCACTGGTGTCAGGGCTGCTGCAGGGCCATGCAGGAGGTACCAGGTAGCCCTGGCACCTCTCCCTGCCCAGATCTGCCTCAGTGCCTGTGCAGAGCCCTGAGGGATGGCCACGGGTCCTGAGCAGGGCACGCACTGAGCTCCTCACACATCTGTGCCAAGAGCTAAAGTTTGGAGCTGGGGATTTGCTAGCCAAGGTGGGATCAAACCTGCAGCTTAATGTGGTGCAGGGCACCCACGTGTCCCTCTCCCAGCCCTGATGCCAACCCTGTCCCCCAGGAGTGGGGCAGGTAAATGCAGGGTCAGTGTGTGTTCAGTGAGTAGCAGTGGTGTTAGCTGAGAGCCTGAGGGGTTTCTTTACATTCCCACAAAACAAAAATAAAAAATGGAGCCAGTCTCAAGCCTTTTGAAGCCTCAGAGGCTCTGCAAACAGCCAGCTGCATTGGGCTGCTTAAAAGGACACCCCACCCAAAGTACCCCAAGCCCTCTTCAGTGCCCTGTAATTTAAGATGAGCTAGACCAAGAAGTTTCCTACTGGGAACTGTCTTCCTTGACTCAGGTCCTTTTCCCACGGGCAGTGCAGGTGTTTGGGGTTTTGCAGTCATTTCACTCATTTTCTTTGTTTCCTTTGCAGAAGGTACACCGATCCGAGGTAAGACACCCCCAGCTCACTCACTCACCCACTCTCCAAACACTTCTCTCCACACAGATCCCGTCTCATTGCTCAATACAGATTCGTGTTGTTGTTATGTTTTCTTGTCCCGCTTCACCTCTGGATATTTCTTTTTTTTTTTTTTTTATACCTGTCTTTATTTTCTCTATGGTTCTAATGTCCTTTTTTGTTTGCTGGGTGCACTTGGTAATAGCGATACTGTTATTCTAATAACGTCTCCGGCTGCGCTGCCTCAGATTTATGGCAGAGTTTTAAGAGCTAATCTCTCCAGGACTATGAAGGACTGAAGTTTATCTCGAGCATTAAACGCTATCAAAGCTTGGTAAACACTCAGGACTTTTCTCTTGATTGGTGCAAAGTGCTCCCGAGCTGCTGATGGGGATGGGAGTTTTTGCAGTCCTTTGCTCAGGGAGATCTCCAGCACTTCCCATCTCAGCGTACTCATTTGTTTGGCTCCAGAGCCTCTTTCCACTTCCTCCCCACTCTCTTACCCTTTAGGTTTCTCTGGGAAAGATCCACGGTAAGTAGCTTCTGCACTGTCTCTTTAATGGAGTCAAAAACTGTGCTCAAGCTGAAAGGCAGGAGGAATCGGGTGTGCACCCCTTGGAAGACCCTGCTTTGGTTTTATCTCCCCTGGCACGTTTAAAATTCCGTAATTCTCTGCTGGTAAAAGCAACAGGAGGTGCTGTAGGTGAGATTTACGTTTTCACACATCGTCTCTGTCGGCTCCTGACAAGCGCTGAGCACTCCTCACCCTCTCTGCAGCCTCATTTCTGCCATTGCCCTGCCCGGCAGGGGTGAGGAGTGGGCAGGGAGGGAGGGGTGAGTCCCCATTCCCCAGGGAAAGCTGCCCGCTGCTGTCCTTAACTCCCTTCCTGCTCTGGAGTGGGGCTCCATCTCCCCTGGGTACTCTCACACCGGTGATGCTCACGAGCAGCACAGAAAATGGCTCTGGAACCAATGGAAACAACCCACAGATTTGTCCAAATCACGAGAAATTTCTGGGAAAAGCCACCAGCCAGCTTTCCACCCAAGTGGAGCTCTCCACCAGCAGAGCTGGAGCTGTAATTCCATGTGAAATATGCTCAGCTGGGTGCTCAGTGGGAAGCTCCAGCCAGTTTGGGTTTTAACTCTTGTTGTGCTGAAATACCCCCAGATTCTTTTGAAATGGATTTTGTTTGGTTTGCTGACCTCGGTGAGGGGTTTTTTTGGGGGGGGTTTAATTCCCTCTGTTCTGACTTTGGGAGCTCCCAAAGGCACAGGGGATGATGCTGTGGGGAATTGCACTCACACCCCAGCCCTGTCCCAAATCCTCTCCCAGCCCCACGTCCCCCCACCAGCATCGTTCCCACCCACGCACAGGCAGAGGAACGTGAGCTCCGTGTCCTCTGTGAGCACACACGGCTTTTTCCTTCCTGAAAAGGCTGGATCTGCAACCAACAATGATCTCATTTGCACTCCTCTCACTTAAGATTTTTATCAATACTATTACACTGAGCTGGAATTGTTTGGTTTTCATATTTAGGTGGTTTTTTGGTTTTTTTTTCCAGAGATGGGAGTTAAGAATCTTACCACATGTGAGCTCTGTCCATATCTGTAGTATAATCATGTACTCCTAATACATAAAACATTTGAGAGCCTGTTGAATTATTTATGTAGTATGTATTTTAACTGGAGTTTTGCAGGGATGAAGCCTTCTGAGGTAAATGAGGCAATTTTCTTCCATGTAGTTCCATGCTGCATCTCTCTGCATATTTGCTGACAGGAATCTTTAGTTTGGGCTCTGGGTATATTCTCGTAGCCTGCAATAATATACAAGTTTAAGAAAAACCTTAATCCTTTCGGCCCAGATGATGTAAACCATGCAGGCAATTTTGAAGTTCCAATGCGGTATTTACAGGGTTTTCCCCCGGGGAATATTTACTATCAGTAAGGTGCTTTTCACAGGGCTCTTATCTCCACAGGCTTCCTGAGGAGCAGGTATTGGGCACGAAACAAAGGCGGCAGTGATAGAAATTCCCCAGGCAGTGGGTGACAAAGCCTTTTCACTTTTATGGTCACTGCTCCAAATTGAGCACGGGAAAGTCAACTGCCTGCTGATGGATTTCTGGGGATCACAGTAATATGGATTATTGAGGCTGATTTCGGGAGTTCTGGTGCAGAACGCCTGCATTGCAGAAGCCACAAAACTTGGTGCTTTTGCTGATGAGTTCAGGACAAAGAACAACACCAGCTATAGAGGGGAGGGTGGATTAAATTTTCTCCTGGCGCTGTGTCCGTGCACAGCCGGCTCCAAAGAGGCTCCGAGCCCTGTCCCGGAGCCCGGGGATGGGGAGAGGAAAAACAGCGGAACCTCGGGGCTCCAGCGCTGCCTGCAGAACCTGCCGAGCCCTGACGATGTGTCTGTGCTGCCGTCTCTTGTCCCCTCACAGGTGGGCTGCAGATCGAGAGCAGCGAGGAGACGGACCAGGGCAAGTACGAGTGCGTGGCCAGCAACAGCGCCGGGGTGCGCTACTCGCCCCCCGCTAACCTTTACGTGAGAGGTAGGGAGCACAGCGGCTCACTGGCACTCACCCTCCTCCCGGAGCCTCCTCTCGGAGCATCCCCCGGCCTGGCCCGTCCCACCCTTCCCGAGCAGAGCTGGCTCACTCACGGCCGGCTGGGAGCCAGGAGGATGCACCCAAAAATCCGCCAGGGTCAGCCCGCAGAGCCCCGGCAGGGAGTGAATCCCCCCCATGCCTTGGAGAGGCCAAAATCCCTTCCCCTTGGTCCCAAAGCATCCCTGCTCTCTGGGAGAGGAGGGGAGGACCCTCCAAGCCCCTTCTGTGTCCCTGCATCCCCCCCAGACTGCGGCAGGAGGGGCATTGGCACTGCTCCCCTCGGTCCCAGCTGCTTTTCCCTCTGCCAGCAGTAATTTGTCCCTGGTTCCTTGGGCACAGAGCTGGGGTCACCCCAGCAGCCATCCGTGCCTCAGTGGCAGTCCCTTCACCCCACAGGAGGGGGTGGGTTCTGCTCGATGCCCCCCTCATGTCTCCCACCCCATGGGCCAACAGCCCCTCCGCTTTCTCTCATTTTAACCTCTCTGACCTGTAATATTTTGTGCGTAGCTTTGGTTTGAACGTCTTTCCACAGCAAAAGCCCTTTTGGTAATGACAGAGCAGGGCTTGGTCCTTCTCTATTTAAAAAAAAAAAAAAAAAA
>VWYP01010927.1:0-50142 GCA_013400435.1 Pycnonotus jocosus | reverse complement strand
AATCTTTAAGATGAGCGAGACCCGCGCGTTCCCGGGTCTCTCGGAGATGAGTTGAGTTGCATTGTGGGCCTCTCTATGCATCCTTTGGTAATGTTGCTGAGTTCTTGCACTTTTTTGTCGTCATGGTTACCTTGCCGTTTGGACATTGGGCCTGATGCATGATAGGAGAATGTAACAATCTTCTTTGCATGCCACTTTTTTTAAAATTAATTACGAAATTTCTTTTTTTTTTTTTTTTTTTTTTAAATTCGATATATATAAATATGTATCGTTTCTTTTACGTTCTCCGATTCTGGTTTCTTTGAAGTGGATTTATTCTTCCTTTCCGAATTTTCGGTTCTGTTGGGTTTTTTGCTTTCTCTTGATTTCCTGTTTCTGTTTCGATTGGTTATGCTGTGCTGTAGTTTATTCCAAACGCATTGTGAGAAGCCAGTGTTCCTGCCCACCCGGTGGTAACTGAACTCCTCAATCCCTGCAGGAGGAAAGGAGTCACACAGCTCTAACGCCTGTCCATGGAAGCCCTGCTATTTGGGACAAGCCTTTGTTTTGGGGGAGGGAGGGATCTGGGAAGTGGAAAAGATGGTGAGAACCCAGGGGGTCGTTCCAAGAGTTACAGCACACCCTGGGTCACGTTGTTGCTCATTTATTTCTTGAGGTGTGGCTCTTGTTCCACCTCCTGCAGCACAAAGAAAAACCCCGACCCTGCTCCGAGGGCTTCCCCAGCCATGGGAGCTCTCACTGGTCACTGCCCAGTTCCCTCCAGTAACACCAGGAGCAGGGGCTGCCAGCCCAGCGTGGCACTGACAGAGCTTCCTGCCATTCCCAAACCCCACGCTGTTCTCTCCTGGAGCACCCATGGGTGCCTGGAGAGCCCCAGCTCCAGCAGAGCTGGGCAGAACCCCCTGGAGGAGGTGACACCTCGTCCTGGGCGTGCTGGGAGGGAAGGGCAGCCGGGCAGCTGCCTCCTGGCTCTGCCTCTCCTCATTGTCCCATCTCCCTTCCCTGTGATTTCTCCTTTGCTGCCTCCAAACCCAGCCAGGCAAAGCAGCGTGCGAGGAGCAGTGCAGCTGTGCAGGCGCTGCAACAGTGCCCGGGGCACATCTGGCAGCTGCAGCTATTGCAACCAGCAGCCAACAATCTGGCCCAGTGACATTGGAGCCGAGAATGCCTCTTTTCCCTCTTCTCATCTCCCTGTTTATCCCCCCCAGAAGCTCCCGTCGCCTCCCCCATGTGCGAGCACCCCGAGCGGGTGAGGCACATGGGAGAGCGAGCAGGGGGTCTGCGGTGTGTCAGTGGTGCCAGTGGTGCTTGGTGCTTTCCCCCTCTGTGCCCAACGAATGCCAGCCCCCTTCCCCGGGAATGCCTTTTCCCCTCTGCCCCTCAATCCTCACCTCAATCAGCTACCAAAGGAGCGGCTTTCCTAGGGCACAGGTATTAAACTTGTGTGATTTTTTTTTTTTTTTTTGAGAAATCCAGTGCAGTATTGACACAGTTATCTGTCTCTCTCTCTCTCTCTCTCTCTTTTTCTCTCTGTCTGTCCTTCTCTTTTTTTTCTTAAAATGCTGAGATTTCAGTGCTCGGACCCCTCAGTGCTGGTATTCTCCCCTCCCCTTCCGAGTCTCCCCCTCTCCCCGTAGGTACCAGGGTTCCACTTCCAAATGCTGCACTCTTGGTAATTTTCTGGGAAAAAACTCTTCTAACTTGGATGCTAACAATAGCCAAAAAACCATCCCCCAGTCCCAAGGCTCTTTAGGGAAAAAAAAAAAAAAAAAAGAAGAAGGAAAAATTATTTTTCTATTAAAAAAAAAAGGAATAGCATTTGAAATTAGGTTTTCCCATCTCACCTCCCTCGTCCCTAGGACTAAAAGGTGATAATCACTCCTAATTACAGGATTTTCCTTCATGACTAGGAGTTTGAGTTGCAGGATTTAGGTGCAATTAAAAAGGGATTTATACACCATTATTTTTTTATTTGTTTATTTTCTCTTTTATAAAGTATTCCTAACATGGCCAAACTGCACTGCTGCTGCTAAGAATCTCTTGTGATCTGAGAAGGCTTGAGGATTAAATTCTTCCTCAAGAGCCAATAAAAATAACAGCAATGATAACGATACCAACAACAACAAGCTAAAGCTAAATGGGATGAAATCATGATAGGCTGGAATGCCAGTGGGTGAGGAAATAGAGACTTTGATACCTGGCTAGAAGAGGTTGTGTGGTTTGCTAAATTTAATGTCTCTGAGCAACCTGGTCTAGTGGAAGGTGTCCTGTGAGAACAGGATGGGCTTTAAGGTCCTTCCAACCCAAACCATGGGCGTGGTTTGAAATTATTGGTGAAGGGTTTGCCTCGTGTGTGTTTACAGGTCAGATCTTGCCATGGTCCAAAATAACAGTGGACCAATAACAGAGTGCTAACAAGGTCACAGGTAGAAACTTCTTTTTGGAGACCACAAAAACAGGCCAGAAGCAGGTGAGGGGACCTCTGCCACCAGCCCAGGTGTGTGGCAGCTCAGGCTGAGCCACCTGTCCAGGGTTCACCTTGCAGTTCTAGGGGCAGGTCAGCACCTCGGTGAGAATCTTGGTTTTTATGGGAGCCACACAGCTCACCTGGCTTTCAAAAGTCTCCTTGGATGCTTCTCTGTATCCCTAGGGACACAAATGCCATCCAAATGGATTCAAAATCCTGCAGATCCAGAGCTGTCTGCTCATGGTGGTGGTTGAGAGGCTGCCCTATCCCTGGCAGTGTCCAGGATGGGGCTTGGAGCAGCCTGGGACAGTGGAAGGTGTCCCTGCCATGGCAGGGGTGGCACTGGATGGGCTTTAAGGTCCCTTCCACCCTTCCAGTGGTGTTTTTTCTGGACTCAGGGACCACCTGGGGGCTCAGCCATTACCCCAGCGAGGGCACATGTCCCCTTAGCCAGGACCTGTAGGACCTGTGTCCCCTCAGCCAGGACCTCCTGTGTCCCCCCAGCCAGGACCTCTGCCCAGAGCTGCTTTCCCCCCTGGAAATGGATCCCTTTGCAGCTCTCCTCTTAATTTGGGACCCCAAAATGCAGCTGCTGGCTGGGCTGGAGCCCTGTGTGTGTCAGGACCTCGTGTCCCTGTGCTCCTCTGTGTCCCCAGGGTTAGGAGGGACAATTTGTGCTTCAGACCCCCCGAGCTTTCAGAGCTGCTGCTGCTGCCACAGACGTTGTCGTGGTTGAATTTAGCAGAATGAAGAATTTTCCCCTTTTTTTTTTTCACCCTGCCAGGAGGTACAAAAGGCAGTGGCTGGGATGCTGCAGGGATAATCCTTCCTGCTCTCTGCTCCAGCTTCTTGTGGCTCTGCTCTTTTCCAGCCCAGGGAGCTGTAAATGGCTCAGCAGGCGTTTAAAGCAGCCCAGTGCCTGCCACTGCTGTGTGTCACCATCAGCACGAGCTTTGTCACCCCAGGCCACAGTTCTGCAGCCCAGGTCCTGCTGAGAACATTCCCAGCAACTCCCAAGGCTCTCTGGAAAACCTCAGCTCGTTGAGAGACCAAAGTTGAAACCAGGCCAGGGCAAAACGTGTAAGGGCTGAACTAGTGGAAATCAATTAAAATAAAACCCACAGAAAGGGCAGGGATAGTGTGCCCAGCACCTCAGGAAATAAAGCTTCAAAATAGATTAAAGTGGGACTAATTTAAACAATAATTTAGCCTGTAGCCTGGGTTAAGTTTGGCACGTGAGTAATTTGACCATCAGACCAGAGCTGCTGGTTGGTTCCAGGTGGAGCCATTGCTGAGCTTTTCCCCTCTCAGTCCCCATTTAGAGGTTGAAGGAAATAATTCCACATGCACTAGAGATTTAACAAATAGCCACCAGGTCAAAACAGTCACTGGTATTTTAAACTGTAGGAATTTTTTAATACCTTTTTAGAGTAGATTGATAAATTCTTTAATGGAGAAAGGAGGGAGGCAGAACCACCACTGGGTTGTACAGCTGCCTTTGCAGTGCCCAGTTTCCAGGTGCTAAAATTGAGGGATGGAGAGTTCTGGGATGATTTTTAAAGGGTTATTTTAGCACTTCTGTGGGTGGGGGAGCGCCCTGTCCATGTTTGGGGTGTCCTCAGCTCTGAAATTCTAGTTCCAAACCAAACAAAGCAAACAAAAAAAAACTTCACTGTGTTTCTGCAGAAGGATTTCTCAAGGGTATCAGGAAATGGAAATGGATACAAAAAGCCACCCCTCCCAAAAAAAAAAACCAAACCAAAACCAAAACCAAAAATTCCAAACTGTGTATATATCTATGTATATACATGACTATCTCTCTATAGAGGGCACTTTGCAGGAACACTGTGCTGTACTGATCTCGAAATCTCTGCCTGCCTGTGTCTCTTACACCTTTTGCATCGCTGTTCTCTTTGTTTTAGGGGGAAAAAAAAATTAGATTACACCTTGTCAAATTAAAATAACAAAAAAAACTAAACCAGTCAAGTCTGTGTTTAAAATTACGGAGCTGCTTGAGAAACAATTGGATTCTGATTATTTTTCTGTTCAATCCTGTAAAAAAAAAAACAAAAACAAAAACAAACAAAAAAAAAAAAAAAACAGAAAAAAAGAAAATTGCAAAAGACCAGAGATGTTCAGCCAGCCTGTCGCTCAGTTAATGCGGGGTTTTTTAAGTGAAAAGTAACAATTATTGGGAAGGTAATGGATTTCCTCCAGACCAAACACAAGCCTTGGTCTCATCCTTTATTTATCTACCTATTGACGCATTTATTTCATTTACCGTGCAAGGAAACGAGGAAGGAGATGGGCAGGAGGAGGGAAGCTTCTCGTGCTGCGGAGGGGCGGAGATCGGAAATCCAAACCCCGAAAAAAAAAAAAAGGTCTCGCCCCAGGGGGATGAGCCTGGAATTGGAACGGGAGCAGGGAGGAGGCAGAGGCGGCTGCACGGACACGCAGAGGGGGCAGGGACAACACCACCTTTGGGAGGGAGAGGACAGGTGTAATCTAAGCTTCACTAATAATGTAGAGGCTGCACATTATTTTGGCACCCTTTCCCCTACCCCCCCTCCTCATTTTGGAGCAAGACGGAATGACTCCTGTCTCCCCAAAATGGCCAATAATGTCCGCCTTCTCACCTCATTTGGAGCAGCAGCTTGCTGAGTGTCAAAATGTTTTTAATACCATTTGGTTTTGTTCGGTGCTTTCAACCAGTCACTTCACTTTCTTTCGTTTCCCTTTTTTTTCCGATTGATTTCTCCTTTAAGGTATAAGATGCGTTTCTCTTTGAGTTGGTTTAATGTGAATCGGGGTTTGAAGTGACATGTTCTTGTCCAGGACATTCTCCTTTCCCCACCTCGCTCCTCCTCCAATATTTTTTGTTCTCTCTAAGATGATCTGGAAGGGGCTTTAAAAGAGCAGCTGGTGGGGGTTCCTCAGCACAAACTGGTTGGTCCTCGGGTTTCTCTCATTAGCAGCATCACGGGAACGCATTTTAAGGATGGATTCTGGTGTTGCAAAAGTCAACCCTGGATCTCCCAGTGTCTCTCCCCATCAGGTCTGTAAATCTTGCTAAAAAAACCTCTCACCTTGTGGACACCAAATGGTGGTGGGGAACCTGAGCCGTGCTGATTGGGGCCAAAAAAAAGCCAAAAATGCCACTCACAGAACACAAACTGGGTCAACCTCTGCCTCCATGAGCAGCAACAAAACCAATTGGCTTCCCAAGGGTGTGAAAAGTTATGGATCTGTTCTGCTTCTAAAAAAGAGCACAATTTGGGGGGCAGATTTGCAGTGTGAAATGCTTATCCAACAATTAAACAGACTCATAACTAACTGCACTGAAGAAACTTTCCTGTGCCTCTGAAATGGCTTCTCCGCATTGAAATAATTTAATTGCATCCCAAACATCCAGCTCCAGTCCTGGAATCGGGTTCTATCCGTAACAAGCTGTATCCTTGTTTGAAAAAAAAAAGCTCCTGAGAGTTTTTTGGCCGTGGACAATGTCTGTTTGTGTGTGCCTGCTTGTGTGTGTCTGTGGGGAGCTGTTGCACATGGAGCATGCACATCCGTGTACGCATGCAGGGTCTGGCAAAGCTGTCCTGGAAATTAAATCCCCCCTGGAACTCAGGGAAGGTCCTTCTTGTACCAAAAACTGGGAAAAATATTATTGGACAAATGTCTGTAAAGCAGAGCCCTGACTGCCCCATCCCGATGTTTCCTTTCCAGAGAGGGAGTTTTTTTCTTCCTGATCCTATGGAAGTGTTGGATAGCAAAAATAGAAGGAATCTCTTCCACGATTTTTTTTTTTCTTGTAAAATTCACCTCCTTCAGCTGCTGTGGAGCTGAAATTGGTCTTGATTCCATCTCCAGCTTCCTTTCCACCACAGCTCTCCTCCTCCTGGGTCTCGACCTAAAGGCTGACCCAGAGATTCTCAGCTTGACAAATTCCCTGTCTCCAGCCAAATGCAAATGTTGGAGCAATTAAAATAAACAGCAGCCTGATGGCTCTGGGTGGGCAGAGATGAACCCTGTACCCATTGTGGTTGTCACAGCCCTGAGCCATGGCAGGGCTGTGTCCAGGGGACTCTCTGATGTCCCCAAATTTAACTGGAGTCCTTCTCCCACCCTAGGTCAGTGTGTGGATGTTGGTATATCTGTGCACACAGGAGAGTTTAGGGTTTTTTTTTTTAAACCAGGATGCACCAAGGAAGTGCTGCTGCCTGTTTTGGGCTCGTGTCAGCCCCAATCCAAATTCTCCCTCCTTGTGGAACGGGCGGTGCTGAGGGCTGGCACCCAGAGGTGCTGAGGGCTGGCACCCAGAGGTGCTGGGTGCTTCCCTTGGAAGGTGACAAATGCCATTAAACCAGGCCAGAGTAAGGATCCCTGGGAGCTGTCAGGAGGAGGGCAGGGCTGCTCTGCACGTTTTTTTGGGGAAGGTGCTCTGTGCAGCCCCTGAGCTTGTGTTTTGTGAGTGGATTTCTCCTTCCCTGCCCAAAACCACAGCAGGAACAGTCTGTTCCCTTCAGACTCCGATTCTCCGCCCTACATCAGATGATGCTTTTCAGTTATTAAATTCTGGTTTGTTCTTTCTTTTTCTTTTCTTTTCTTTGGTTTGGTTTTTTGTTTTTTTTTTTCCTTTTCCCTTTCTCTTTCAGTTGGGTTTCATTTCTTTGCGATTAGCTTCGGTTTGGATTAATTGTCTTGTTCTGTTCCCATGACAACTCAGTGTTTGCATCCCACCTGCCGTTGTTTGTTGCTGTTGATGCTGTTTGCTGACCGGATCTTGTCCGGATGTGTCTCCCCATTCCTCCTCACCTTTCCCACCTTGCCTCCCCTCTCCAGAAGGTCACATCCCAGCCCCCCCCTCCTCCCTCAGAAGAGTCATCCCCACCCCAGATCTGTCTGCATGTTGACCCCACTTGTTTCTTTCCGAGTTCTCTCCATCTTGTCTCAGACTGTGACGGGTGTGGTTTCCACCTGGCTCCATTTTCTGAGGTGTGGTACCTCTGGCAGCAGTGGGTGCAGGATGGAGTAGGAGGCAGGGCTGTACCCTCGTGGTTAGGGCTGAGTGCTCTCCTCAGTGGCAGGAGGGAGCAAGGAGCAGGCTGCCTGATCCTTGGAGCCAGTGCTGGTGCCTGAGGTGGAACAAACTCCCTACACCTTTCTGCAGGTAGAAAATCATCTGCTAGTGTCAGTGGCCAGGTGAGTTTGCAGCCTCCCCATCCCCATCCTCCTCCCAGCTGAGGGCATGCTCCCCGTTCTCTGCAAACCCGTGCATGCAGGAATTCCCCTTTGCCACCTCCAAGTTCCTGGTGCCACCAATCTGGAAGTCTTCTCTTCCTTGCCCCCCAGTGCTGGTTCCTGGCTACTGGTTCCTGCAGAGAAGGGTCTGACAGCCCGATGGGGACAGCAGACCTTGCTGTGACAATGTCCCTTGTCACCCTGCAGGACCTTGCAGGGGCTGCAGTTGGCTTTTGTTTGCCAAAGCCCTGCTAAACAGCAAACAGCCTCTTTCTCTCCTGGCAGTGCCTTTCCCCTCGGGAAAGATCCACAAAGCTGGAAGATAAACACTACCAAGCCCCAAGACAGTTCCAGGGGCCATCTGAAGGCGCTGGAGGGACAGTGACAGGCTCAGCTCTGCTCTGCTGTGCTTTGCTTTGGCATGAGGCAACGCCACCAAGCTTTGGAGAGCTTGTGCAGGGGTTACCTGCGAACACACAGCAGGAACAGGGAGTTCTCAGCCCCCCCCAGCACCCCAGACCCTCCTGCCCCCTCACCCACCCTGCCTGTGGCAGTTCCTGCATGGCTGTCCCTGAAGCTGGAGGAATCCTGCACTCCTGCCCCCTCCAGCTGCTGCAGTTCCTGCATTTTCCCCGGGTCCTGGATTCTTTTTGTCTTTCTTGTGGGATGAGACCCTGCCCTCAGCCCCCTCCCCAGGCCCTCTCTGATCCACACACCTTCTCCTTTGTCCATTCTCCTGCTTTCCCCCCACCAAGGAAGGGCCCCCACCATCCCTCCAGGCAGCCCAGGCAGCTCAGAAAATGGAGCCAAAGGAAACCACAGCCTCCCCTTTTGCGTCCATGTTCTTCCTGTGTAAAGGTCTGGAAGCTGCATCCACCTCTCTGCTAAGGAGATGCACAGAACATGTCACTGTTTTCTCAACGTTAAAAGTTTCATTACCTTGTTTTTCTTATTAATTCTATTCTATTTATTATTCCGCCAGGGCTGAGATGTGACAATGTGAGCCACCACATTGAGTCACATCAGCTAGAAAAAGTATGCAGCATTAAAGTGGGTTTCCCCCTCCCCTCCCTCTCTCTCTCTCTCTCTTCTTTCTCCCTTCCCCTCTTGTTCTTTTCCTGGTCTTCCTTCCTTTCTCTGTCGCTCACTTTCTATCCAGTATCCATGTGGGCATTTGCTGCCGCCCAGAAATTATATTTCTCTGCATTTTCCTCTCTCTTTCTCTCTCTCTTTCTCTCTCTCTCTCTCTTTTTTACCTATTTTGCATGATGTTTGTGACTCTGAGAGCTGCATCTATCAATGGAACCGTGTCAGATCTTAAAGAGGCTTCGTTAGGGTTTCTATACCCGAAAACCACAAAAATTTCATTAGAGTTTCTCATCTTTTCCACACTCTCTCTCGCTCCAGGGGGGCTGTGTTCCCCTGGACGCCTCTCACACGCAGACACCAACTAAATTCTGTCCCACTCTGGGGACTCCCTCTCCTCCCTCGTTTATCCTTTTTTGCCTTTCACTTCTCGAGTGGAGCGTCTGGAATTTGGGGATGTGACACTTCTCTCTTTGTTGAATTCTCTGGGTCCAACAAGGCAAAAAAATGTCGAGAAGTTTCCATCTCCATGCCAACCTTTCTCCTGGCCCCCCACCCCACCCGTGCAGCAGCTCCAGATGGGAGAGGGCCCCTCTGTTGAGGGGACCCCGCCGGGTGGTGGTGGCTGTCCCTGGGGAGAAGGGGACTCGAGCTCAGAGCCCACTGGGAGAGGGAGGAGCAGGTTCCCGGGGTGTGGAGCGGGGAGCTGGGGGCCCCAGCGGCCACGGAGGAGAAGTTTGGGCGCTCGCCATGCCAGCTCTTGCCAGTAAAGATGAGAAATTGCTAATAAATTTTTGTGTATTTATCTGTGCTGTGATGGGTCTAATCTTGATCAATGGAACCCTGTTGCTATGAAATATCGCTTTTATGTCTATATTCTATATATTGTTTGTGAAGTACAAATTTATTTGGAGTTTATTTTTTTGTTTGTTGTTTTTTTGGTTTTTGATTTTTTAATTTCTTTGGTTTTTTGTTTCGTTTTTAATGAAGGAAGAAAATAAACTATGACAAACCCCATCTGTATTTAAATTATCTTTTATTCTTTTTTCTTTTTCTCCTTTCTTTTTCTTTCCTTTTTTTTTTTCTTTTTTTGCCTTTTTCTTTTTTCCTCCCCTCTTCGTTTTTTTTTTTTGTTTGTTCGTTTGTTTTGCTTTGGTTTCCCGTTTTGTTTTTTTGTTACCTCTGTGCGTCTCGTCCACAGTTCGCCGTGTGGCCCCTCGCTTCTCCATCCTCCCTGTCAGCCATGAAATCATGCCCGGGGGCAACGTCAACATCACCTGCGTGGCCGTGGGGTCTCCCATGCCCTACGTGAAGTGGATGCAGGGAGCAGAGGACCTGACCCCCGAGGATGACATGCCCGTGGGCAGGAACGTGCTGGAGCTCACGGACGTCAAGGACTCCGCCAACTACACCTGCGTGGCCATGTCCAGCCTGGGAGTCATCGAGGCCGTGGCCCAGATCACGGTGAAATGTAAGGGATGGGAGCGGGGCCCCGGCTGCACGTGTGGGAGGGGGCACGTGCTGGGCAGGCTGTGGGCACGGCCGGAGCTGAGTGTCCCAGCATGAGTGCAGGGGACACTGGGCACGTGTCCTGCTGGTGCATGGGAGCGCAGCTGGGACGTGTCACCACACTGGGAATGGCCGTGGTTTGTGCCTGTGTCATCTGCATGGGGACAGCCTGTGGCTGCCTGACCTGCACAGGGGACATGGTCCTGCATGTTCAGGTGCTCCTGCATGAGTGAGGTCTGTGTGCATGGTCAGGGACAGCCCTGCATGTCCAGGTGCTCCTGCACAAATGAGGTGCGTGAGCATGGTCAGGGACAGGGGCACAGTTCTGCACGTCCAGGTGCTCCCGCATGAGTGGGATGTGTGTGTGTGCATGGCCAGGGACAGGGGCACAGTTCTGCATGTCCAGGTGCTTGTGCGTGGCTGGGATGTGTGTGTGTGCCTGGACAGGGACAGTTCTGCATGGACAGGGACAGTCCTGCATGTCCAGGTGCTCCTCCATGAGTGGGTGTGTGTGTGCATGGACAGGGACACAGTCCTGCATGTCCAGGTGCTCCTGCATGAGTGGGGGGTGTTTGTGTGCATGGCCAGGGAGAGTTCTGCATGTCCTGCTGCTCATGCATGGCTGGGGTGTGTGTGCATGGCCAGGGACACCTTGGCTGTATGGTGGCACCTGGCTGCAGGAGTGTCAGTCCCTGTCCTTACCTGTGTGTGCAGGTGGAGCTCTGTGAGCACGAGTGGCAGGACAGACTGGTGCCCCAGGAGTGCCCCGTGCTGGGGTCTGTGCATGTGTCCTCGGGGATCCACACACAGGGAAACCCCCAGTGTAGGGGAAGCTGCTGGTGGAGCCTTCCCTGGCTTTAGGACACCTGAGCTGGTTGTTATGGAGAGAGCTGTGACTCCAAGCCCCGCATGCTGTGTCTGTCCTGACATATGAGGCTGGCTGGGCACTGTGCAAGGAGCCTTGGATGGCTTGGAGCCTGCATGCCATCCTGTTCCAGGGCCTGAGCTTCAGCCAAAGCCCTGAGGATCTCTGGCATGTGCACCCTTGCAGCAGAGCTTAGTTCCAGCATCTTAGTGGCCGTTGCTGCCTCAGCAAGATGGGGAATAAGCCCAGCTTCCAGCTAGTGATTCCCAAGAGGAGCACGGGTGCCATCTTCAATCTATTCTGTCCTCAGCAGGGGAGTATTAAACCCAAGCAGGACCCCCTGAGGTTGGGTGAGTGTAGAGCTCTGTGTGAGCTGGAGTCTGCTCCAAGGACTGCTGCTGCCCATGAGGGGTGTGGGAGAGGCGGGGTGGGAAAGGATTGGTGGGTGGGGAGAGGAGAAACACTCGGGAGAAAGGGAGGGATAAGGAAAAACAATCCTGTTGTATCAGGGATCTGTCTGAGGAAGGTCTGACAGGAGAAATGAGTAGGGACTGGAGAGTTTTGGCATGACAACCGTTCTGAGCTTCTGCACAGGCAGTGGGGCTCTCGTGCCAGCAGAAGGATGCCTGGGGCTGGACTCGGGTCCTCTTCATTTTCCTGAGTATTTCCTTCTTTCCCTTTTTTCGCTGTCTTACCCTCTCAATCTGAAAAGCTGCTGTGTAGGGCAGATTGCTTCTGCTTCCAGCTCTCCCGTCTCCTCACATGAATCTCACCCTGCTGGTACCTTCTGTCTTTTGTAATTTTGTTTGGATCTTGTTCCCTGCTCTGTTCCTGGGTGTGAGCACCTGAGGCTCTCCTGGGTAGAAGGTGAAAGGAGAAGTTTGAGCTTTACTGTGATCAGGTCTAGAGAAGTTTGGCTTCAAGGCCAGGTTGGAGGCACCTAGGCCAGTGGAAGGTGTCCCTGCCCATGGCAGGGGTGGCACTGGATGGGCTTTAAGGCGCCTTCCAACCCAAACCGTTCTGGGATTCCATGATGAGAAAAGCTTGAAAAGAAAGGGTGAAAAGGGTCTAAAGTATGCAGTGGGGACAGCACATAGAGCTTGAGAACAGGTGAAGTTAGAACATGTACCAGCTGCAGGTGCAGTCCCCAGCAGGCTCCTGGGGGTTCCCTGGCTGAGGGAGAGGGGAGATGGGGATTAATTCAGCTTTGTGGCTTGAGGGGAAGCCCTCCCAGCACTTCAGGGGATTTGTTCTGGAGAGCAGAGCCCGCTCTGTGCCGTTCCTTGCCTGTGGAGGCTCAGCAGAACCCTCCAGGAGATGTGAGCACGTGCTGGGAAGGAGCTGCTCTCCCTCCCTGCCCCGGGAGCGGCGGATGTGCAGCTGAAGCCTGCGCTAATGATTCCAGATGTTTGGCTGAACACTTTGCCTTTGATGGAGCAGTTTGAGGAGGATAATAGAGTGGATAACTAGGTTCATCATACTGCAGCAGCACTTTCCTGAGCTGCCGGCATTGGTGCCGTGCCTCCAGCTCCTGCAGCCCTAACCAGACCAATTAGGCACCATTTCAGCATCTGTGGGGTTTTTTTAAATGCCTGTTCTTCCTGATTCTCAGCACTTCCCAAGGCTCCTGGGACGCCAGTGGTGACAGAGACAACAGCAACGAGCATCACCATCACCTGGGACTCTGGAAATCCAGACCCCGTGTCCTACTATGTCATTGAATACAAGTCCAAGAGCCAGGACGGGCCGTACCAGATCAAGGAGGACATCACCACCACGCGCTACAGCATCGGGGGGCTCAGCCCCAACTCCGAGTACGAGATCTGGGTGTCTGCAGTGAACAGCATCGGGCAGGGCCCCCCCAGCGAGTCGGTGGTCACCCGGACAGGGGAACAAGCTCCTGCCAGCGCCCCCCGCAACGTGCAGGGCCGGATGCTGAGCAGCACCACCATGATCATCCAGTGGGAGGAACCGGTGGAGCCCAACGGGCAGATCCGGGGCTACCGGGTCTATTACACCATGGAGCCCGAGCAGCCCGTCAGCAACTGGCAGAAGCACAACGTGGATGACAGCCTGCTGACCACCGTGGGCAGCCTGCTGGAGGATGAGACCTACACCGTGAGAGTGCTGGCCTTCACCTCCGTGGGGGACGGGCCCCTGTCCGACCCCATCCAGGTTAAGACACAGCAAGGAGGTGAGCGCCCGTGTCGCTGAGCTGGGCTGTGGGAAGGAGAGCTGCTGGGTAGATCTGAGATTTAGGTGGGATGTTGGGAAGGAATTATTTACTCAGAGGATGGGGAGGTCTTGGCACAGGGTGCCAGAGCAGCTGTGGCTGCTCCTGGATCCCTGGAAGTGTCCAAAGCCAAGTTGAACCTTGGGGCTTGGAGCAGCCTGGGACAGTGGAAGGTGTCCCAGGAACTGGATGAGCTTTATGGTCTCTTCCAACCTGAACCATTCTAAATGTCTCTAGCAGATGTAAAACTGCCCAGGCAGTGGTGACTCTTTAGCTCTCCCTAAAGCACCCGGGAGGTACTTTGTGAGAGATGAGTGGGGAATGAGCCTTATGTGTTGAGCTGCAAACACAAGGTGTTTTTTCATGGGATGTCACCTAGCACATTTTTGGCATGGGGTATGGGAGGAAACCCTGTGTCCTCAATGGGCTGCTCATGGGCTTCCTGATCCCAGAATCTTGTAATACTGGGAACGATGGGAAGGGTTCTATTCTGCCCTGCTGAGAAAGAGGCATATGATCCACTGGGATCCTTCCATCTCCAGCAGCTCTGGACACGCTGGAGTCCTGCAGTGGGATGTAACTCCACAGCTCTGAAGGCAGGACCTGCCCACGCTGCAGCGTGGCATTTTGCTGCTGACGTGCTCTTCCCACGCAGGCTTTGAAGAAAACAGGGGCAAGAGCCTCCAAATTAGCCAAGTTAATGTGGTTTCTCCTATTTCTTATCTTGCCCGCTCTGCCCCGTTGGCTCCCTCTCCGTGCCAGTTCCCGGGCAGCCGATGAACTTCCGAGCAGAAGCCAAGACCGAGACCAGCATTGTGCTGTCGTGGAGCCCCCCACGCCAGGAGATCATAGTGAAGTACGAGCTCCTCTACAAGGAGGGAGACCACAGCAAGGAGGTGAGCCCACAGTGGAGCAGGGTTGGGGCCGAGGAGCTCCCCGGCACTGTCGGAGCGAGGGGAGCAGGGCAGGTGTCTCTGGGCAGGCCTCACCTCTGCTGCCCGGTGTTTGGGTTTATTCTCTTCTTCCCCCCTCGCCCCCGTGCCAGGTGCTGAGGAACTTCGAGCCCACGACCTCGTTCACGGTGGAAGGCCTGAAGCCCAACACTGAGTATGTCTTCCGGCTGGCCGCCCGCTCGGCCCTGGGGCTGGGGGCCTTCACCCCGGAGGTCCGAGAGCGCACCTTGCAGTCCAGTAGGTGTCTCTCCTTTCCCACCCTTCTCTGAGGGACCCCAGGCAGGGAGCCGCAGATGGTGGGCACGGGGGTACGGAGCTGAGGGTTGGCCTTTCACTCCGGGGATGGGGTGGGGGGATGAGAAGTCACCTTTGGGAGCTGCTCTCCTCTCCCTTTTCCCCTGCAGGCAGCTGAGGTGCGAGCCAGGAGCAGAGCTGGGCTTTGGGGCGCTGCGGGGTCGAGGAGCTTCGTCCCCTTGGGGTGGGAGCCATGAGGGCTCCTTGGTGGCCACGCTGGCCCCGTGTGCTGAGCATGCTCAGGGGTGGCAGCCACAGCCTGTCCCACACTGACCAGCGGCCGGCAGGAAGGGCAGAGCAGTGGAGATGGTGGGGAAGAGGGAGGGAGAGGAGAAGGGAAGGTGTTTGATCACAGGCCCAACCTTCTTCCTTTGCTCTTTGCCACGAGCAGCTCCACAGCCAAGGGGAGGAAGGCCTGGAGCTCTGGAATAGTCCCGTTTGGGCTCCAGCAGAGCGGGAGAGAGGAGCCCTGTGGAGGCTGGGAGGGGGATATTGATGATACCAGGATGGAGCCTGTGCAACCAAAACGTGCTGGTTTTAGTTTAATGGATTGTCTCCCTTCGCTGTTGCCCTGGGGACAATAACCCTGGATGGCAATATTTCAACCTGGGCTTTTCACAGATCTTTGCTTTTAAATGAGGTGTTTTTTCACTGCATGAGTGGCTGTGGCAGCTGTTCTTTGTGTTTTCTGTCTCCTCTCATCTCTACTAAATCACTCCGCTGCAGTTTGGAGTAGCCGGGAGCAGAACTAACTCAGAAGTGGCTCTGGTCACCAGTGTGAGGAGGGACAGCCCTGCTCCCATCCCTCAGAGTCCCTAACGAGGGGGAGCAGCAGGCTCTCAGCTGGGCTTTTGAATTGTCACATCCTGCTGTCTCTCCCTTTCCCTGTCTCCTTCTCTTTCTGTCCCCTGAGGAGTGGGAAGAAAGGGGAGTCTGTTTCTGCATAGACAGAATTCCTTACTGGGGCTTTCTCAGGCCTCCACTCCATTCAAAGATTTTTTTTTTGGTTTTTTCTTTCCTTCAGATGTTTTTCCCCTTTTTTTCCTTCTTTTCTTTTTTCTCCGTACTCTCTCTACGTTTCATAGGAAAATCCTTTCCTGACTCTGCTGCTGGTTCTGATCCCAGTGTGGTACTGTCAGAGGGAGCATCTCTGTGGGGTGGGGGAAATGAACTGAAAGGACCTGAAAAAATAAGTGTTAAACTTACACTCTGCTTCTGTTTTCCAAGGGGTTTCTCTCCTTGAGACCTGTGGGGATGGGAGGCAAGGATGGTCTGGGATTTGTGCTCTCTGGTTCACTAAAACAAGCTGGAAGAGGGGTGTGGGAGCTGGTGGCAGCAGGGCTTAGTGAAAATTTGTCCCTTAAGGGTGAGGAAAAGGGGATCTGGGAAAATGGAAGGCTTTGGGGCTTTTTCTAACTTGGCATCTGCCCAGAACATGGACGGGTTTCTCTCTCTGTAGCTCAGCTTTCATAGGGAGAGTCTCATTAATTTAACGCTCTTAAGAACATCAGCTGGGAGCTGTCAGTGTCCTGTAACACGGTGAAACATTTTTTCCTGGCTGGCTGTTGGAGGAACGAGTCAATTCTCCCTGGTCCGGGTGACATCCTGCGGCTCACAGACCTTCTGGCTCGGGACAGGCTTTTGTGTCTTCCCTCCTCAGCTCCTTTTCCGTTCAGCTCCTCCTTGGCCTGCTCCATGCCTCTTCTTTCTTCTCTCTTCTGCTCTCTGCTTGCCTGCCTGCATGCCCTGCACACCCGATGAGCCAGCTCCCTGCTGTCCCTGTCCCTGGCTGGGCGATGTCACACCACGATGGCATCTTGTTCTCTGGAATGACAAAGCCTCTCCCCGGTCCCCCTGTCCCTCCTGCTGTCCCCTCCCAGCACCCACCCGCATGTGGCAGCCCCTCCCTGCACCTCCCTGCCAGGGTGGCTCCTCCTGAGCATCATAACCCAAGTAAAATCCATTAAACTAAAGGTAAAGTATCTTTTTCTTCTTGAAGTAGCTGGGTTTTAACTCTTCAAGTACCAGAGACGTAGCTTGTAAATCTGACAGACTCCCCGTGGCTGGTTTGCCCTTTCTGCTTAGCCATGACCTTCCCAGGCTCCCTGGCAACTCTCCCACTCAGAAATTCCAGAGGGCAAAGCGTGGTCAGCAGGCAGGGTGGCAGGGTGGGTGCTGTGAGGCTGCATGTGCAGGTGGAGAGGAACCATGGGGTTTTCTCACCCCCTGTTCCTGCCCAAGAAAGGATTTCCCCCACGTAGCTCCGCTCTCCCTCCCGTCCCCCTCCTCACAGTTCATGAGGCGAATGAAATTCCCAAAGTCTATGGTACCTAAAGGGTTAAAAAACATGATATTGTGCAAGGTCAGTAAGGGTCATTCTTGTGGCTTGGACAGTCAACTTTAAAGCATGTAAAAGGTGCAGCTCAGGTGAGTACTGGCTGGTCTCAAGCAGATTCACAAATACAGTCCACCCTGTGGCTGCAGGCTCACCCCTGGTGGCTCTGCAGACACTCCTGGAGCCCTGGGAGGGTGGGGAGGGGTCCCAAAACGCTGCTGAAAACAGCCAGCAGGCCGAGGCCAGGCTCTCCTGGCTGAGGGGCTCTGCCTGTGCCCGGCTCCCTGCCCAGGGAAGGGCTGGCAGCAGAGCTCAGCTCACAGCCCCGCTGGGGTTGGTGGCACTGGGCTCCTGCCACAGCTCCTGGTGCTGTCCCCAGCATCGCCAGGGTCACACAGGTTGGGCTGGATTGTGAAGGAAACAGTGCCATGAGCTCCCAGAGGCGTGTCCAGCGTGGCCAGCCAGCAGCCCTGGCTGTTCTCCTCCGCTGCTGCAGTCCAGGGGTGACAGGGAGGGGGCCGGGCAGCACCTGGGCCTCCTCCCCCATCACCCACCCCTCACCCTGCCTTTTGGAGCAGAGAAAGTGCAAAACCATCCCAAAAGGAGGCCTCACCCCAGGGCCTCTCAGTAGGTCCCTGTGCTGGAGCACAGAGGGTGAGTGAGCGAGCGCAGACAGTGACCCCAGTGCCAGCTGCAGCTGAGCTCTGCTTCCTGGGGCTTTCAGAATGAGGTGCAGGATGAAGGGTAGGTCAGGTCAGACCCTCTCTGCAGTGGGTTTCTCAGCTGTGGTGGCTTTGGCTGGAACTAAGCAGGAAAGGTGGATTTTGACATGCCCAGCCTCTGATGAGGACAAAAAAAAAGGAGGGAACGGCACCGTGGCAGCAATGGGAGAGGGCTGAGTCTGTCCCTCCACACCCTGAAACCATCCCTGAGCTGGTTCTGGGACATGGGATGAGCACCTCTGTCCTGGAGAGGTGCAGCTGCAATCACAGCAGATGGAGAGAGCCAGAGGGAAGGAGATCTGTCACTGGGAATGTGCTGTCCTGCTCTTCGTGCTGACAGTTTAGCAAAATACAACAGATTGGGGGCCAAATTTGCCATTTCTACAATAGCTGGGGTTCTGCTGGTGGGGAAGGGCTTGGGGGGACTCATCAATGAGCAGAGTGACATTTTAAAAGCCAGTCATGTGCAGAAACCCACCAGGAGCTTGGTCTGGCCTCGTAGCTCAGTTCCTCTTGTTCTTTGTAAGAAAGTCTTATAAGTTAGCAGTTGAAGCGTGGAAGGTAGGTAAACAGACTGGGAATGTTCTGGAAGGAGTCACTTTTTATATCAGTATTATTTTATTACTATGATTTCCTTTCTGGCGATTTTTTTTTTTCCGTTTGTTTGTTCGTTTCAAATTATTGGCTTGATTTATGTTTTATTTTCCAGTTTGTTCTCTTTGGTTTGGTTCATTTGACATCTTCTGTGTTGTTTTTGCGTGGCCAGCCATGGCCAGGGCTTGTCAGCCTCCTTACTGGAGTGCTGGGGAGAAGGGGGTCATTCAGCCAGGTTAAAGACAGCAATAGTGCATAAAAATAGAGGGAAAACACCCAAAATGTCCTACTGGGCAGGGTGCTCAGCCAGCAGTGCCAGGATTATCTCTGCCCTTTTTGAAAAGCCATTTCCCTCTGTCTCCTGGAGGCTCCTGGAAAGTGTGTGGCTCCCACTCCAGCGCCAACTGGGCTAAGTGTGAGTGGATTTAGCAGAGTCCTCAAGGCAAACTGGGCCTAAACATCTGGGTTTGACTCAAGGATGGGAGTAAGAGGCTTGAAAACAATCATTCCTCACTAAAAGAGCTTTTTGTTGATTAAAAAAGCATCAGAGGAATGAGAAGCAGTGACAAGCACTGATCTAGTGCTTCTTGCAGGTGATACTTTGGGGGGCTTGTGAGTTCAGCCCAATTTCCTGCCCTGTCTGCAGAGAGTTAAAAGCTCTTTATTGCAGTTGGGTGATGTTGGATTTATCGATTTGCCTTGAAAATGTATCACACTCTGCTTCCCTGGGCTGATCAGTTGTCATTAGTGACTGGCAGAAGTGTGATCTGATCCCTGGCAGTGTTCAGGGCCAGGAAGGAGCACCCTGGATGGTGGAAGCTGTCCCTGCCCAGAGCAGGGCATGGAAGGAGAGGAGCTCTAAGGGAGAGCTGTGGGTTCCACCTTCCCCACCTCCTAGGCACCCTTGGACAGGCGTCTGCTGCCACCCTGAGAAGGTGCCTGGGTAGGGCCACAGCTCCCGAGGTTTTCTCCTGGGATGTTCACAAACACCCTGGTGCACTTCAGGCAGAGGGCAGTGGGAATTAGACCTGCTGCTGCTTTGGAAAATCCCCTGGATACGTGAATACCTCACCAAACCCACTGCCTCCCTCCTCTGCATGTGTTTTCTCAAAACCTTCCTCTTTAAACACCGCTGCTTGGCAGTGTCCTGGGCATTCCCACTGTGGGATTTGGCCTCCTCCAGTCTGGGGACAGCTAATCACTTCCATCTGGAGGTACAGACTCTTAAATTTAAGCCTCCTGGCAAAAGATTTGCTTTTCTTACTTAATTTTCACGGATCCCTTCAAAGAAATTTAAGATCCCAGAGACTGAGGTTGGAAAGGAGTGCCTTCCCAGCCAGAGCAGGATTTGCCAGGCTGCTGTAAAACAGGGAGCCAAAGGAAAGGGCTTTTATAGGGTGCAGCTGGGTGCTTAGCTGTGCCAGCTTAGTGGAAGCAGCAGGACTCCTCTTGGCTGGCCCGCTTGCTGGTTTAGTCCTTTGCTTTACACCATTTCAGTTTTGATGCCCCATTTAATTTCTGTTGGCTTTTTTTTTTTTTTTTTTTTTTAAAAACCAACCTCTTCATTTCGGAAAAAAAAAAAAAAAGACAACAACAAAAAGCTCTCTTCTCTTTTAATTTTATCTTCCTAAACCAAACTTTTGTACGTTTTATTTTAGATTTTTTTGTTATNCTCCTGAATTTTCCCCCCCTCGTAGAACCGTCTGCCCCCCCTCAAGATGTAAAATGTGTCAGCACCCGCTCCACCGCCATTCTGGTAAGTTGGCGGCCGCCTCCGGCCGAGAGCCAGAACGGCGTCCTGGCCGGCTACAGCGTCCACTATCGAGCGCTGGACTCGGAGGACACGGAGCTAAAGGAGGTGAATGATATCCCCCCAACCACCAGTCAGATCCTGCTGGAGGCCCTGGAGAAGTGGACCGAGTACCGCGTCACCGTGGTGGCTCACACGGAGGTGGGGCCGGGCCCGGAGAGCTCGCCGGTCATCGTCCGCACGGATGAGGATGGTGAGTGAGCTGCTCTGGGTGCTCCTGGAGGGGGGTTTCTGTCTCTGGAGGGGGTTCCAGTGCTGGGAGGGAACACCACAGCGAGGCCCTTCAATGGTGCCAGCCCAGAGCTGTGGGGTCTGAGTTGTTCACCATCCTTTGTGCACAAGATTCTCAGAAAATCGTTGATGCAAAGCACTGAATCATTATTGGTGCTTTTACCTTTGAAGTACTTTAAAATCAGCTTGGCTGTTTGGCATTTGCTATTTCTGCTAAAATGATAAATGTTTTCCAAAATCCTACAGCTACCAAGCAGTAGGAGAAAGCATTTTCTCCTTGGAATGACAGGGTCCTGAGACAACACTTGGCTTGACTTGACATCACCCCTGGATGAGCCCTCTGAGCATTGGGGTTCTCCTGCCCTGCCTTAGGGATTTATGGTGCCTTTCTTAATATCTCTAAGTCTCTACTGCACCACTCCCCCTGAAAAGATTCTCTCACTGAGCCAGGAGCAGCAAAGTCACCAAAACCTTTGCTCTGAGGAAGCCTTTGCTGCCAGAACTTGGTTTCCTGGAATCGTTGTATATCCTGAGTTGGAAGGGACCCACAAGGATCAGCCAAGTCCAGGTCCTGGTCCTGCATGGGACAGCCCCAAGAATCCCACCCTGTGCCTGAGAGCACATGTTTTAAAATATCAAAGAGTTCTTCCCACACATTCCTTGTTGCTACATTCCTTGTTACTACCTCCTGCTTACGCCTGAGTTTTTGTCAGTCATAGAAAGGAGGGATCTGTTAAAGTTTCAAAACCTTGAGTGACAACAGTTCAGTGGCCCTGCTCAGAGACTTGAATTTTCCTGGTATTTCTACAGTTAAATAAAACCAGGGAAAAGCATGAATGGGTGCATAAAGAGAGAGGAGCACCCTCACTGTAAGGGTAGGACCTCAAATATTAGAGGTCAAGTAAATAACATATGGAAATCCTGAACTTTTCAGGTGTTCTTCATCTATTCCAAATAGAAAGAGTTTTTAAAAAAGCAACAGGTTTGTCCCCAGTGTTGGTCCTGTTTCCCCGAGCCTCTGCCCACATCCAAATGTAACATAGAGTACCCTGCTCAGAAAATGTGATTTCCTGGTTGATGAAGCTGTCACGCCCTGGATGATTAGTAGTAGTTGTAGTGGTATTTCCAAAGATTCAGCCCAAATTCCATCCAAGTCATCTCTTGTTTTCTGTCCTGAGATTCCACAGTGGTTGTAGCCACCAGCCCCCTGTCCTGCCAGAGAGATGATGGAACTCCAAGGACCAGCCCTCTCCTGATCCTCTCCAGATCCTCTCCACCCTGACCTCCCACAGGCAGCACCAGAGCTTTTCTGGCTTGCTGGAAATTGGCTTTGCCCTCAGAATGAGATCTGGAGCCATAATGGTCCCTTCCATCTGAGCAAACAGAGGAGCCTGTGGAAGGCTGGCTGGATGATGGGATGTTCCCACCTCTGTCCCCAGACCATGCAGTTCAGGTCCCTCAGAACTCCATCCCTGCTCTCTGGCAGGCAGCGACAGGAGGTGGGACATTGAGGTGCTCAGGTCTCCTCACATCCCAGAGCTCAGATCAGTGTGGCATGTCCCCAAAGAGCAGCAGGGCCAGGCTCAGATCGGTGTGGCATGTCCCCGAGGAGCAGCAGGGCCAGGCTCAGATCAGTGTGGCATGTCCCCAGAGAGGAGCAGGGCCAGGCTCAGATCAGTGTGGCATGTCCCCAAGGAGCAGCAAGGCCAAGCTCAGATCAGTGTGGCATGTCCCCAAGGAGCAGGGCCAGGCTCAGATCAGTGTGGCATGTCCCCGAGGAGCAGGACCAGGCTCAGATCAGTGTGTCATGTACCCGAGGAGCAGGACCAGGCTCAGATCAGTGTGGCATGTCCCCAAGGAGCAGGACCAGACTCAGATCAGTGTAGCATGTCCCCAAAGAGCAGCAAGGCCAAGCTCAGATCAGTGTAGCATGTCCCCAAAGAGCAGCAAGGCCAAGCTCAGATCAGTGTGGCATGTCCCCAAAGAGGAGCAAGGCCAAGCTCAGATCAGTGTGGCATGTCCCCAAAGAGCAGCAGGGCCGGGCTCAGGCAGACCCCGCCGTGACAGAGCCCCTTGGTGCCCGCAGTGCCCAGCGCTCCGCCGCGGAAGGTGGAGGTGGAGGTGCTCAACTCGACGGCCATCCAGGTGTTCTGGCGCTCGCCGGTGCCGAGCCGCCAGCACGGCCAGATCCGCGGCTACCAGGTGCACTACGTGCGCATGGAGAACGGCGAGGCCAGGGGGCTGCCCCACATCAAGGACATCATGCTGGCCGACGCCCAGGTAGGGCCTCACCTGGCCGGGCCCCGCGGGCTGGGAGGGCTGGGGGCTCCCCGGGCACTGTCACTCTGCGGAAGGGACCTTTGTGCAGTTCCTTTGTGCAGTTCCTTTGTGCAGTTCCTTTGTGCAGTTCTTTTGTGCTCCCAGCCAATCTCGCTGTGGAAGAGTGTGAACTGCTGTCCCAGCACTGAGATAAATATCCTTCCATCCATCCTCGCTGTGTCTGGGAAGTCTTTTAATTCAGGCCACAGTGGAATCTGCTAATTTCTCCCACTCTACTTCTTCCCTCGTGCTTGCCTGGTAACTTCTGACCTTGTGTGGCTGCTTGCTCAGGGACTCCTTCCTCATGCTGTGTCTCTGTCTTTCCCTTCTTTCCCCTCTTGTATTCTCATCTGCCAAACCTCTCTTGTTCTCTGCCCAGTGGGAAACAGATGACACTGCTGAATACGTAAGTAAAAACATAAAAATCCTCCCATGCTGGATCTGCCTCTTCCCTTCTCCCACTTCCTGTTGTGGTGTGATATTTTTCTTTTCTTTTTTTTTCTTTTTTTTTTCCTTGCAGTGCCAGTGTGCCTGTTTTAGAGCCTGTTTTTTGGTGTTCCCATGCATTGTCCCCTCCCTGTCACTGCTCTGTGACCCCGTGTGATCGTGTTGTTCCTCAGCACGCAGCAATCCCACAGGGTTTTCCCTTTGGCTCTGAAGGAAGGATGGGTCTGCTGCTCCTCTGTGGGGAAGCAGATGGAATATTGAATTTGGAGCTGCCTTGAACATATGAGAATCCTAAAATAGTTTGGATTGGAAGGGACCTTAAAGGCCATCTTGTTTGACTCCCAGCCAGGGACAGGGACACCTTCCACCAGACCAGGAGCTCAGCTGGGCTGCTTTGCAGCACCTCTGTGTCTGGAAAAGACAGCCTGGGGAGCACTGGGAGTACAGAATCCATGAGTCCTGAGCTCTCACAGCATGAGCAAATGCTTTGTACTCTAAAAGGGCCAAGATTCTCAGAAACTCATTGATGCAAAGCACTGAATCATTATTGGTGCTTTTACCTTTGAAGTACTTTAAAATCAGCTTGGCTGTTTGGCATTTGCTATTTCTGCTAAAATGATAAATGTTTTCCAAAATCCTACAGCTACCAAGCAGTAGGAGAAAGCATTTTCTCCTTGGAATGACAGGGTCCTGAGACAACACTTGACTAAACTGGTTGTGTTTGTGTCTCCTGGGGATTGCCAAGAGCCCTGCAAAAGTGAGAGACCTCCCTCTGAGGGATGGAGAATGAGTCTCGTGGGAGGCAAAGCCCCTTGCCTAAAATCTTTATAAAACTCTGTGGCAGGTGTGAGAGCAGAACAGGTTTCCTGACTTGCAGAAGCCAGACCTGTCCCTGCAGCTGAGGGCCTCCCAAGTCACTGATCACAACCCCACCCTTCCAAAGTTCTGCTCTTCCACTCCCAGCTCACCATCGGAGAAATGATTTTTCCAGGACTAACAAATTCTTCCCAAGTGCTGCCCTGAGATTTAATATGGAAAGCACAAAGGGATGAGGAGAGGGGAAAGCCATAAAACATGCACAACATTTCCCATCTCCCTCCTTTCTAGGGCCTTGGGGAAAACCCTGCTGCATGTGCTGTCATCCTGTTTGATTTAGCACGGGTGTTCCTTTTCCAACACAGCCCTTTGAAAGGCTGGATCCCTCCTGGGGAAGGGCTGCTCTTGAGGCCAGTGTTCCAACAAAAGCTCCTGGGAGCCAGGTGTGGGGAGGCTGATAGAGGATGGGGAAGGAGGGGGTGGGATTTAGCAGGGAGCTTCAGCGTGAGCAGAATGTGTCGTCTTGCACTTTGCATTCAAGCAATCCCTTTAATATTATGAAGGCATTAAAAATATCTCTGAGGAGAGAAGAGAGAGGTAACGGTGGAAAAAAAAATGTAATCTCCCTGAAACCTCTGAGCCTCCTCTGAGGCCGCAGAGTGGAGAGGAAAGCTTTGAAGGCAGCGACAGCATTTGGATGCTGAAGTGGTTTGTGTGAAGACAGGGAACGTGTGAGAGGCAGATCTGGAGGAGGATGCAGAGCCAGGCTGTGTTTGCAGAGCTGGCAGTGCCTCGCCAGGGGAGCAGGGCTCTCCCCCTCTCCCCCTCTGCCACATCCCACAGAAGCCCCAGAGTGTCTCGTGCTCTCGGATTCGGTGTTCCTGCATGCTGGAAAAGGGCTGAGACTCCTGCAAGGAGGAGAGAGCTGCTCTGGGGTGTGGGACTGAACACTGACACCATTTCCCTTTGGCATGTGGTGAACAGGAAATGATCATTGCTGGGCTCCAGCCGGAGACTGCCTATTCCATCACCGTGGCTGCCTACACCATGAAGGGAGATGGAGCTCGCAGCAAACCCAAAGTGGTCACTACCAAGGGTGCAGGTGAGAGCCTTCTCCTCAGCCAGTGGGATTCACCCAGCTCCTAAAGCCAAAGAGCTTCTCCAGACTCACCTTCTTTCATCCCAATCCCTTCTTGAAGGATGGACTTGCAGCAAGAGCCAGGCTGCCCCAAAGGCAAAATGAGATTTAGTAAGGCAGAAACCCCTTCATTCCTCACACACAGCCCTCACCAGATGTCACAATTTTTTGTCCAGTGCTTCAGAAAGCCCAGGCACAGCCAGAAACACAACAGAGGGTGAATTTGTATCTCTTGGGCTGTAAATTCCAGTTTATCAGAAGGAAGGTGACTCTTCCTGGTCTGACCCCATGCAGGTGCACTGGGGACAGGAGAGTCTGCTGTCAGGGTGGTGACTTGGGAAGACCTGCAGAGCAGCAGGCAGGCAGTGGTCCTTGTCCTGCCCACTCTTCTGTTCTGGTGCCATGTCTGGATGTACATCCTGTGTGTTCAGGACTGGTGGAGGGAGAAATTCTGACAGTATTGACCTTTCCTGCCTCCCATTTCTGGGACCTGGGCTCTGCCTGCCCACACCAGCCAAAGCCTTCTCCTTCCCTCTTCTCCTTCCCCTCCAGTTCTGCCCGTGTTTCTCGTCACTGACTCCCTGGTTCTCTGCTTTCCTTCTTCCCAAGGCTTCCACCCTTTCTGTTTTCCTCTCCTGGAGCCTTTCTCCCTGCCTGGCTCCCTTGTCACTCTCCCTTGTCACCCTCCCTCATCTCTTCCCATTAGGATTTGCAGTGCAGGTGATCAGTCACAGAGAGATGTTTTCTCCAGCACAGCAGCTATTACCCAAAACTCAATTTCCCCCAACTTGAAATAGCTATTTTTAAAAAAAAACTGTTTCAAATGGCTCTGTAACATTCTTACCTTCTTTGCAGTGTTGAGTCAATACACCTTCTGAGAGGAGAGATTTCTTTCTTTATCATTCAGGGCTGGGGGCTGAATTTAAATACAGTAATACATCTAATTTTCTCCTTTACTGTCCAAACCAATTACAAAATAAAACACTTCCCCCTCTCTGCACTTTCTTCTCACCTTTATTCCAAACAATATTTGTCGTGCAGATGTAATACTTTCAAGCTCAGCTGATTACAGTAACATTTGTGATAAAAACTGATCCATAAAGGTAATGGCACTCTTTTTCTCTTGAATGTGTTCCCCAGGCATTCCCAAGGGAGGAGGCTGGCTCTCCCAGCACTGTCCCTGCCGTTCTGTGGCAGTTTGGAAGGAAATGCAGCGTTTGTTTCAGAGACAGCCCCTCATCCCCACTGAAGTGTCAGTGGAGGCAGCAGGCAGAGGTTCCCCAGTGTGACCCTTTCAGGATCCCTGGCACAGCAGATCCTGCCCTGCTCCCTCAGCCACATTCCAGCATTCCAGCCCTCACCCCTTGGTCAGGCTCATGCTGTGGGAGTGGGCTGGGATCTCTTCCAGCTCCATTTTCTCTCCTCCTGTCCAACCAGGAGAAATACCGAGGCGGAGAGAAGGAAATTAGATCTCTACTAGTGGAGCTGAGTGTCAATGGCGCGTGAGCTGCTGGAATTAATGCTCTGCTTTCTCTGGCTTCAGCAGTCTCTGGGCCTGCACGTGTCATTTAACTGTGGCTGTGGGCTTGCTTAGCAAGTCAGGCAGTGCCAGGGCTCATTAGGCAGGGACATGGCACTGCTGAGCTCCCCAGAACCCCCACGTGTGGGGGAGCTCACTGACAGGTAAGGAGGAGCTCACTGAAAGTGCACCAGCAGCTCTCCCTCACATGCATTTTGGGCTCTGGTTCCCCTGCCTGTGCTTCCTTCTGTACCCAAGTGGGTGATGAGCTGCCTGCCAGCCCTGGGAGCTGGCCCCGTGCCTGCTGCTCAGGACCTGGGGCTGCCCAGACTTCCTTCCATCCTTCACTGCTTCACCCTCAGCTGCTCTGGACTTCCCAGCCTGGGCCAATCTGTTCCAGTCTCTTTCTGCATGAGTTGGGCTGTGTAATGGAGAGAGGGAGGGAGGTTGGGACTTTGGGGACTCCAGGTTTGTTTCTCCCTGCCCTGGGAAGCAGTTGGGGCGGGAGGCTGGGAGTCAGGACTCCTGAGTCTGTTCTTCCCAGCGGTGGGAGGGTGAGTGGTCCAGGGATAGGGGAGGAGCTGCACATCTTTCCATCCTGAACAAAGGGAAGGAAATAAATTTATGAGTGTGTCAGCACCTCGCAGCTGACATGCTGGCAGTGCTCCTCATTTCCCAAACTGTTTAGGACCCATCCACCTGTGCAGGGTGGCAGCAGTTTGGGTTATGTGGAGCTGAGCTGGGACATTGCTGCTGACTTGAGGAACTTGTTGCTGCAGCTGAAGAGTCCCTGCAACTCCTCTCCCCTGCTCCAGCTTCAGCTGAAGATGTCTCTCTTCTCTCCCAGTCCCAGGAAAGCCCATCCTGTCTGTGCACCAGACAGAGGAGAACACTCTCCTGGTGAAGTGGGAGCCCCCTCTGGGCTCGGAGGGCCAGGTGTTGGGCTACCGGCTGCAGTTTGGCCGCAAGGACGTCGACCCTCTGGCCACGCTGGAGTTCTCAGCGCTGGAGGACAAATACCTCGCCCCCAGCATCCACAAGGGCGCCACGTATGTGTTCAAGCTGGCCGTGAAGAGCCGGGCTGGCTTTGGGGAGGAAGCCGTGCAGGAACTCACCACCCCCGAAGACATCCCCAAGGGCTACCCCCAGATCCTCGAGGCGAGCAACGTCACGTCCATGTCGGTGCAGTTCGGCTGGCTGCCCCCCGTGCTGGCCGAGCGCAACGGAGCCATCGTCAAATACACCGTGGCCTACCGGGAGGCCGGTTCTCCCGGGAACCTGCTGGAAAAAGAGCTGCCCCCCTCCCCAGAGAACTCGTACACCCTCAACGGCCTCAAACCCAACACCGCCTATGATGTTAAAATCCGTGCTCACACCAGTAAAGGCCCCGGGCCCTACAGCCCGACCGTCCAGTATCGGACGTTCCAGCTGGACCAAGGTAGGACTTACCGGTTTCTCCTCCCTCTCTCTCCCCCTTGTGTCCGGGGCTGGTGCCGGGAGGCAAGAGAGCTGGAGAGGTTCAGGCCAGGCTCAGCCGGGCTCGTGAGTAAATGCAAAGCACTCTGGTGTCACACTCAGTCCCTCCGCTCCTCTCTGCCTTGGGCCAGGTAAGTCCCTTTTACCGCTTTCTTCTAAGTTAAGTCCGGACACCTTCTGTCGCTGGCACCCAAGGGGGGGCACAGTCGCTGTACAGGTGGGAAGAGCATTTTCTTCAGCTTTTGCAAGCAGCCAAAAGAAAAGAGCGAAAATTTTTTTTTTTCGAAAAATAGAACCCTCGAGCCGTGACCTGGGATGGGTTTTTTCCTCACCTGAGCATGCTCAGCCAGGCAGCACCTCGTTCCTGCAGCAGCCACCCAGGCCCAGAGCGTGGGGGCAAAGCCATGCGCCCTGCTGGGGTTAGGCATGGGGACAGGGAGCACTGGGAGATGGACCTTGGCAAAACTCAAGCACAGTGGAGGAGGGAGCAATCCCTTCTGTTCCTGCAGCCGCAGCCAGACCCAGCCTGGCAGGCCCCTCTTCCAGCATTTGACATTCTCTTCCTTCTCTTTCCTGCTCTTCCTTCCCTCTGCTGCCTTTTCTTCTCCTTTCTCCCCTTCCTCCTCACTTTTTTCTCTGCAGTTTTACCCAAAAACTTCAAGGTGAAGATGGTGACGAAGACATCTGTCCTTCTGAGCTGGGAGTTCCCTGAGAATTACAACTCTCCCACCCCATACAAGGCAAGTGGAGTGCATTTTCCCATGTTTGCCCCAGCTTTGCAGGGCTGGGTGTTCCCTGCAAACCGAAGGGATGGGGGAGGAAGGAGCTGGAACAGGAACTGAGGGAACACCCTCCTCCCTCCCACAGATCCAGTACAACGGGCTGCACGTCGACGTGGATGGGCGAACCACCAAGAAACTCATCACCCACCTGAGGCCCCGAACCTTCTACAACTTCGTGCTGATGAACCAGGGCAACAGCATGGGGGGGCTGCAGCAGAATGTTGCAGCCTGGACTGCTGCTGACATGCTGTCCAAGAAGCCAGAGGTGACACACAAGCCTGATGCTGATGGCAACGTGGTGGTGATTCTCCCCGACGTGAAGAGCTCTGTGCCTGTCCAGTAGGTTTCTGTTTAACTGCAGGGGTGGGGTGCTCAGTTCATGTTTTGGGGGTCAGCCCTGATGGCTGGAGACCACCACAAACCCACGGGGGCAGTACCAGGAGGGTGATCACTGCATTTCCAGCCTTCCTGACTGTTGCCTTTTGGAGGCACTTCCACACCTAACAGGGAAAGCCAAAGAAGTGTGAAGGGAGTACACAAGGAGAAGGAACAATAACTGTGCTGAATGAAAAATAAGGGGCTTGAGCCAGTGGGGCAGTTTGGGCAAACTCACATCAGTGTGTGCACTCCCTTCTTCCATGGCTGATTCCTTCTGTTTCCTCTTATCATCCCCAACATTTAGAGCCTTCTACATTGTGGTGGTGCCTCTGAAGAAATCCCGGGGAGGACAGTTCATCAACCCCCTGGGCAGCCCTGAGGAGATGGACCTGGAGGAGGTGAGTGTGGGTGAGACTGGACTCAGCTTAGAGGGGAGAACAGCTGGAATGGGATGGACACCTGAGGGCTGGGAGGGGGATTTGGGATTCCTGCGCTCCTCACTCAGGGCAGCCAAGGAGCAGCCAGTGTGGGAGGGCTGGTTTGGCTCTCCTTGCCGCTCCTTTCCAAGCTCTCAGAGTGTTCCTGTGCTTCTTGCAGCTGGTGCAGGACATTGCCAGGCTGCGGCGCCGGAGCCTGCGGCACTCGCGGCAGCTGGACTTCCCCAGGCCCTACATCGCCGCCCGCTTCCGCTCGCTGCCCTCGCACTTCGTCCTGGGGGACATGAAACACTACGACAACTTCGAGAACAGGGCCCTGGAGCCGGGCCAGAGATACGTGCTCTTCATCCTGGCCGTGCTGCAGGAGCCCGAGGCTGTGAGTGCTGCCTGCCTCCCCCCTCCCATCCCTGCCACCGCCCTGCTGCCCTCCTGGCATCCTGGAGGGGTTTTTCCTTCCAGCTGTGGAGCTTTTGGATGTGGCTCTTGTGCTTGATGAGCTGCTTGTGCTTGTGCTTGCATTCCTCTCTTCCAAGCACCGAGGACGTGAGCAGCTCTGCTTGTCCCAGTCTTTGTGGACAGAACTTGTGCACTTGTGGCTCCAGAATGGGGAGGAACACTGAATTATCCCCTCAGGACTGCACAAGAGTTCAGAGAGCCCTGGGTCAAACCCCTTTTTGAACAATAATTTACTTTAAAGGCTGTTCTTTAACTCCTCAGAGCAATGACCCCAGACATTCTGCTCCAAGAGCATGTCACACTCTGAGCATTGCTCAGTTCCTCTCCAAGCACAGAAGGGAGCATTTTTTTAATGGAAAACTACAAGTTCTCTCTACCAACTCAGCATCTCTGCTGTTTTTACTGGGGCTATACTTGGCTTTATGAAAACAACTATTTTAATATTTATCTGCCTCCTCCCTCACACATAATGGGAAGCAGCCTAATACTTTGTTGTTTTTAAATCCCCCAATGGAATTGTAGCAGAGAGCTATTGGAAATTAAAGGTTTTCAGAGGTTTTTTCCCCCAATAAATATTTAGTTGTATATTTGATATTAAAGGATTAGGCTGACATGCTCCTGAATGGGTTTCTCAATCGGATTACTGCAGCTTGAGGTAATTTCTGCTTCAGAACAAGGTGCTGCAGACTCACTCCCAGTGGCCTGGATCCACAGCAGCTCCTGAGTGTGGAGCAGCACTCCAGCCTGCTCAGAGCTGATGGAATTCAAGAACCCAGAGCCCCTGTCCTTGTCCTGTCCCTGGCTGTTCTCCCAAACCAGGCCATGCCACTTCTCTGTGCTGTTCAGTTTCTGGAGTTTGTAGGATGGGAATTCATCCTTAGTCAGGACTCTGAAGGGTTTGATCCTCCTCAAGAACTCAGCTCAGCAGAGGACACAGACAGTGTTTTACTACTTTATATTTATTTGTCGGGGTTGGTTCTTTTCAGTCACCAAACCAAGCCTTAATTCTTGTTTTAATCCCTTCCCTCTTGCTCTATAATCCCATCTGACTGTCAAAATCCAGATGGTTACATGACAGCTTGGGGAAAGTGTTTGTGTGTTTGTGGCAGTGCTGAGGGCTCAGGGCTGTGGTGGAACAGAAGAATTTGGATCTCTAAAAGCACCTTCCTGGCCATGAGAAGGGGTGAACCACAGGCACAGGGCAGGCTGCAGCTTCACCTGAGTGTGAGCTTTCCATGCTCTGTCTCTCTGGAGCATTGGAAGTGGAAGATGCCCCTCATGTGGATGCTGAGGATCAGGGCATTCTCTCTGGGCTGAAGAGAAGAGTAGAGCATTTTCTCTGGGCTGAAGAGAACAGAGCATTATCTCTGGGCTGAAGAGGGCATTTTCCCTGTTGCCATTTGTGTGGTGCAGCACAGAGCTCACCTCCTCTCCAGCAGTTCCTGCTGTGGAACATCGTGTTCTTGCCCACTCTGAGCTGTGCTCCACCTGTTCCCTGTCTTCCAGACCTATGCTGCCAGTCCCTTCTCTGACCCCATCCAGCTGGACAACCCTGACCCCCAGCCCATCATTGATGGTGAGGAGGGGCTCATCTGGGTCATCGGGCCCGTCCTGGCCGTGGTCTTCATCATCTGCATCGTCATCGCCATCCTGCTCTACAAGAAGTAAGAGCTGCTCCCTGCCCACACCTGAGGTGGTTCTGAGTGTCCCCAGGGTTCCCTACAGGGAATTTCTGTCCTGGTCAGCTGAGGGGAAGTCCTTCCTTGAGCCCTGAGGCACAAATGCTGGAATGGGAGAGTCTGGCCAGCACAGGGGGGATTAGCAGGGGATTGGGGGATTTGTGCTGCAGGTTCTGCCCCAGGGCACTGCCAGGAAAGCTGTGTTTGTCCCACAGGCTTGTCCCTGTATGCAGTGAGTGTGGCAGGGCTCCAGCATTGCTGCTTTTAGCCTCAGGCACCCCTCTCCATGCTCCCTGTGCCTGTGGGCAGTGAGGGGGCTGCAGGGAAGGCAGCTCTGAGCTCTGGGGCAGCAGAGATCTCCTCTGCTCTCAGACCGGCTTTCTGCTGGAGCTGGGAGGCAGGAGCAGGGTGTGAGTCTTCAGGAGAGAAAACCCCTGGAAGTGCCTCCCTTTCCCTTGGCTTTCTGAGCAGCTCGTGGTGTGTGGATGAGAACTGGGGGTCCCCTGAGCACACACAGGGGAAGGGAATGGCAGGGGAAGCAGGGGCTGAGCAAAGTCAATAAAGGTGGCAGTGGCCAGCAGGGAGTCCTTAGCTGGGACAGCTCATTCGCAGGGTGGGGAGAGCTCTCCTAGCCCTGCTCCATCCTTGACCTGCACAGGTGTGTTCCCCTCTGCACAGGAGAGCAGCCTCTGCATCCCAGCATGATGTGAGGCTGCTCTGGGCAGGAGCTCAGGGCTCCTGCTTGGGGTTCCTCTGCCTGGGTGATCTCTGCTGCTCCCACCTCTGCTCAGGGTTAGAGCTGAGCAAATGCTTCCCCTTCCCTCTGCAAGTCCTTTCTAACGTGAACATTTGTCTTTGTCTTCTCTCCACTTGCTGCTTTCCTGGACAGCAAACCAGACAGGTAAGAGCCCCAGATTTGCCATTTTTTCAGGTTCTTTGCTGCTGTGTGTTAAGCAGTGTTTGCTGTGTGGTGTTGGGACTTTGTTGGTGCAGTTCCCACCTCTAGATCTGTCCTCACAGAAACCCCACGTCAGACCGTGTTTGAATTGGGGCAGAAAAAGCAAAACAAGCTCAGTTTCCTCCTGTTTGTCCATTCTTAAATAAAAGGGCCCTTTCTCAGGTTGAGCAGCAGTGACAGTAAATGGCTCACAAAGTGCTGGGTTAATGGAGCAGAGAAGCTCTCATTTGTGTGGCAGGCAGAGGTGAAAGTGGGTTTCTCCTGTCTGGCTGCTCCACAGGGGCTGTCCCTGAGCCGCTGGCACGCTGCAAGAGGATTCTCACAGCTGAGCTGTCCTTGTCCCGTGGCACAAGCTGCTCTTGCCCCTCAGCCAAGGGCTTCTGACAGAGTGTTTATGACTGCAGAAATGAGACTTTTTCCCATTTCCAAGACTGGAAGAGCTTTCACTGGAAGTAACTGATGGGTTTAGTCCATGAACTGTTAACAGCAGTTTCAGAACTGCGGCAGAAATCAACCTCTCTCAGACTGCAAAGTGGTGTCATTCCAAAATGCTGCCCCATGCAGTGCTGGCAGGGCTCAGACCACTTCTTGTGGCTATTAATGACATCAAGAGACAGCTAAAAATGTCCTGAATAACCTCCTCTCTGCCTAAGTAATTGCCATTGCTGCTGCAGGCAAATGATTGGAGGCTTCTGTGCAGCCTAAGCAGGAGGGGTGAGGAGCTCCAGAGCCCCTCGCTGGAAGGGCTGGGACCCCTGTCCAAGCCTCGGGGTGGGGGCCACCTTCTCTGCTCTCTGGAGAAGTTCAGCTCCCAGCAGCTCGTCACTGTTTCTTTGCAAGAAGTTATCACATCTTTAGGTCAGCACAGGGCTGTGCTTGTAAATTCTCTTCAAGGAGAATGAGCCAGGTCAGCAAAGGCTTTTTTTCAACTGCCTGAGCTAACCTAACCCATTTGGAGGGAAATATATTAGGAAGCACTTCCATGTGCAGCTCAGCTGGCAGGTTGGAGCCAGCTCCTGGCAAGGAGGGGTGGATCTCAGCAGGCACAGCTGTGCTGGGAGAGGATGTGTCTGCACTGTTTGTTGAACCCACATTTTTTAGGGTTCTGCAGTTCAAAAAAAGATTGAAAACTGCTGCTCTGACTTCTCTGTCTGCAGCAGGGCAGCTCTGAGAGTTCCTGAACCAGCCAACAGCAATATCAGAGCTTGACATCCAAGGTCACAGCCAGGAGGTTCTGTACTTTTCCAAACGATTCTCCTGGCTCTGGTTCTCTCAGGCTGGAAGTGGCTTGGCCAGAGTTGGAACATTTTTTGCTCTGCAGAGTTCAGTGGAGGCTGCTCTGAGCAGGGAGGGTGAGCTACGAGTTCACAACACCTCAGCTGCTCCTGGCTGCCAGTCTGTGCTGCTGCTGGAGAAGGGGGGAGCTTCCAGACTTACCTGAAAGCTGCTGAGGGGCTCCCAGGCCATTGTCAACCCCTAGAACACAGCACTGGCAAGGCTTCCAAAGCTCATCCCTTTTCTGATGTGTTTTATGTACTTAAACCCTTGGCTGCACCTTTGATTTTCTGTGGGAGCTTTGCTCATGCCTGAACATGAGTAGCTGAGAAGTAGCTGAGACCACAAGGCTCAGAAGCTAAGCTGCCTTTTCTTTCTGGTCTCTTTTGTCTCATTTTGGGTTTGTTGTGAAGCAAACGGAAAGATTCAGAGCCCCGGACCAAGTGCCTCCTGAACAATGCAGAGATCGCCCCCCACCACCCCAAGGACCCCGTGGAAATGAGGAGAATCAACTTCCAGACCCCAGGTAACAGCTGCTGAGCAGCCTGTCCCGCTGGGAAGGCAGGAGAGGAGCACCTGGCCCTTCCCTGAGCCCCTGCTGCCTGCCTGGAGCTGCTGAGGCACTGCTGGAGAGCCCTTGGGCACAGCCCAGGAGCCCCAGGCTGCCTGTGCTCGGTGGGAATGCTGCAAGAAGCCTTTGCTGGGATCCTCAAGGCCCTTGCACAGGCTGTGCCCAGTGCTGGCAAGGCAGAAGAAGGCTTTTCCTGGGTTCCCAGATAAATTGGTGCGTTCTGGGCTGAGTGCAAGCTGTGCCAGCTTGTGCCAGAGCACCGGGGCTGCCCCGTGCCCCAGCTGGGAGCTCCTGGGTGGGGAGATGGAGGAGGGCAGGCTGCCCAGCACCCAGTGCTCCAGCCACACGTGGAACTGGTGCTTTCAATGCCAAACCACTGCTGCTGGGGGCCAGGGCTGCCCGTGGGCCGTGCAAGGAGAAAGGAGCTGGTGCCTGCTGCAGGTGAGGCAGCGTCTCCTGGCTTGGTGCAGATGCTGCCATGGAATCCCAGCCTGGCTTGGGTTGGGAGCACCTCAAAGCCCACCCAGTTCCACCCCCCTGCCATGGGCAGGGCACCTTCCACTCCCCCAGGCTGCTCCAAGCTTTGTGCCAGGGGCACTGCCAGGGCTGGGCCAGCCTGTCCCTGCAGCTCTGAGCTCTGGGCAGAGGCTCTGTGCACCCTCCCTGCTGCACACACGTGTCCCCATGCCCATGCATGGCCCAGCTGCTGCATGGCACCCCTGCAGCCACCACTGACACGCCCAGCACGTCCTCACACACACGGACACGTGGCCACGCTGCCCCAGTGCCTGTCCACACCTCTGCCTCCAACTTTCTGGTGCCTGAGGATTTGGAAGGGAATTTATTGTGCTTTGTGGGGGCTGGCTGTTGTTTTCAGTTTGTTTGTAATTTTTTTTTCTGTTTTGTGCTCGTTAGTAATGTTTCTGTAGCTCCTGTTTCCCCCTCCCCATCCCAGTCCTGTCCTGAGCTTTGTCGAGTTTCCTCAGGGTGGGGTTGGCAGGAGGGACCCCCGAGGGCAGGGATTTGTGGGGAAGCACCAGGCAGAGCTGAGCTGAGGGGCTCTTACCAAAATGAGTTGGGAAGCCCTTGCTGGGATCAGCCCAAGCTTAGGAAGGACTCAGAGCTGAGGGATGGCAGTGGGGTCACTCCAGCTGCAGGGACAGCACAGGCAGGTCCCTAAATCAGCTCTCAGTGCTGCTCTTGCAGGACAGTCTGAAGGTGTTTGAGATTTTTTTGAGTGCTCCCAGACAGTTTGCCCTTGTCTGGGTGCCTTTGGGAGCATTCTGGGGGTGCTCCAGGTGGAGGGAGGTGGGAGACCCAAGAGAAGGAGCTGCACTCCCTCAGATGTGCAGACTGCCCTGAGATAAAAATAAAAGGTTGTGGCCTTCCAGCTTGGTCTGGGTGCCAAGAAGCAGCTGGAAGTGCTGGTTCATGGGTTTCCCTGATGGGAGTTCCTGTGTGTCCCCCAGGACAGCAGGGTCAGCTGGGGCTGCTTCCATCAGGGGATGGGATCAGGAGGAGGGAGTCAGTCTCCTGTTGACCCCACTGCCTTGATCCTGCTGTACCTCTGAATTCTGGCTCTGAGAGGTTTGTGAAACACAGCTGAGACATCAAAACCTGCATTAAATCTCTGCAGATCCCAAAAGACACTACCTGTGTCCGGCCTGGCTTTAGGAGGTGCTGCCCTTTCCTGTCCAAGTTTATCTGGCCAGAGTCGACCTACCTGGTGTTGCTCTGCTCTATAATTTGTGAAGCACTGAAAGGTTTTAAAAGATTTGGGGGAGTCGATCCCCTGCCTCCCACAGAATTTTGGAAACGTTGGGTGAAAATGGAAATGGATGGAAAAAATGAGCTTGGAGTGTGTTGGTGGTGATGGAGAGGTTGTGGTGCAGTTTGCAGGGGGAGGGTCCACAGGTGCTCTCTGAGTTAAAGGCATTTAAATTCAATATATTGTGCTTCAGAAGGGGCCTGTAGGCTCTTCTCCAGACAGGTGACCCCAGGTAGAATCTCCATCATGTCCCCAGCAGCAAAACAGAAGAGGGACGTGGGAATGGGAATGTGCAGCTCAGAGAAGGGAAAGCATAGCACATCTTAGATATCCTGTCCTAATCAGCACAAAAAAAAAATACCTTTCTTTTCCTCTTTAGATTTATGTTGGTTTTTGGTTTTTTTTTATTAGCATGAAATTTTTACAAAAGTGTATCTTTTATTTATTTATTTTTTACTGTTTTCTGCAGATTCTGGTCTGAGCAGCCCTCTCAGTGACCCTGAGTTTGACTTGGAAAGTTAGTTCCTGTGTGTTTTTGTTCCTGTTGGTTTCATTTTTTCCCTCTCCCCCTCCCATTATTATTTTCCTCTTCTGTCACTTTCCTTTCCAATTCTTGTTCCGTTCCTGTTACTATTCTTTGGTTTCCTGCCGAACTCTCCGTGTTCCTGCGGTGTTTGCCCATCCCATCCCTTTTCTGTGCCATCTGTTTGTCTGAACTGCGCTTCCAGTTTTACAGTTTCCCCTTCAGAGGCCCCTGGAGGACACGAGGGCAGCTCCCAGCCCCTCTCAATGTCCCTGCTGGGTCCCCTCGGTGTCCCCCTGCCCCAGGAGCATCCAGAGCTGCCTTTTCCCCCACTGTGGAAGATGTTCCATCGCTGGTGCTTGGCTCAGTGTCCTCAGTGTCCCCTGTACTCGTGCACTGCTGTCACTGGGAGTGGGGGGGGTCGTGCTTTGGTGTTTGCAACGCAGGGAAAGAGAAACTGGAGCTGCTGCTCCTCTGAAAGAGCCACAGAGGAACCTTTGCATTCAGAAAGGGGCATTGCCCAGCTGTGGCAGGTGCCTGCTCCTTGGCACAAAGACCAGAGGCCACCCCAGGATCTCAGAGCAGTGCCTCCAGGCACGGTGATTTTGCAGGATAAATGGGCTCTGGCCCTCGGAGCAGATGTTAGGGTGACGTTTCTGGCCACTTGGCCGATGCACAAAGAATCAAGTCTTTTGTGATAAGATTAGAGAGATTCAAGTGATTGAAATGTTAGATGAGACTGGCTCGAAAAGATTTCATCCCATTAGGAGCCAAGATTCCTAGCCTGGCTGGGTGGTTTGGGCTTGGATTTTTTTTTTCTTTCTAATACTGGGCAGGGAAGGATGTGAGGTTTCAGCTGACAAATGTGAGGAGTCACAGATGCTGCTTGTGCTTGGGATATTTCCCTGTGTAGTCCAATCCAAATATTGGTCTCTTTGGTATGGAATGTGTCACAGTTTGTAGCAGAGGGGTTGTGGGTATTTTCCTGGCTGAACTCAGCCCTTCATACCCCAAAATGAGTTCCTGAATGAAAGGACAGAAGAGCAGCTGAGCTGAGGCAGTGCCGCTCCTGCCTCGTTCCACAGCAAACTCCTGGATCCTATTGGAAACCCCATGCACTTGGCATTTTGACCAGGGGAGTGTTTATTGCTGCAGAGGTTCTTTTATTCCAAAGAGCCCCAGAAATCGATCCCACGAGGAGTTTCTGTCCTTCACAGCAGCAGAACAAGGCGAGTTCCCATGTGCTCCCACCCAGGTTCTGTGCAGGGAGAGTGGGAGGGGAAGCAGGGTGACCCCCAGGGAAGGGCAGAGCTGCTGGTCACACTCTGGGGTTTTCCTGGAGTGAAACTTGTGAAATTCCTTCAAGGGGAAGGTGACTCCTCCTTCCAGGTTGGCACAGTGATCCTTTCCCATGCAGCCCACTCACTCAGAGGTTGTTGCACATGTTGCTCCAAGACTTCTGAGCCAAGGAGGATCTGAGTTGTTTTCTGGGTTGTTATTACTGGGGTTTCAGATTGTTTCTTTTCTCCTTTTAACCTACATGTGCATGGAGTGTTGGTGTTAAACTGGTTTGGTCTGATCTGGAGCATCTCAGCCAGGGAGAGGACCCACACAGAGAGGACCAGCTGCTCCCAACACCCCAATCTGCATCTGGTGCTGGGGTGCACAGCAGCTCCCCTCCATCCAGGTGGAGAAACAATCCCCCTGCAGGTGTGCTGGGCCAGGACAAGAGACTAAATGGGAGTTTTCCTCTATGAGTTAAGAGAGGTTTCCTGCCCTGATCCCAGCAGGCTGGAATGGAGCCAGCACAGCCCCCAGGATAGTTCAGGGTTATTTTTGTGAGCTTTTTTTTTGTATATTTCCCCTCTTCTTCTATTTTCAGCCATGTTTCCTTGTGCTGAAAATAGATGTGTGGTGAGCTTAGGAGAAACCTGTCCAGGTATGGGAGACTCATCCCATGCCAGGCCCAGGGGAAGCAGCACCTCTCCCAAATCACTGTAAAACTGACGATGTCATGCTTGCTTTGCCATCTCTGTGCTGAGTTTTCAGAGTATCTGACCATGCTGCTGCCACGCCGCTGCTTTGTCACCCACCAACACCCACGGGGCTCGAAATTCTCCCTGGCTTCCATCTCTTCTCCACTCCTGTCCTTCTCATCGGGGGCACTGCCCAGGGCTTCTCGGAATGCTGCTCTCCAGGCCTCTGGAGAGGCTGGCAGACAGCATGGGAAGCCTTTGGAAAGACATGATCCGATGCAGATGAGCAAAGCACGGAGAGCTTTTCCTCCTGGGTTTGCAGCGTAGCCACTGAGGGACCGTGGGTAGGGCAGGGTCCCTGCTCTCCCCAGAGCTCCAGCTGCCCCTTTCACAGCAGGATGTGCAAACCCCAGGCTGAGAACTGAGTCAGCTGTGGCTGCTCACCCTAGTGGTGGATGAGGTGTGCCCCAGTTGGACCAGTCTGACCCAGTGGGACCTCCCAGTATGGCTCCAGTGAGTTCCCTGGAGCTCTGGCTGCCTCAACAGCAGCACACCAAAGTGCTGGGGCAGCAGCAGCTGAACCAGCTCAGGGGCATCAGGCCCTGCAGCAAATTGTTCCAATCCCCCTCCTGAGGAGGAGCTGCTGCCTGTCCATCCCAAAAGGTGACAACATTCCCAGCAGAGCTGAACAGGACCCCCAACCCACGAGGGTGGGAGGGAGGGAGGGCTGTGCTGCAGAGGGAGCATCACCCACCAGCCATGGGTGGGAACAGGAGCCAGTTGGGTGCTTCCAGACCTGGCTGCACTCTGGGAATGGTGCAGGTCAGAGCTCAGTGCCCGTGAGCAGACTGAGAACTTCCCGGGCTGATGTTGTGCAAAAGACAACAGAGAATCCCTGAGGTCGGGAAAGACCTTAAAGATCACCAAGTGCAGTTCCTGAAAAGCCTCCCTTGCTTCCCCCCATCTGCATATTCCCATCTCCTGCCCACATCTCCATGGTTGGCTGGATCCTGCCCTTGCCTCCCTTTCTGTTGGAGCTGGTTCCTGGTCCCGGCGGGTGCTGTGCCATTTGCTGCGTGGGTTCCTCTGGCAGCGTTTGCTCATTCCAAGTCCACTTTGGAATCGCTAACACGCATCTGCTCTTCGGATTTTCCTTTTTGTTTTGCTCTGATTCCCATTGAAAACGGGGCCATCACGGGAACACTCTCATTTTACTGTTATTTTTTTTTTATTATTATTTCCTTGATTTTTATTTTTTTTACTTCCAAGGACACAATTTCGAGCCCTGAATTCTTCTCTTCTAACCTCCCTACTTTCATTGCAGATCTTACATTGTAATTTATTTTCTTTTCTTGTTCCCTCTTTCTTATAAAATGCGCAACGGTTGTGAATTTTAGTTATTATTAAATGAGATTCTTTTCCTGCTGTCTTGTCTTTTAGGTATGCTCAGCCACCCACCCATCCCCGTTTCCGAGCTGGCTGAACACACAGAGCATCTCAAAGCTAATGATAACCTGAAATTATCCCAAGAGTATGAGGTATGAGCAAGAGTGAGTGCTGTGCATGGGTTTGCAGAGCCAGGAATTAGGGAATTCAGACAGGCCTTCATCCAAATGAACAGCTTTTTTAAAAGATCTGGTTAGCTGAAATTTAAAAGCTATTTATGTATTGGAAATGAAGCGCTTGCTGAGTGCTTTGCTGGGTTCAGTTCTAGTTCATAAAAAGAAAGAGGTTGGTCCATGAGCTGCTCCTGTGGGGTCAGCAGAGGCTGAGCTCCCTTGGAGAAGGGGATGAGGTCCTGGAAGGTGACTGCTGGGTGAGATGGGAGCTGTCCTTGGGGTACCCCAAGAACATTTTCTGCTGCTGGACACAGAGGAGACCAAGTGAAGGACTGTGACACCCAGTTCATCCAGCTGAGCTTGAGTGGGATGAGCAGGGAGCCCTCCACAACTGATGCCATCAGCAGCTGTGGAACTAAAGATGGGAAAATGGGATGATTTGTGGTTCCTTGTCATGTCTGAGGGGTTTGTGCACATTTTCCCTGTCCTGACGGTGTTTGGTTACCCAATTTCAGACTGGTTTGGGTTGGAAGCACCTTAAATCCCACCCAGTGCCACCCTCTGCCACAACTCCCACTGTCCCAGGCTGCTCCAAGCCCTGTCCAACCTGGCCTTGGACACTGCCAGGGATCCAGGGGCAGCCACAGCTTCTCTGGGCACCCTGTGCCAGAGCCTGCCCATCCTCACAGGCAGGAATTTCTTCCTAATATCCCATCTAAAGCCTCTTTCAGTTTACAGCTCTTTCTCCTATCATTCCATGCCCTTGTAAAAAGCCTCTCTCCACTCTCGGTTCTGTTGTTGAAAGACATCAAATACCCTGATATATTTTTAGCCTAATAACGAGTCTAGACTGCCGGGGTCTGTTTGCAGGCAGGGAGCGAGGGATGTTTTCCAAACAAAGGGATGCTTCTCCCTGCCGCGACCCCCGGCCATCCCCGGGAGCGGCTCCGTGCCCGGAGCGGGCTCACGCCTTGCAGAGAAGGCGCTTTTTGCTCCGCCGGGGTCTCTCCTCCCACGCTGGGTCACGGCAGCGACAGCAGCTCGGTTCTGTGCTCCATCCAAGATTCCAGAGGCTCATCTGCATAATGCCACATCCCGAGTGCCCTTGGCTCCCAGCCAGCCCAACCTCCTCCAGAGGGAGAGCCAGAGCTGAACAAACATCGCTAATGAAGTGAAGGCGAGGCGTGATTAGAGGGATGGAGAGCAAACAGACACATTACAATAGTATAAATACCCATTAGCTAGGAATTCTCCGCAGCCCGGAGTGCCGCAGCTCTTTCTGTGGGTGGTTTTGTACCAGCTGTGCCCGGGGAGCTCCGGGCTGGGCACAGGCAGGGAGGGCAGCGGAGCCGGGCAAGGGCAGGCTCAGGGAATTGGGGATGGGATCTGGGACCGTGTCCCCAAAGGGTGGCACTCAGAGGGAGAGCGAGCAGCAACAAACACAGCTGGGCACGTTCCTGCCAAGCCTCCAATTGAGGCAAACCCCAAGGGCTCTGCAAAATGATGAAGGAATTAAGCCCTTGTTTTATTTAATTCTCTGGCTGAGGATTTAGAGGTAAACGTAATTAACCTAATTTCCATATCTGGGACAGCTGGACTTTAAAGAGGAAAAAAAAAAAAAAAAACCTGGCCACCAAACCTGGCATAAATCACTAGGACAGGCAGAGGGGATTTTGCTCCCCAGTGCATTTCATTGTTTATTCTTTCATCCCTTCTAGGAAAAATCCATGTTGATTGAGTGTGCCAGGGCCGGGGTCCTTACCCCTGTTTTGTGCTGGGGGTTGCACTCCTGTCCCTGCCAGGCTCCCGTGGGGCTTCCTCCCCGTTTGCACTGGGAAACTTTCAGTGCTGAATCCAGAGAGGGAATGAGCTCAGATATTCCATCTGGGGCCAAGGGAGGTGGGACAGACATCATCTGTTCCAGGGGCTGGGGCTTTCCCACAGCCAAGCTGGGCTCTGGTGGGATGCAGACGGTGATCGCTGCACCCCTCACTGAGACCTTCACAGCCACAGGGAACAAGTGCTCAGAGCTGCTTTTGCTGCTTTTCTCCTCACTGACTCTCCCATTTCCTTTCCCAATCCCTGCAGTCCATCGACCCTGGGCAGCAATTCACCTGGGAGCACTCCAACCTGGAGGTGAACAAGCCCAAGAACCGCTACGCCAACGTCATCGCCTACGACCACTCGCGGGTCATCCTGCTGCCCATCGAAGGTATGGAGTGTCTCACCTGGAATATCCCCCCTGGAACATCCCCCCTGGAGCATCCCCACTCCCCCAGCAGGGCTGGGATGGAGTTCCTGCAGGGAGCACGTCCCACACGCCCTTCTCTCATCTCTATTTTTGTTCTCCTCTGAACGTCTCCCTGAGAGTTTGGCAAGCAGGAGGTACCTCTGTAAACCAGGCATTCGTTAAATTCTGGTGACTGACATGTTCCACTGGAGCTGCAATCCCTCATATCAAGGGCTGGTTTATCAAGAAACTGCCTTCCCTTTGCTTGGAGATGCCTGTTTGATGCATCTCTGACTGAGAGGAAGAATTCAGACCACACTGTGCTTCAGAGGGAGCAGGAACAGCGTGGCTGGGAACGCAGAGCGGAGCTGCACAGGGACGAGTGGGAAGCGAGCCCAGGGCTGATTGTACAAATGTGAGAGGCAGCAGCAGCAGCAGAGATGTGGCTGCTGAGTTCTAGAGGCACAAAGATCACTGGATATGCAGCCCCTGTTGCAGCCCTGGCCCCTAAAAAGCTCGGGGTAAGAAGGGGTTAGTGAGAGCCTGACAGGTCATAAATTGTTTCCTGAGCTGCTTATGTGAGCGATGGTGCAGTCAGAAAATTTACATTACATTTCACAACTCGTGGCTCTGGACAGAGCTGCTCCAGTGCACGCCAGGATAAGAGGGGCTTGAGATGGAGTTGAACAGGGCACCTGCTTGGGTTGCTGCTGCCCAGATAATATTGGAGTTTCATGGGCTCAGGATGTGGCTGTGCCGGGTGGATAAAGCGTTCAAGGCCAGCCTTGCGTTGCCAAGAGCTGATCATCAGAGCAGAGAGGATGTGGGATGTCCTGGTAACTGCCTAGTGAATGGAGAGGTTAATTCTGAAGCCTTTGAGACCAGGGAATTGCTAAAATAATCTCCCTGTGCCACGGGAGCTCCGAGGGGAATGGGGAAGGGGGGAGCTGAGGCAGCAGCAGAGCACGGTGATTTGCCAAAAAAACTGCACAAATCTGGATTGCTCTGGTCTGCTATTAGAGGGCTTTAAATGTTTCTCCTTGTGAAGCTGACTGTGTTCTGCCTTGGTTTAATTCTGAGATTAATATTGTATGAGCCAAGGAAAGCAGAGGCTTTAAAAACTTGCTTTGTCATTCAAGGGAAGGGAGAGGAGCACAAGTGTGGGAGTGAAGGACACTTGGGCTGGTCTTGGATCTGAGGCTGGGTGCAGACAGCAGTCCCAGCTCTGCCCAGGGCTCTGTGAGGGACCAACAGTGCAAGGATGATGGGCCAAGGTTGAATTTTCAAGCATCTGAGAGGTTCTGACATGTCTTGGCTGGTGTGCTCCTTCCTACCGAGCTCTATTTCATGCTCAAGGCTGGAAGATGAAAGGAGCTGGAGGAATTAGTTTTGTTGCTTTCTCTTTGTTTTAAATCTGGATTTGTCGAGGCTGCAGATTGTCACTGGCTGCTTGGTCAGGAAGAAGTAGTGTCTTTAATTCTGTGACTCCTCTGAAGCTGGACCTGTCACACAGCAAAACCTTGCAGGAGCTCCTGGCCACAATTTCAAATAACAGAGGGGACCCCAAGGGGCTGGAGAAGAGATTAATTCCAGAAGCTCAGCCTGCAACACACTCCTGCCATTGCAGCCACCTTCTCTCCCTCCTGAAATTTCAGACTGGGAGGGAGCAAGGCTAGAGAACCCTCCAGAAACTGAATCAAAAGCCATTTCTCCAGGAGCTGAAGTTCCCGAGTGCCCTTGAGGACGGGGAGGCTGCTCTGGGCTCGCCCCTCTCCAGCAGCAGCCCCCATTGCTGCAGCCCAATTCCCCTCTGGTGCTGCTCCCCAGCAGGCAGACAGGAGGGAAGGGCTGTGCACCGAGTTAATCATGGGTTTGCAGATCCTGCCAGCCCTGCCAGGCGCTCGCTGTGCTTGGGAGCAGCCAAAGCAGCCCCGAGTGCGGCTGCTCCGTGCCAGGCGCCGGCTCTGAGCTCAACCTGGGCAGCACCGCCTGCCAGGGCCGTTTTAACTTCAGAGCAGCTTTCTCCTGCCATGTCCCAATCAACCTCTTCACTCTGGCAGTGCCTCCTGCTCATCCCAAACCCTCGAGCAGGGACCCAGGCGAGCAGCTGGAACTCAATAGCCTGTAACTCATGCGAGTAGGGAAAAAAGCACTCTTAAAAAATGACAGCGGGCAATTTACAGCCAGTCAAAGCCTGTAATTTCAAAGCCTTCATTGGCTAAATCAAGCCTGGCTTTATTTTTCACTCTGTCCAGCTGTAGCTCAATGCCTCTGGACCACACAGTCATTGACCAGGTGCATTTTCTGCCTGGGCTTGGGGCAGGCTGGGACAAGGACTCAGGTTTGTCCTACAGATGCGCCAGGAGCCTTGGGCCAGGACTTTGCTCTTGTTAATGACTGAGTAAAAACACCACGGCTTCAAGGCTTGATATTTGGTCTCTTTAATACCTTTTGCAAGGAGTTACTGTCCTTCTGCAATGCAGGAGCTTGAGCTGGGAAAACCTTGCCAAGAGCCTGTGTGATTCTGACCCACCAAGCCACGAAGGCTCTGGTGTTTCTGCAGGGTTTCTGCAGGGGGTGCTTCTCTCTCTAACACCATCCCTGCAAAAATCTCCTCATGCTTGCAGCTGTGTGCAGTCCTGTGCAATGCCCTGATTTTTGCTGATCTGACACAGGAATTGTGGGCAGCGATTACATCAATGCCAACTACATTGACGGGTACCGGAAGCAGAACGCCTACATTGCCACGCAGGGGCCGCTGCCCGAGACCTTCGGGGACTTCTGGAGGATGGTGTGGGAGCAGCGCTCAGCCACCATTGTCATGATGACTAAGCTGGAGGAGAAATCACGGGTAAGACGCACGAGAGGGACGGCTGGTTAGTCATAATCCGGGGGGATCGGAGGGGAGAGTTGGGGGAGCAGCAAATCCCTTTGATGTGCAGCCAGGGGGGGATTTCTGCCTGCTCTGCCAGCACCCTGAAAGTTCAGTGATTCATTGGTTTTAAAAAAATAAACCGTTCACCCTGAGAAGCTGCAGCCTCCTTGGCAACTCCAGAAGAGGCTGCTGGATCCCCCTGCATGTCTGTCTTGGAGTTAATCATGTGGCAAGTTTCACATTCAGTTCTCTTGTTTAACAAGCCCCAGTACATTCCCTCTAATCTTCAGGATCATTCCAGTCTGTTGTCTGTGGGATTGATGTAGCATCAAAGTCTGTGCTTAGTCAGTAGGAACTTTTTCTGCTGGGTCTGTCCCTGTCCTGGTGCTCTGCAAAGACACTTCTTGCACCTCCCCTTGCCTCTGCCACCGGCCCAGCTTCACCTGTGACAGGGCAGTTTGGGAATGAGCATCCCCAGCAGGGAAGGGTTTGTCCCAGCACTGAGCCACCCCTCCTGCCTTACAGATAAAGTGTGACCAGTACTGGCCAGGCCGAGGCTCAGACACTTATGGGATGATCCAGGTGATCTTGCTGGACACCATTGAGCTGGCCACGTTCTGCGTGCGGACGTTCTCCCTCCACAAGGTGAGCTGGCTGCTGCTGCTGTTCTCCCTGTTCTCCCTGGGGATGGGCTGTGGCACAGTGAGCACACACAGAGCACACACAGAGCACAGTTTGGTGCTGCTGGCCCTGACCCCTGGTGCTCTGTCCTGCAGAACGGCTCCAGTGAGAAGCGCGAGGTGCGGCAGTTCCAGTTCACGGCCTGGCCTGACCACGGCGTGCCTGAGTACCCCACCCCGTTCCTGGCCTTCCTCAGGAGGGTCAAAACCTGCAATCCCCCCGATGCTGGGCCCATCGTGGTGCACTGCAGGTACAGTTCCCTTCCCCTGGCACCTGGGAGGGAGGCAAGAGCTCAGGAGGGTGTGGATATACCTGGGGACAGGGACAGCTCTTAGCCAGAGGTGGATTCCCAGGCAGCATCTGAGAAAGAAACCTGGAGATTCCAGTGACCACAACATTTCCTGAGATGATGAGGGGTGTAATTTGTGCCAAATCACTTGGACTGAGTGTTCCAGGCCACGCTGGACAGGCTTGGAGCAGCCTGGGACAGTGGAAGGTGTCCATGGCAGGGGGTGGGGCAGGATGAGCTTTAGGGTCCCTTCAAAACCAAACCATTCTGGGATTTGATGATCTTGTTAAGCGATGGGAAGAGCCTGGTGCTGTCCCAGTGTCTGGTTCTGTGTGGTGGGGCTGTCTCTGCTCACAGTGAGAAGGGAGGAGGATCAGGTGTGACCTGGGAGGGTGTTGGAGGTGTTTGGGAGGCAGAGCTGCCTCCACTGCCCAGGGCAGAGCTGACAATGATTGACCGAGAATTCCTGAGTGCTGCAACCTTTCTGATAATGCCAGGCTGAAGGCAGGTAACATTCCCTAATTCAATTTACAACCCAGTGAGGAATCCTTGAAGCCTCGATGCAGATAAATCCCTGTGCTCCTCAGGAGGGTGTGGAGGAGCCTGCGGGCTCCTGGGCACCGGGGGAGGATCTGAATTGTACAGGCTCCTGGGGAAGCTAATCCTGCCTCTGCTGCAGGATGCCATTTAAACAGTCTTTGTGAGTGGGCAACTTATCACTACCCTTGCAGATGGCAATTATTGTGCGCCTCAGAAAATGAATAAAGAGCTGTCAGCTCACAACCAGCTCCCAGATCAGCTGCTAAATTCTTGCCAAAGCTCCAGTCACCTGCTTGGTTCAGGTGTTAGGCAGTCTAATTAACAGAGATCAAGGGGGCTCGATGAAAAAAGGGACAGCACTGGAATGGAAAGAGGAAACCCTTTATTAGCTGTGGCACAAGAGAGCACAGAGCCCTGCTGAGGCACAAATGCCATTACACACAGGTCTGATGTTACCTGGATGCACAAAAACACTGAGGGAGAGAGGTGACGCATGTTACCCATTACAACATCAATGGCTTTTCAGCTGCTGAGATCTGAGAGATTAAAGAGGCTTTTTCAGCCTTCAGATCCTACCAGCCAGCCCCTTGCTGCAGCCTCGGGCTGCCACAGCTGTGCCTGGCCCGGGGTGTCACAGTGCAGGGGACACAGGGCAAAGCATGGGGAGGGGACACAGGGCAGAGCAGGGTGGAGAGGATACAAGGCAGAGCATGTGGAGGGGACACAGGACACAGCAGTGTGGAGGGGACACAGCAGCATGGTGGGGACACAGCATTTTGGAGGGGACACAGCATTGTGGAGGGGACACAGCATTTTGGAGGGGACACAGCATTTTGGAGGGGACACAGCAGCATGGAAGGGACACAGGACACAGCATTGTGGAGGGGACACAGCAGTGTGGAGAGGACACAGGACACAGCATTGTGGAGGGGACACAGCAGTGTGGAGGAGACACAGGACACAGCATTTTGGAGGGGACACAGCATTGTGGAGGGGACACAGCAGTGTGGAGGGACACAGGACACAGCAGTGTGGAGGGGACACAGGACACAGCAGTGGGGAGGGGACACAGCAGTGTGGAGGGGACACAGGACACAGCATTGTAGAGGGGACACAGCATTGTAGAGGGGACACAGCATTTTGTAGGGGACACAGGACACAGCATTTTGGAGGGGCACTGGGCAGTGCCCAAGGGAAGGACAGCCCATCACCTCCCTGTCCCTGTCGCTGTCCCCAGCGCGGGCGTGGGACGCACCGGCTGCTTCATCGTGATCGACGCCATGCTGGAGAGGATCAAGCACGAGAAGACCGTGGACATTTACGGGCACGTCACCCTCATGAGGTCCCAGCGCAATTACATGGTGCAGACCGAGGATCAGTACAGCTTCATCCACGATGCCTTGCTCGAGGCCGTGGCCTGCGGCAACACCGAGGTCCCGGCTCGGAACCTCTACAGCTACATCCAGAAACTGGCCCAGATCGAGGCCAGGGAGCACGTCACGGGCATGGAGCTGGAGTTCAAGGTGAGCCTGGGAGCTGGGATGGGCCAGCAGGCCTGGCCAGGGCTCGGTGCTCACCTTCATCAGGCTGCTGGCACCTTGCTGCTTCCATGAGGGAGGGAATGGCATTGCTGAGTTCTGCAGGTCCCTGGGGACACCTGCCTGGCACCACATGCAGCTTCCCTGGGCATTCCAGATCCAGACTGAATTTGCTCCCTCTTAAACTGGAGGGGTTTTTAACTTTTTTAGTAGTAGTGCTATTTTCTGAAAGTTTTGCTTGGGGAGAGGCCTCGGTCTCTGTGCCCCAGCCCCAAAGCCAAACCCCGGGAGGGCACACGGAGGGGTGGAACAGGTTAAGGGGCTGGCACGGGGTCAGGAGAGCCCTCCAGCTGAGGGAATGGGTGTCCCCTTGCCCTGCCCACAGCGCCTCGCCAACTCCAAGGCCCACACCTCGCGCTTCATCAGCGCCAACCTGCCCTGCAACAAGTTCAAGAACCGCCTGGTGAACATCATGCCCTACGAGAGCACACGCGTGTGCCTGCAGCCCATCCGCGGCGTCGAGGGCTCCGACTACATCAATGCCAGCTTCATCGACGGCTACAGGTATGGCTGGGACAGCTGGGACACCTCTGGGACACCTCTGTGCCATCTCTGTGCCACCTCTGGGACACCTCTGGGATGCCCCTGGGCCACCCCTGTGCCATCTCTGGGCCACCTCTGTGTCACCACCTCTATGCCACCCCGGGCCACCTCTGTGCCATCTCAATGCCACCACCTCTGGGCCACCTCTATGCCTCCACCTCTGTGCCCTGGGGCTGCCACAGGCAGCCCATCACCTGCACACAGGTGCCAGAGGTAAATCTCACACCCAAGCCCAGCCTGCTGAGAAGATTTCCCCCCCCGTGGTCTTAAATTACTGATCCCCTTAAATTACTGATAAAGCAGCACAGCCCTTCCTCAGCTGCAGGTCCTGAGCACAGAGGGTCAGCCAGGGGTGGCTTTTGCTGTTGGGAGGTTTCTCAATATGGATTGGCCTTTTTGTTACCTTTGTGATTTGGGAGCATTGCAATCCCAAAGCTTCCCCCAGGAAACTCCAGCCCTGGGAGCTGCTGCTGTTTCCTCTTGTCCAGGACCAGCAGTGCTGGCCATGCCTGTGGCACTGGGATTAGGGCAGCTCCATGCCTGGAGGTTGGATTTACACCTTAGAAGTGAGATTTAGGGAGAACTTCACCGTTGGCTTGGAGGTGAAGCTCTGGCACCAAAGACACCCCAACCCCTTTAGCCCTTGTACAGTTCCAGTCCTTTCCCAGCATTTCCATTTGCTCTCCCACTCTCCAGCCTTGCCATTTTGCATTTCCCAAAGCTGCTGCCACTGCAGTGCTCCCCCCATGACCCCTCCTTGCTTTGGGCCCCCCCAGGCACCAGAAGGCCTACATAGCCACGCAGGGGCCGCTGGCAGAGACCACCGAGGATTTCTGGAGGATGCTCTGGGAAAACAACTCCACCATCGTGGTGATGCTGACCAAGCTTCGCGAGATGGGGCGGGTGAGTGGGGGCTGAGGGGGGGCTGGGAGGGGGATCCTGCAGGACAGGGGCTCACAGGGGCTAACA
>VWYP01010926.1:191624-202248 GCA_013400435.1 Pycnonotus jocosus | reverse complement strand
CGAGCAGGAGCTGCAACCAGGGCACCGAGCCGGGAGCGGCCCCACACGGCTTTATGGGCTCCGCCTCGCAGTTTTATGGCGGCGTCTGGCTTAGGTTGGGCTTCCCAGTGTTGATTCAGGGCATCCTTCGGAACACCTGCCTGCGAGCGCCGAGCCGCCAAGTTCGGTTGCAATAAAAAGTTCATAAAAGCGTTTATTGCAGCGCGCGTAAACCTAAAATTTTAAATTAAGCGAGACAGCAGCTCCTAGGAGACTTCAAAGGCTATTTTAAAAAAGAAAAAAAAACAAACAAAAAACACCAAAACAAAACCCAAAAAACATAACAGTGTCCTTCTATGTACAACACAAGCTTCGTGGCAAAATATGTTTTGTTTTAGACAAGTTGTTCTTCCTGCAGAAGAGGAAATATGAACCCTGATGGATTTTCCTTTCAGGTATACAGTATACTCAGCACGGGAACTGCCTGTTATGGATTTTGTAGCCCATTACTCCTGAAGGACGGTTATCAGTAACACTTATTTTTCCTAGATAATGTGATGCTAAAGGGAAATCTGAAGTTGGGCACACTACAGTACATACAGGGAAAAGGATGAGACTCCATGTTAAGTGTTTGAAAGGGATTAAGTGCTTGAGAGGAGAGAAGAAACTTACAAAAAACTTTGGAGAGCTAATAAAAAATATCCCAATTCCCTAATTTGAGCTAAAAGCACAACTTCAGTAAAAAAAAGGGAATTATATTATTATATTATTATGACAACTGTTATATTCAGTTGTCATAAACTTGTGCTTAGTGTACACACTTGACACCAAGCGCATTGCTGAGGATGTTATTTCATGGCACTATTTACATCCTTCATAGAATAAAAAATTCTGAATGTATTTAGCTGGATAGTGAGATATTATCTCTATTATAATCTAGATAATATCTGAGATACTATCTATCCATTTATCTTAGGTAGAGTGTCAATAGGCTATTTTATATTTTCTGAGACTCTCCCTAATTAATGATGGGAATTCATTTGTTGGTGTTTGAATACCAAGAATACATTGCTAATGCTGTCAGAACTTTTGATAATGCTACTCCCTTTCTTCAGCATAGTGTGGCGTTTGTAATGCTTATAAAACACTCTGAAAATACAACTGGTTGAATATGATATTGTAGCTAAATGAGAGTTTTATAGAAACACCGAACTTTCCATGGAAAATTAAAAATAGTGTTCTAAATCAGGTGATCTTGGTGACAGTATTGAACACAATATTGAATATCTACATTCTAAATTTTGTGGTCCTCCAAGTTGTTTTCAGGGCTGGCTGAGTAGTGAAAGGGCTTCATAACAGCTGTGCTCTTTGAAAAAGCATATCCATGCTCTTAAATGTAACATATTACTCAAGGTTCTCTGTCTCTTAGGGCAAAAGTATTTATGATGTACAAAAATACACATTGGGGCTGGGATGACAGAAGTGTGCCATTGTTTCTGGGGTAATAACCAGGAAACTATTCATGGTCATGGCTGCTGAAAAGCTACCTAAAATAATGGAAAAGAGGGGGTGAGGAAGGTAAATTTCAACTTTGGATATACATTTTTAATAATTATTTGCTTGTTTGCACCCACACAAATACTTGTCCACAAAGATGCAAGTCGACAGAACCCCACTGCACATGTATTAAAAGACAGAGTTTACCAGTAAAACCTGTGGCATCACAAAAGTATCCCACAAGAGCTGTGTTCTCAGTTTCAAAAACCCTAAAATATTATTATGCAAGTTAGAAGGGCAGCTGCTGGCAATAACCACAGATTTACTCTCCAGAGCCTTCCCTGGCTCCATTGCCCTTCTCTGGACATGCTCCAGCACCTCAACATCTTCCTTATAGTGAGGAGCCCAGAACTGGGCACAGCCATCCAGGTGGGGCCTCACCAGTGCTGAGCACAGGGGGACAGTGTGAAAACAAGCATTAGGATCTGCCACAAAACAAGCACTGGTGTCCCTGCCTGTGTGAGGGGAGTTGGAGCCAGATGATCTTTAAGGTGCCTTCCCACCCAAACCATCCTGTGATTCCATGGTTGGCCAGCTATTACCAGATCAGGCAGGAAGAACTCCTGCACAAGGGGGGCTGTATGTATTCAGAGGGGCAGCCCCTGCAAAGCAGGTCATGACATTTGCTGTTAGCACATCTCCTCCTCATCATTTACTCCATAGCCATGAAATGTGTGTAATGGCCAGCACAGGCAGATTTAAGCAATGCTCTCACATTTCTTTTGATGTCTCATCAGATTTCCTGGTCTTTCCCAAGACAGAGAGAGAAGCTGTTTCTCCCAAGCAGCCTGTCCAGTTCTGTGCATGAATATAGCCCCAAATAAATACACAATATGGTAATTAACTATCTCCTAGCTTTGTTGTTTCTCTCATCTTTTCCATTTGGGAAACCTCTGGTCAGCTTTCCTGTGGTCTATTCTTTTACTAAAATTATTTCCATCATCCAACTTAGATCAGGTTTCACTTCATACCACAGTACTTCTGCAAAGAAGTGAGACCTTCCTGAATGCAGAGAAGGTTTATGCTCATGGCAATCTGCCACACTTCTATCCAGTACTATGTTCTAAAAGGTTAACATTAAACTGCCACTCAAAAACCCTTACCCACTGTATTAAAAAAACCCAACCAACCCTTTTAAAAATCAGAGGCCTGCAGTAATTTCCAGTAACTTTAGGATATTCTCTTCCAGTGAGGGTATTTGAACTCAGAATAATTCAGTCATTTGTTTTCAAACCTCAAAAGGCATGAAGAGGAAAACAAAAAGTGTAATGCAAGTACTGTCAAAGAGAATAGTTAGATGAAAATAGCAGAAATTGGGAAAACTTCTAATGCTATATTTTCTATTACATTAACCAATTTTTAGATGATTAAATATATCCATGTTGGTACTGTAATAGAATCACAAAGTGTTTGAATGCACTGATTTTGCTGGCTTCATTTTTTTCTCTCGGCGTAATTATAAAATACGAACTTTACATGAGAAAAAAAAAATTAAACCAGCAGGGAACTTTCTCCCTCACAAAATCCATACTTTCCACAGGCTGATGGCCCAGTCCTCCAACAGTTGCAATCTCCTAATGAAAATGCTCTGGGCCCACCACAGACCAGTCACTGATGTAGAGTTTTATGTGATAGTGAGTGTGATATCTTCAGACTGGATATCAGGACAAACAGGAGAGGCTGGGAAGCAGTGGTTTGATTTTGTTTGATAAAAATTAGAAGAAAAAAATAGAATATATTCTCTTTTTTTTTTCAGGCAATAGAAAAGCTGAAATCTTCTGACACTGCACTTGCAACAACTTTTCAAAAAGCTGCAAAGGCAGAGTTAACATCTTGAAACTTGATATTTTTACATTTTTCATGTTTGAGGTACCAAAAATCAAGAAGAACCATCAAAATAGATCAATTCATGAAGGGAAAAAAAAAAAAAAAAAGCTCTTATCTTTGCTAATCTGTTGGGCTTTTATTTGAATAAACAAATTAAGGGTCTGCCAAAAGAAGACACCAAGCTATTAATTTCCAATGTTTCCTGCAGACTTTGGAGAGTTTCAGTTTGGCCTGCTGACCCTCTCTGGAGGCCCTGATCCTGCACTACCATCTATTTCAGGAATCTGCAGGTCAGTTCCCTACATCAGCTCCAAAAGTATTGTCAAGGTGTGCAAGGATAATAAGTACAACTACCATATGCACCCATAGATATCACTTGAGTATTCCAATAAGAGTCTGAGTTCTCCTTCTCTGCTAAGCTCCCAACTGTCACTGAAAACACTGAAAACCTCAGAATACTCAGCAGGAGGACTAAAAACCTGGCTTTGAATGCTCATCTTTCATTTCTCTTATTTCTGTTTTAGGGAATATATTTTTTTCTTGTTCCTGGTTTAAGAATACTTGAATTTATGACCACAGGATCTCTAAGGTAAGTTTAGACCCAATGCTTTCTGTTGGAAGATGCCCTTCTATTTCCACTTCTCAGTTATTTAGAAAAGCAAAAGGGAAATCAAATATAGAAATATCCCTTCCAGCTGTCACTTCTTCAGGGGGTGGGAATACCAGTGGAAAAGTTATGAATTACTTTGTAAATTCTTTTTTAGCCTGAGTTATGCAAAGGTTTATATCTCTGACACACACCTCTTTAGTTGAATAGCCACACAGAGACACAGACAGGGACCCTTCAGCACTGGAGTGGAGCACAACTGGAGGCAGGTTGTGCTCTGGAGCTGCCACCACGAGCTCAGGTTCCAGAGGAGCTGGAATCACAGGGAATACCTGCCATGGAGGTGTCACCAAGCACCACAGCAGCCCCAGGCAGGTGCATGGCACTACAAGGAACTTCCAGCATACTGCCAGAACCTCACACCTGCTTCAGCTACACTGGACCATGCCCCAGCCCCTGGTGGGGCACCCCAAGCTTGAGAAACTTCCAGTAAAACCACAGCACAGAGTCTTCTTCAGCCCCAACTGAAAAGGCATTTAATTGCAAAGATACCTCGCAGCCTTTGCAGAACTAGCTAATGATATCAAATAAAACTGCCTTTCCTCAAAAGGTGCCTCACTCCTTCACCCTCATCTTTGAATACTCACTGCAGTTCCCCTGAGGGTGCCAGGGATGGGGTCAGCAACCACAGGCTACAGCAGCGTCCAAGTGAAGCAACCCCATTACTTTCTAACCCCAAAATTACAGCCAGCAATTCCCCCAAGCTTTCACTCTCTTTCCCAACAGGAAAACCCTGGGAATCCAACAACAATTCAGAGCCTTTCTTTCCCAGCTGCCATCCTCACAGAAACAGCCTTCTGCTTTTCAAGCCCTTTTAAAGAAAAAGCTTTCAGGATGTTCTGCAATGCAAAGAGGAAGCCATCAAACAGCACAGCAAGGAAGAGGGTTAATTGAACAACTTGACAGCAAAGTAATAGGAGCACAATTGATTCAATCCAGAAATCTTTCCATGACCAGAGCTGAACCACACAAAAATTTGCTGTGAGAGTATTTTTGCAAAACATTCTGATAGGCAATGAAACATAACAATGCAATTCAGGCTGTATTCATCATATCTTCACTACAAACACTGCAGCACTGCTAATTTCAGAAAAAATTAAGAGATATTCTTCCTACCTGAGAGGTGACTGGGGCTGGTAGGTACTGCATATTCTGTACATCAGACTGTGTCTTAGAGTCTCACATACCCTGGAACACTTCCTCAGAGCCATGTTCTCACCCATCCCACTGGGGAAGCTCCAGCAGGAAGAAATTATGCAGATTCAAGCTTAAACGAGGGAACAACCCATGAATCAGGAGAACCCTTTTGCTTGCAAAAGCCTGCATCCAATCACCACCCTTCCCAAAATATTGCTCAGCTTTATTCTATATCAGAAAATTTCACCTCTCCCTTCCTCTTGACCCACCCTAGATAACAGGCTACAGCTTGGGCAACACAAACTGCTCTGCACCTGCTTCCTGGGGCATGGGGAAAGGATGACCCTATCAAAAACCATGGTGAAACATGTCTGGAGGTGTAAAGCCAGCCCCTGGCCAAACGTCCTTTGCTTTGAGCAAAGTCTTGCAACTGGAAATACTTTTGAAGCAACTGGAATAGTGTGTTGTGTTAGAAAGCAGTGGCAGACATCCACCACACATCCTACACTCTCACCTTTGGCCCTGGGCTCCTGCTGTCCATAGCAAGTCATTTAACATTTCTGGGCCTCTCATCCTTGTACGCAGACAGGATAATTCTCCCCCCTAGGCCAGAGGAGAAGATCAGGGACTGAGAGCTATGACTAGCCCCTATATGAGCCTTAGCCAAGCTCCCAGCTGTACCATTTCTGTAGGATGGTTGTACAGGCCCACCACAAATCGTCACAGCTTGCTGAGTCAGCAGTTTGCGGGACCTTCATGTAACACTGGCCCTAAGTTCAGCATTAGCACTGGAATGAGAAAAATAAAATAATATCATCTGTGGCTAATACAAAACAAATTCTGAAGTGATCCTTTTGCCCACAGGAACTGAAATCCAAAGCAGACAAACTGTATGGAAGTACTTAGCCCCCTTTCCATTTCTTTCCAAAATGGAGTATGGAGGACCCCACTGCCCACTCTGACAGGGATCCCTGCTTCCTCTGGCCCCTGCTTTGCTCTGGCCCTATGCACAGCCCATTCCTGCTCCAGGGGAAACCAATAGTAAAGCTTCTCCCAGCCTCTCCAGCCACAAAATGTTTAGACAGAAGAACTATGTTTTCGGTGTTAAAAAAAACCCAAACCAAAACAAAACAAACCCAATAAATAAATGCACCATCCTCCTTCTTTTCTGAAGCAGACTTCAGAGAAGAGATGTTGCAGGAGACATGGTCATGCACGGCTCTTTCAGAAGCCGGGCTGGTGGATTTCATAAATGAATAAATAAATAAAAAAGCTGGTCTCCTCGGACTGCTCCCAGGAGAAGTGGGGGCGGCCCCAGCTAGGGGGAAAGGAGGGGCCGGTGTCGGCCGACTGCCGGGGGAGAAGCTAGTGCCAGGGTGTAGCTGCTGGTCGCGGATGCTGCCCCGGAGCCGGGAGCGAGCAGGAACCTTTCTGGGGCAGGATAAAAATGTTGACTGTAGATAAGCGAGGTGCAGGTGGGGACTGAGGGCACTGCGGCGGTCCCCAGGGTTTGCTTTTGGGGTTTATGGGAAGCAGGTGCTGCCGCTCAACGGTCTCGGCTTATTCAACCTGTCCCCTGAACCAGAGTTCAGTCAGTGCACGTCGGCTGTCCGGGCATCTCCCGTCTTGGCAGAGCCCTCGCGGGAGGAAGGGAGCAGAGAAAATAAATAAAAGCTCAGAAACCTGCAGAGTCAAACGCTTTCCCCTACCCGGGGACGGAACTCCGAAAGCTCCGCTGGCTCGCTGCGGGGCGCATCCCAGATGTGCCGGGGTGCTGGGGGCGGGCCCGGCATCCCCCCCGGGCTCACCGGCCCCGGACGGAGTAGAGGGACGGGCCATCTCCCGGCGTGTCCCGCTGCAGCAGCGGTGACGCGTCCCCCACGCCTGCCAGGGTCCCGCAGGCCGGGGGGAGACGTGGGGTCCGTCCCGTCCCCCCGCACCTGCCGGGCTCCGCCACCCTCGGAGCCAGTGGATTTTGCAGCAGTGCTGCACCACAGCCCGTACACGATGTGATGCTCGCTATCCATCCTGGCTCCCGCCTCTGGATAAAACTGCATTTCTGAGCATCGGATGTGATGATAAAAAAAAAAAAAATAACCACCCCAAGGGCAAATATGTCGAAACACAAAAATATCAGTGGGTGGTTGGAGCTGAAATGATACGAGCTGACCCGGTAGGGTCGAGGGATTTGCTTGTTCCGAACAGGTCTTTTACACACTAATCTGACAAGCCGGAGAGGGGTTTACCGTGCCGGTGGGCCGGGTGTCCTGTTTCAGCGAGTCACGTACCATTAAAGAGGCACTTTTACGAGTTTGTAGCGAGGCGCTGAGGCATTCAAAGCTGCTCACTCGGGAGGAAAACCCGCGGCGGCAGCGCTTGGGGAAAGGGTTAACCCGCTGGCCGCCCTGCCTGGGAAATGATGGTAAATTATCCGGCGCGTTCTCCCGGGGAAGAAATTAGACTTCAAAAGGGCTGGAGCCCTTCTGAATATATATCAAGCAGATGGGCTGATGCGCTGTCTCGCTGATGTGCCATTGATTAACCGCCCCACAAAAGTGATGCAGCCCCGCTCGCCCGCGCCGGGTGCGCGCCGCCGCCCGCCTCTCTCCGGGGCACCCTCGGTGTGGAGCAGGGGAAAAGGGGTGGCCGCCGCACGACACCGGGAAAGAAAGATGAGATCAGAGAGGAGAGAGCTCGCCTCTTATTTTCTTCAGAGGGGGAAGAAAATAAAAATCAAAAAAACCACCACCACAAATACAAAACAAACCAACTAACCAACAACAGAACAGAGGAAAAATCGGGATGAAATACAAAAAGGAATCTCTTCAGAAACGGAGGGGATTTGCTTTTCCACCCCCAAATCCAGCACTACTGAGAGCTGCTCTTCCCCGCGCTGCACAAGCTCCCGTCTCAAGTCCCAGCTGCACTCCGTGCTGCAGCGGGTGCGGCGGGCCGGCACCTCCCCACCCGAGCAGCCTCGGTTAAAGCGAGCTGGGAGCGAAAAGCTGCGGGGAGCGGCAGCAGACCCGGCGAGGCAGAGGCGACCTCTCCGCCGCTGGCGTCCCGCGGGGAAGAGCCCGGCTGCGGCAGCGATCTGGGGTGCTGGGGGTGTCGCATCCACCCCCGGAGGAGCTCAGTAAAAGGGTCTGCTCCCTCCTCTCGGGCCTAAGCAGGGAGGGAGAAAAGCACACGCCAGAAAGTCACCCATTGTAGCGTTTAAATGCTTCACCGCTCAAACCGCCTTTGACACGCCTTGGCTGGGCTCCCGAAGGCATCCCGAGCCATTCGATAGCTCTTCAGAAGAGGCCTTTCTGTCTGCCCCGCTCTGGGCAGCCTGGAAATGGCCAGCGGCGGCGGCGGCAGCGCACCCACCGCACATGAGCAGCGCACCCATCGCACAGTCGCGCTCCCATGCACTCCCGGGGGTGCAGCAGTCTGGAAAACGTCCTTAGAGAGAGTCCGCCTCAAGTTAACATGGAGTGGCGGCAGGGCAGCCTGTGGCTTTCCGACATGCTTTCCATCCTTCGGGAGCGCAGCCGGTCGTGCGCCCCAGGCCCGACCCCGGCGGACACACAGCCCCGAGCAAAGCTCCTTCCGCGCTACAATGACTTGGCCAGGTGCGGAAAACTTGTCCCCTTGTCCCCCAGGGTGCGCCGGCAGCTCCTCGCTCTAGCCTAGCTAGCCCTAGGAGAGGATGCTCCCCACGCGGGGCCAGCAGAGTAACCGCCTCGCCCACGCACTAAGCCGATCCCTCACCACTTTCCCCTAATTTTTCTCTCCCGGACAGGCACGTCACGGGCACATGCGACAGTGGGTGACCAGACACAAGGTCGGCCCCTGCCGCGCACCGGATCGGTGCCCGTGGGTGGCAGTGTCAGAGATGGGGCCACGGGATCTCTGGGCACACAGAGGAACGCAGAACTGGAGGTGTCCCTCGAGGGGACGGGGCTGTGGGGAGTAAGGTTGCCGGGGCGCTTCCCCTTCTGCTCCTGCACGGAGCGGGGAATTTCTGCATCTCCGTCGGTGCTGCAGCGGCTCGGACACCTGCGAGCGAGTGCTGCACGTGTGTGCATGCGGCCACGCGTGTGCTTGCCGGCCTCCGCGTGGGCTCGCACATCCCTCTGTGGGCGCCTGCTTCTCCGCACTGTCGGAGCAGACACGCTGGGCCGCTCCTGCGTATCTTTTTCTCCTCCTTTGTCTTCCTTTCTTTGGCTTTGACTCTTTCAGGTGCCCCGGCGGTGCCCTCGCGTGCTGCTGGTTGCTGGGAGGTGGCGTGGCTGCCACTGCGCTGCTGTTGTGCGAGGGGAGGGAGGGAAGGGGGCTTGAATGCTGGCTGTTGTGCTCGGCTGGGGTGGGGGGCCACCGAGGAGGAGGAGGCCGATGATGATGATGATGGAGGGGAGGGGTGACGATGGAGCTCACCGCGGGCGCGCAGCTCCCTGGGGAGCCGCCTGAAAGGCCGCTGCGCTCACCAGCTGACAACGCGTGCTCCGCTCCAGACACGGCGCACCGCGGCCGGGAGCGAGGCCAGACCCCCCCTCCGCCCTCCANCTCGCTGGGTTTAACCCTTTCTCCCCTTTCCCTTCCTCCTCCCTCCCCGGGGCCAGAGGTTGAGCAAACAGCAGCCGGAGAGCTGCAGGGCAGAGATGCTCCTCGGCCGCCGCGCCGCACCTCGCCCCGCTCGTCCCCCCGAAATGCCCTCGGCCGGGACGGCCCGGCAGAGCCCCGCACCGGAGCCCGCGGCCGCGCTTCATCCGGTGCCCCGGGCTCGAAAGTCAACGGAGCCGCCGTGCGCCTCGCACAAAGGCGACCGCCTCCTCAAGCCCCCCCAGCCCCCGCGGTCTCTTCGCACACCCCGGAGGACAGTCAGCGTTCAGCCAAAATTTAACGCTCGGATAGTGAGCTTCTGACTCGCCCTTTTCAAATAAAAGCCCGTTTAGGATGATAAAACCCCACGAAGCAAACTGGGCGAGACTGCTTCCAGGGGCTGGTGCGCGTCCCCGCTCTTGTTAAAAAACTTTGCGGTAGTCTATACAAAACAAACACTGTCGCAAGCTCAATAAAGCGATTTATCCATCTTCATTACTTAAAGAAATGTTGTCTCTTTGTTTGTTTGGGAGATATTAAGCATGCTTAGCTTGCAACACATAGTTGATTCCTTTGCTAGTATCTTGGATACTTGGATCTGACTTTGGAAGGTAGGAGCTAATTGCTAATAATGGAGAGAAAGGAACCAGCCAGCATAGCGGGAGTGGCCTGGCATATGGGGAATGAGCGGTCTGAAATACTCAATATTCAAGTTTCCAAAATATTAATGAGATTATAGCAACCTGCAGCTATACGTTACAGCTTGTTAACGGAGTGCAAGAGAGGGGGGCTGCCAAGCGGTTGTTATGCAAACTCTATAGCTGAACCTTAAAATGGGAATGCGGCTGGGTATCTCTTTCAAAGAAGCAT
>VWYP01010926.1:140171-179552 GCA_013400435.1 Pycnonotus jocosus | reverse complement strand
TTTTTTTTTTTTTTTTCCCCCGGCATTTCACAGGGACATGAGCACGACTGGTGGAGTGCAGCAAATGTAACACACAACCCACCAAAAAAAAGTTGTTTTCTTTCCCCAGCCACGCTCTTCAATTTCTAGCAGTTGTATAATATATACCACCTCCTCACTCCCAGTAAAAATGCTTGTGTCAGGATCTTCTGGCTGCTTCTGGCTCTGCTGAGTGGGAAAAGAGGGTCCCCTCTGCAATCTATGGGAGTGACACCCCTGAGTGTCTCTTTGAGTAACAACAAAAATTAGATTCATGTGGAGCATTTTCCTATATGTAGAAGGAGGGTATGATATTTCCAGTCCAGTACTACCAGTGTGGTGGACCAGGATACTGCGCCCTGTGTATCAAAGCTGCTGCTGCAGCCCCACAGGGAGGGAAAAGTCAGGCAAAGCTCAGCTGACCTATTGGACAACCTGGTATGAACCCTCAAATTAGGCGTGTGCGTGTCTTAAAGAGATCTTTGTTTTCTTTCTCCTGTTCTCCGTAGCCCACCAGGGCTCTGGTGCTGGGGTCCCAATGCAGGTGGAGGGGGGTGCACACAAACAGCTGAAGCAGAGAGAGCAGTGGCTGAGAGCCCGGCACTGAGCACTCACCTGGGGAGCTGCAACACGAAGCACTTATGGGGTTGTGTAAGCAAACCCGCCTGCTGCACCTCGCAGAGGCTGTACCTGGCTGGGTGCCAGGTGCCCCACCAAAGCTGCTCCATCCCTCCCCTTCCTCAGCTGGACTAGGGAGAGAAAATATAATGAAAGGCTCAGGGGTTGGGATAAAGAAAGGGAAAACCACTCACCCATTACCATTGTTGGCAAAACAGACTTGACTCAGGGCATAAATATAATTTATGTCCAATTAGATCAAAGTAGGGTAATGAGAAGGAAAGCCAGATCTTAAAATATCTTCCCTCCACCCCTCCTTGATTCCTGGGCTTAACTTTACTCCTGATTTTCTCTACCTTTTTGCCCCTCAGTAGCCCAGAGGGACCAGGAATAGGGGCTGGGGTCAGTTCATGACACATTGTCTCTGCTGCACCTTCCTCCTGAGGGAAAGACTCCTTGCACTCTTCCTGTACTCCAGGGTCCCTCCCACAAGGGAGTTCTTCATGAACTCCTCCAGCATGTGTCCCTTCCACAGCGTGCAGTCCCTCAGGAACAGACTGCTCCAGCGTGGGTCCCCCACAATGTCACCAATCCTGCCAGCAAACCCACTCCAGCATGGGCTCCTCTCTCCATGGCTCCTTTCTCCTAACAGAACCTGCCAGGAGTCTGCTCCAGCACATGCCTCCCATGGCATTCCTTTGGACACGCACCTGCTCTGCTGTGCTGTTCTCCACGGGCTGTAGGTGGATCTCTGCTCCACCTTGGCCCTCCACGAGCTGCAGGGGAATCTCTGCTCCAGCGGCTGGAGCACCTCCTGCTTTTTCTGCCTGACTGGGGGTCTGCAGGGCTCACCCATTCTCACCCTCTCTCCCAGCGGCAATTGCTCCTGGGCAGTAACATTTTTCCCTTATTAACTCTGTTATCCCTGAGGCACTAACACCTTTAGTTGTCTTGTGCAGTGGCAGGTCCCTCCTGGAACTGGCTGTCATGGGGTTTCTCGGACATGGAGGAAGCCTTGCGCAGCTTCTCACAGAAGCCATCCTTGTAGCTCCCCCCACTGTCAAAATCGGGCCACACAAACCCCAAACAGCTCTCATTTACTTTACTGCCACACCGGATGCTGCAGGGGCCAGAAGAGCAGCCTAGGAAAGCACCTGCAGCTGGGTGGTTACTTCAGGAATTTGATGACTGTCTCATGCACCCTCAAACCTTTCATTAATTAATGGGCTTGTGTTTTAGCTCCTTATTTTGATTTGGAGGGTCAGTCTTTTAGTGGATGATAGCTGCATTTGCAAATAAAGCTGTTATTAACTTTTGTTTTGGTACTGTCCAGCACTCTCCTGTGTCGGTGCATCACCCCCTTAGAACAAAGAATGAGACACAAGTGTTTGTTTTATTTTAAGAAAGGGGAAAAATTATCATGCACTGAAAGAAATGTTGGCCTTACTAGAAGTGCTGGTAGGAATAATTAGCTACAGAAGCACTGAGCTGTGACGTCATGGTGGAGGAGTGTCCTGTTATTGTTGGGCTGCAGGTTGCTGTCTTTTTCCACTGGTATAGCAGTTATTCATCTCAGAAATATTTGTTTTTCCCCTTACAGCAGTGAGCTGGTTTTGAGGTGCTGAATTCTACCTTCTGTCCCAAGTTTCCTGTATGATCCACAGTACAGTAGTTAATGCTGTGATTTTTTTTTGACAAATGTTGCAGAAATAGATTCTGTACTACACACAAAGTATTACACTACTGTGATGAATGGGACTGGAGGGGCACAGATTTTGTAATTCTTGACAAGTAGTGTATTTATTTTATAACTACATCTCTTGAAAAGTATTTTCTTTCTAAATTAAGCTCTTGGTTCCTGCAATTTTGAGGCACTGGTAACATATTTACGTTTAGGAATTTGTTAAGCTATGAATCACTTCCCCTGCTGTGACCTTATTTTGGAGGCTTTTATTTCTGACCTCATCTCTTGGGTGAGATATAACAAGCTGATAGATTGTGATGATGTCTTCATAGCTGCCCACTGCTGTTGATGTGACATGTGGATGCATGTGTTCATGTCCCAGTGTTTACCAAAAATTTTGCCTGTGACTAAGATTAAGGGGGAGAGACTTGGTTTTGACATTTATTTCAAAACCGCTCTGCAGATTGAAGAGGAAACATTAATTAGCACTGAGAGAAAAATTATTAAAGCAGGGCTTTGTTGGTGTGATGCTCTTGTTGTTTTGGAGACTATTTTTTTTTTTGTTAGCTGCAGCCATGAGCATGCACGAAGGAAGCTGGTTTGCTTTTCATGTCATCAGATTTGAACAGAGCTAAGAAATTAAACTTTTTGAGGGCATTAACCTCCAGTAAGCTGCAATGGCCCAGTGAGTGTTCACAGAAAGGATGTTCTCATCCCTTCATAGCATCCTACGTAAGTAGGAAAGAGATACTCTGAAAAATCAGATTTGTTCAGGCAAACAATCCTAGCACTTTTTTTGGTGAAGTCAAGAGGGAGACATAGGGGACTTTGGCACTGGTCGTGCTGCAGCTGTGTCCCTCAGGGCTGCAATCATTCATTTGCTTGGCTCAGCAGAAGTTTTTATCTCCAGGTATTCACTGCTGGTCAATAGAAACATCTTTCTAGGCAATTCTTTGAAATCAGATAAACGTGTTTTCTTCCACTGCTCACTTTTTGTTTGTAGCTGGTATCTGAAAAAGGTCATATAACTGCAGATACCATGCAAACAAATCATCTTTATAAACAGCCGGCTTGTAACTCCAGTGGAGCTACTGCAGCAGAAACACTTGACAGTCTTTAGCACTTCCCTGGAATTTGTTGTAAAGAAAGAGACGTGTCACGTAGGGTTCACCATGATGTAGCCCATTATAGAGAGTACATCTGTCACATCTGTAAAACTACCTGGCTCTAGAGAGGTGTGTCTGTGAGTGTGACAGGGACACAGTGCCTCTATTTAGGTGAATGATCCCCTGAATGCCTCCTAAGCTTAATGGAAAATCGTAACATGTCAAGAATTTTAACTGAATAAAATGTGAATGTAAAAAGCCAGGAGACAAACTTTGGATGCTGCAAGTTAAATTGTCATGGCTGATGTTATTGCAGCACAGCTTGCTAATGACTAGGTCATTAGTTTAAAATGTTAATGAAACTTAAAGATTGAGAAGGCCATCATGAATGAAATATGGGCTACCTTCTCTCACACTAAAACTTTTGTTTTAGGCAATGTGTGTCCATGATCAGAGAAAATTTATATCTGTGCAAATAAAGATTGCAAAAGGTGATTCTATAAAAATAAAGGCCATGCTCCAAGAAAATTCCTGCGTTATACTAAAACAGATGAAGGTGGGATGCAGTATTTCAAAAATAATGTCCCATACATGTCAGTGGTAAGGAACTCTAAACTTAGTCTCCAAAATGCTGTTCGTAAATGCTCTCAGAAATCTAAGCCTGACATTAATAAACACAGTAAACCTTGGTGTTTTCCAGAGATGCTCTTCCTGAGCTGACTCACAGAAGCCTGAGGAGCTCATCCCATCTCCATGAGCATCCATTGCTCCCTTCAGTAGCAATGCAGCTATATATGAGTATATTACCTTGCCATAGACTGAAAATCCCACAGCACTCAGCAATTGAACAGGAGGAAACAAGTTTAGAAAACAATTTTATTAGACAAATTATTTAGACAAATTATACACAGAAAGCTCTGCCACTTGTAACTGAGGCCTCCAAAAAGTGTTTTGTGTATCTGTATAATAGGCAACACATCAAAATAGGCCTATTTTAAATATCGTACATGGTTAACAGGTTTTTTAATAGCTAAAATCACTGCAACATCTGGTATGTCCCTACGTAGCTTGTTGGAAAGAAAGTTTCTTTTTCTTCCTTTTTTTTTTTCTTTTTTTTTTTTTTTTCTTTACTCAGAAGTGTGGATGAGTTCATGAATGTTACAAGGGGGAAGCAAGTTGTGCATGCTTTTAGACACTTGCTACCCTGGAAACAAAATGGCCTTTTGCACGATAAGAATTCGTTCTGCCTTACACAGTAGACAATATTTGAAGATTTAGTACAAAAAACAGTGACAGTACAAGATGCTCCCCCAGAACAGAATTAGCATCAAAATAGAATAGATCTGAAGAATATACCTTTTAATTTATCCTAAAGCAAATCACATAGGCTGATTCCTATTAATCTTAGCCAAAAAAATGAGTTAGATTAAAATAAGTGTATGATTGCATTAAAAAGAAAACCAAACCAAAAAACTCACAGGATAAACTGCTTGCTTCCTACTTAACTGCATTTTTAGTTTAAGGATTACAAATTGAAAGCTCTTCCTACATTTCTAACAGGTAACAGTGTTACTTGAAAAAGCTGGTGCCAAACTGGGCACCGTTTTTGCTCTCACTGCTGTTCTTTTTCTTGCTTTATACAGTTGGCACTAATGTAAAAAATACATAGCTCCTCTACATCTAACTTAACATAGAAAGGGTTAAACTGAGTGCCTGTTCATATTTTTTCCCTTAGAACAATATGTGATTGTAATTAAGGCCACATCTGTGTATCTTGAGGGCTTTTTTTTTTTTCCCTCCACTAACGCCATTATTGTATTGATCAACTGTGTTGACTTGGAAAACGATTTATTGACCTTTGATCCATGTTTAACTGCTCTAGAGCTGTATCAGTTGTTCATGGACATGGTATACCTAAGAGAGAGTTCCATTTGTTTAATTAATTAAAAGGAAAATTATCAAGATTCGCCTTATAGAATGCTCAAAAGCCAATGCAAAACCTAACCAAAGGAGTTACATCTAGGTACAAATGTTAAATTGCCCTGGATGCTCTAATAGAAAAGTATAAAATATGCTCCTGTTGGCAAATGATGCAAGTCAGAATAATGTTAAAGCAACCTGTCTTTTCTAAATGAAAAGACACCCTGCACTGTACATCTCTCCTGTATACAACACATTTTTACTAAAGCTTTATTAAATGAATTGCAATAGTAACGGCTGCCATTTTATAGCTATATATACATGTATATATATATACACATACCTGTGCGTATATATGTATATATATATATGTATGAGATACTAATTTATTTAACACAACAGAGGCTTCTGCCATATGATACAGTTTACTGTACATAAGAAAAACTTTTAACACTGTACAATCACATAAAGGTCAAATGCACTGTTGCAGTGCAAAAGTAGATTTAACTGTAGTCTTCACTGGCATAGTAATGGCTTTTTGTAATCCTACAAAATTGCATTATTATATTATGGGGCCTGAACGATCTTGGAACTTCATTTGTTTTCCTTCTTTTTTTTTTCTGTTTTTTTTGTCTTTTTGCCTTTTTTTAAAATTTTCTCTTTTTTTAATCTGCAGGGTTTGCCTTTGGTCCACAGTTAAAAGGACACACAGCAGTGGAGCGCTGACTGGATGCAGCAGAGTACATGAAAAATACTTCAGTTATTGCAGTTATAGTAAAAAAAGGCGGTGGGGGAGGAGGAGCGAATGCCCTTCTGTAAAGTAATCCTCAGGGTTTTCCTATGCATGAATCGCTGCTCATTTCCTATATTTAAAGTATATGAAAAGCCTGAAGTAACCAAAACCTAACATGGTGACAAACCGAAGAATAAGTGATTCAAGTAGTACAGAGAATAAGGGGAGGCAGAAGAGACCAGACTGAGAAAGCAGAGGAGAGGAGGAGAAAGAGTTGCTACTAATAATTCTGATTCTTAAATAAAATAAAGAGAAAAACCCCAAAACAACTCCTGAACAGAAAATAAGCCCCAAACAAATAAAAAACCAAAACAAACAAAAACCCACCAAAACCAAAAACCCAAACCCAAACCACAACCCTCGAAATCAAAAAATAAGGAAAAGAAGAAAGGTTACATCCATGTTAGTCCCACAATATTACAGCTGCTCCTTGCAAAGGGAGTCCTAAATAAGAAACAGTGAAGAAACTTGTTCTGATGCTCAGATGGAGGTGCCTCGGTCTGGGTCACTACCGATATTCAGGCCCAGGGTAGGAGTTGGTTGGTAAGGGATGGATGACATTGTTTTGATGGGGCTTCTGAAAAAGCCCCCGTTGGGCGCCCTGTGCCTGAAAGGGCCAGTTCGGTGCTCGGGCACGCTGCCGAAGGAGAACCCCGAGGCGGCTTTAGCAGACAGCGTGCGGCTCAGAGTCTGGATCTGCTCTGGTATGAAGGTGGTTGTGGTGATGTGAGTGTTCCTGAAGTCACTGATTTGCTCCAGTGCCTGACGTGTGGGTAAAGTGTCAATGTCCAGCGGGGTCAAGTCAATTGATGAGGTGGAGAACTGTTTATGGGGACTGTCGTCGTCTGTGCAGAGGCTGTTCACGCGCCTGTGGAGGTGCTCCAGGTCGATCTCCTTGTCATCCTGGGGAATGAGAAAAACAAGAGGCACCACTCACCATCGCCATTTGTGCTGGGCTGAAGTTTCACAAGGTGATCAGCACTGCTCGGGGAGCACAAGGCACAATTAACTAGAGCTGGCTCTTAGCTGACGGTGTCCTGAGTGTCACCAGTGAACTCCCCCACCACCTGAAGCCAGGTGGGCAAAGCCAACTGAGGCAGACCCTTACACCACAGCTACCTTCAAACCCTGGATCCAAATAACAAAACTCAAAGCACCACCGGCCGATTTTCAGGAAAAGGCAAGCTTAGAGCTAGGTGGGTTAGACTAGCAACAGCTGAATAAAAGTAAACTGCATAGTCTGAAATGCCTAGAATGATGCCAGTTCTTCAACTCTGCAATGAGAACTAAATTTGGATGTCAACACGGGAGGCTCTGAGGGATCAGGTTGCCATCTTTGTCATCCTCTCAGGGTTTCAGGAAGGGCTAGGAACTTCTCAGGTTCCTTTTTGCCTTTATAATGTAAATTGTGGTATAGAAAAGCTGAACATACACAGAAAAAACCCCAAGCACTGGTGACTCATTGACATTGCACAGAAAGGAGTACACCAGGCAATTTTAAATTACAATGCCAACAGAGGGATTAATTATCTCCTTACCTACAAAAAAGCAATTCCATCTATTCTGATGGAATTATACTTTTGTGGGTGAGAAGAGAAGGCAGCCTGATGCATTTATTATAATATATCATCGCTTCTCTTACCTCTGTCCCTTTTCCTTCTTAAATCTCTCTTCCCAGAGAATGCAATTAAACAGGTTTGTTGGTTATAATTGAGAATTTAAATGCATAGAAGTTAAAAAAGGAGAAAGCCCTAGGTGACCCAATAAATCACCTGTGTTGTACATACATAATTCTACTGAACTGCAAAGCTTAATTCAAAACAGCATTAAGTACACACGTACAGGGATATTCCCTCAGTCTAAGTAGTGCAGCTCATTCAGAACAAAAATCAATTTCAACTAACCTTAAAATTTACCTTAATCTCTGTGAAATTTACTGGCTCTTCCAGGCCACTAGAAATATCTCACACTCTAGGACCTCACAGAGGATAATTAGGCAGCCGATAGATGTGCACTGATGACTTCCAGCCTTGATTACTGAAATTCATTGACTGGCTTGATCCAGAGCTCCCTGAATCAATGGCAAAACTCCTAGTATACCGAATGGGCTTGAGATCTCTCTTTTCTCTAGGAATGAAGTCAAGCACTCTGTAAAAGTCCACACCTAGAACAAACTGCAGGAGTTTATCTATTTAGCAGAATGGATCACTGAACATTTGCGCTGGCACCACGCCGAACACAGAGCCCGAATGGAAGGAGACTGAGAGGCCAGCTTCCCTCCAGGACTGCACCCTCCGAGTGCAGGGACAGGGAGACAAAACAGGGAAAAAGGGGAAGGGAACAGAGCATCAGAGATCTCCCAGGGTCTGGATGATCACTGACCACAAGGGCTTTGGTTTGAGATCATCATTGGAAGGAAAAAATGCAGTGCTCATTTCTCGGACTTAGCTTTCTGTCTATCGTTTATTCACAGGTGGACATAGACATGGATGCACATAACAACCACACAGGTGACATCAAATCCAAACGCATTCACCAAACGCTATCTCCTAAAAAATTTGGAGCTGCATATGGATGCAGGAGAACTAGGGCCACATCAGAAGCTAAAGAAATATACAGAGGCTCAATTAGCGTGTGCAAGTCATGACTATGTCTCTGAGGGACAGTCCTAAATATTCTCCTTTTTTTTTTCTGTTTTGTTTTTTTGTTTGTTTGTTTTTAATTTTGAAAGAAAAACAAACATACAAATACTTCGCAATTTAAAATGCCAATCGGGAAAAGATTGGAATTTCATAGCTTCTGAGCCTCCAAGAGTAACTCAAAATAGTCCTCCTTCTTTTACAGAGATGCATTTGGGGCTAGGGTCAGACCAGTGAAAATATATAAGCGGTGATAATCTCCCATGCTTAGCCCACAACCCAATCTCCACCCAATCGATACACCAAAATGAGACCCACTCACAGTAAGATTGTGCATATCTCCATAATATGATCTTTCCTCTTCTCTCTTGTGTGATCAGTAGTGAAATATTCAGCAGTTTTCACATTTAAATTATCATCAGGCTTCAGAGTCAACATCCCATTGAGATTACTGGGGCGGTTCATACTTCTCTCAGAGCTACTGTTTAAGGCTGTCTGCAGACTCAGGCAGACATCAGTGAATGGGTTACTTCTGGCACGCGACCGAAATGTTATCTTCGTAACCATTAGACAATTTTTTTTTCAGTATAAATGCTTGCATTCTGGAGCACAAGATGGCAGCCACCAGGAAAAAGGGTTGGCTTGCTGACCACAAACTGGCCCAATCTGACCCCCGATTCTGGACTAGTGGCCTGGAAGAGCCAATGGATTTCATGGAAGCTAAAATGAATTTTAAGAAAGTTAGTTAAGATGTATTTCTTTGCTGAATGACCCCCACATCAAGGATAATGGGGACATTCAGCACGTACGTCCACGTTAAACTCAGTTTTGAGCCAAACTTTTCAATTTAACATTGAAATGAGCGTTTAAGTGCTAAGCTAATGGCCATATAATAAACATCAAGGTGTTTTTATTATACCATTTGTGGAAAGTACACACTTGAATTTCTCAGCATTTGAAAATTGAAATAGAAAATTTTATACTTGTGTAAAAAATCTGTGTTGGCAATTTTTTCTTTTCCTTTGTTACTGATGTTCATGTTTTGCACCAGATAAATATAAAGTAGGAAGTTCTGAAACTTTGAGTAAACAACAGTCAAGTAAATTTTAGGGTTTTAGAATATTATACCAGGTGAAACTACATGGTTTTCATTCCTGAGAAACCCAGTTTAAAGACTAGAGATTCCTTTTTTTTTTTCCTTTTAATAATGGTCCGGTCCAGATCTTGAACAAAAAAGAAAAAAAGAAAAAAAAAAGAAAAAAAACTTGGGAATTAAAACAGGCAAGAAGAGATTAAATGTATTTTAACATCAGTGCCAATGTTGTCTAATTAGGTGGTGTAATTAATCCTGCCTGATTAGACAGCATTAGATTAGCAGGAATAAACACAATGGAGAAAGTGCAGAGAAGGCAAGACCACTGCACACAAATTAACAGCAATACCCCACAAGCTACACAGATGTGCCTAAGCTACACAGATAGAAAAAACTGTATTTGATAGTGCTACATTAAAGCTCATATTTAGGTTCAGCTTTGGGTGTTGCTTCCAAGGGTATTTTAATAAATCATTTTGTCCCTAATTTCTTTTTATCATTTTTATAGAGGTAAAAACTTAATTATGAATGTAAGAAATTTGGTGCAAAGTTGTGCAAGGCTCAGATGGCTGGTAGAGGGACAGGTAGATTACCACAGGAAGGAAAGCATTACACATGCAGGTGTAGAAGCAAACTCATCTCAGGTGTAAAATAACATATTTCTCTGTGGCATCTGTACAAGATTTTCTGAAACAAGCCTGTAGCAGGTTTCAGAAATAAGTCTGGCCTGAACCTGAAAAATCTAATGTAGTCTTGCTTCCCTGGACTTCAGATGAAATAACAAGAACTGAAGTTCATGGAAGTCTCAGGAGCTGAATGTTTCTGAAAATGGAGACAAGCTTATTCAAGAATCTAACAGCAGATTAAAAGGGTAAATTTTGGAAATGTATTTTAAAAATCTCAGCCGCTGAGCTTAGGGGATGTGTTTTTCAAGAAGAAGCCAAGACACCTAGTGAGAATTAGCTGTCACCAATGGGAACAACGAATTAAATACTGATGTATTAATAATGTACTATTCCACAAGTAACAATTGTGTTTTACTCAGAATAGTTGCATATTTATACATCATCAATATACATTTATTTTTATTCAAGCTTTTCTAGAAAGAATAGCTAAAAAGACTTTGAGGAATATAATTTACCTTAAAAATCAGGAAGCTAATGGAGTATATATCCGAATTTGATTCCCCACCCTCTCTAGTGCTATAAAGTCAAGGCAGCAATCTTTAGGGTGCATGAAAATTCCCCAGGAGAAATGGAGGATCTAATACCTCTTTTGATGGAACCCGGGAGCCTTTCCTTTTATTCCACCACGTTTCCAACATTGCAATGAAACAGGATAGGACAATCCCTGCAGCGAGGATGCAGAAAACACCTGCAAAACTTTTTATGTCCAGGGCACCTCCTTTCTGTTTGGTATCCACAGATGAGTAAAGATCACACTGACCGTTCTTCGGCCACCACTTATGCTTCAGTACATCCATGTCGCCATTCTGCTGCAGCTCCAAAATCCTTGGGGAGAAAGCACAGAGTCAGGGATTACACTGGGGCAGTGGCACCTGAGTGTGTGAGTGTTGTAGATCTGACTGCCTGCAACATTCCCACGTGTCTTGAAAAGCCAAGCAGCAGATGGACCTGCACAGACTGATTTAGCCAGAAAAGAAAGCTTGGGTATGGGCTTGCCTGTTAGACTGAGCATATGGATATCTATGTTCCACTCCAGATCCTGCAAAGCACACACAAACCTCTCTTGCCTTCTTTTAACAATCTCAGTGAAACTACTTTACTTCATATATTGTATTTTCTCAACTGGCTTTTACTAGTCTAGGTCAACTGACTTTCATAGTCCATTAGATATCTGACAATATTTTGCATCCTAATAATTGGAGAAGAGACATTTAAATTAAAAAATCAGAAGGAACATACATTTCAGATTTACCACGTTACACACGACATTGTTATAAACTGATCTTTATCGGGTTACCTACGTTTGCTGCTTTGGAGGGAGAGCAAAGCCATCTTACTGCACTCAGTGATGACCTAAACCAGCCTTGCTTACTGTCAGAATGCAACCTGATGATAAGTGATTCCACAGGAAGGCACCATGCTTGGAACTCACTTGTCCTTGGACCTACATACCCAGCCCATGGCCAAATATTTACTGGGCAGCTTGCAAGGACAACATACTTTACTAGACTTCCTGTGGGATGAAATGTTTGAGAAATGAGAATTTTGTTTGGAAGAATATTTTCATGTTCACTCCATTTATTTCTGAGGAGAGTGTTGTTTTTTCTTTTTAAAGCATCCAGAAATGACTAGAGTAACAGCTGGGTGCCTCTGGTTATCCAAGATAAAAAATTCAATATTACACCTAAAAAGAATAAAACAATGGAAAAGTTTTCCTTCATGTAATAAATTTATTTTTCATTTCAGTGTTGGAAGGCAAACAATTACTATTGCAATCATTTGACACAGCATGCAAAAAAGCCCAAGTGCACCCAAACCAGCAGAGGTCTGGGATGTTGCTACTAGAGAGACTGTAGTACACTGCAGAGGAAAGCAAGCTGCCCCACTGTCTCAGGGCTACCACAACTGCTCAGTGCAGTGGTCTGCATCAGCCTCGAAAGGGAGCTGGAATTCACCTGGGGACCACAGGGCAGCTGCTCTCTACAGAGGTGACTCAGTCTCTGATGCTGCTTCAACAGGTGGTTGTGTCCACAAGGCCACTTAATTTGCTATGGCACATGCAAATGACCACATATTTGTGCTGTGGTCTTGCCAGGAATGGGAGGCTTGACACAGCCACCAGTGGCTGAAATCCCAGCACAGGTCTGGAGGGAGCTCCCACTTCCCACCTAGTGGTATGTCTGGTGGCTGGGATCATGACCTGCTCCGAGGGGAACAGCTTGTTCACCCCTGTGCTGTCCCAGAGGGAACAGTGGTCTAAGGGAACAGATCACAAGTGATACACATGTCCTCAGAGATGCCAGAATCACCTTGTTCACAAAGCTTTGCACTTGTAAGAAGTTGGACAAATTCTGTGCAGTGTCTGCTGGCAGAACATTGCTCAAGGTCCCACCCTAGAGAAAATATTTAAGATCAGAGTTGCCTGGACTACATTTTGACTTCTCCCAAACCCCGAGACAATTTAGGGAAGGCTCATCCTGAAGCTTTCTGATGGAGCAGGGATAGCTCAAGGATGGGAGTATCCTCTGTTTTGCTGCAAGAGACCGAATAGATGTTATGAGCCACCTGTGTTCAGATGAGCTTTAGAGGGACTGGAACATAGGCAAGACTGCTGCCATTGCTGCCTGCAGCTGCCTGCTGAGAGTGTGTAGAAAAGCTCGGGCTAGACCCAGTGACAGGAGGAGATGCAACTGGGATAAACTGGTAGATAAGAAATTCCAACCAGATAAGAGGAGAATTGGAGAGGTCAAACAATGGAACAGAGAATTTATGGCATCACCACCCCATGTGAAATTCAAAGACCCAGAAGGCAAGACCCAGAGCAAATTGACCTGCTCTAAACAAAGGGCTGAACTGGAGACCAGGTTACTCATCTGCAACTGCAAACAGGGTCCATACACTACCCTTGGTCACGGCATACAGTCCTTATGGAAAGGATTTGCCATAATTCTGGTTCTCACTGTCCTGGAATCCTGTACTAGGATTTAGGCAAGTATTTTGGCCCAAATATTCCATTCTGAGAGGTTAGCAGGAGCAGAGAGCCAGCGTAAACAGAACTCTTTTGTGTAAGTTCTTGTGGAGTAATAGTCAATTAATTTTCACCGCCTAACCAAAACATATGTGCTTTCATATTTAGGAATTACTGTACTATCTACCTCAAGGCAGTAACAGAAGAACACCCATAGGGTTTATTTCTTCCAGCAGTGGCTCTAATCCCTGAGCAGGGCTATTTTCTCTCTTTTATTCAGTCAGGAATAGAATGAACCATCCAAATGATTGCTCTGTTCTCATTAATTAAATGATTCTTCACTTGTCAGTATAATTCCTGATTACACAAGACATCTTTTTAACAAAAGGCATTTGCATAAAGACACTGAGCTTTGGCTTGTTCCTTAACGGAGATTTATTCCTAATTGTACCCCTGGTAATTATTGGCAATTTTCTTTATGGATGTAACATGTAAGTTCAATTCTTTAAAGGAAAACATAAAAAATGGAAGAAGAAATTTGGGATAGTAATGGTATCATTACATGGGAGAGCTCAAGAAGTGGAAAGCTTATAATGAAGCCTTGTAAAACTGCAGCTGCAAACAGATGTTGAGGGATAAAATATATATTGAGAGAAATTATAAGAGCACTAATATCTATTTATATTAATGGCACACAGAGAAAAAGGGAGATCCTGCTTCTGTTAGGCTTCAGAAACACTTCATTTCAGAATTCACCCGTTCGTGGAATCAAGATAACAGTTAACATATTAAGGATGTTTAAAACACTTCTAACCTGTTCCTAGTTACGGAAGTTCCTATCTTTGCAGCTCATTGTCAGAAACGAAAAGTGCGCTTTTCTGGAAATCCCAGGAAAAGCAAAGCAGGAAGGGAGACTCCTCGCAAGCAGGCACGCCGCCACACGGGCGCTGCTATCCCTGCGTGCGGCAAGGAGGCTCCCACACGATGGCACTCTTTCCACAAAAATACATGGATCTGCCGCGGCTCCTGGTGGGTTCCCCGATACGCTAATCAGATGTACCTGTTGGGTGGCAGACACTACAATCAGCTTGTTATTTGATTTTCAAATTTAATAAATGACTAAAGTAATAAGGCATTAACTAAATGCTCCGAATGATAATGACGTTCTAACGCTATAATTCCAGCAAGTGCCTCTCTTTCCTAGTCCCAGTTTTTTACAATTGAACTTTTTCCTCGATAGTCTTGGCTCTTTTGAATCTGCTTATTAGTACAGAGTAGTACTGTGAGACATAAGCAAGTGGAAATTAATAGGCAGGGTGCATGAGTTCCTGATGTTTTGAAATACCATAGACTTAAAAAGCTTACAAAAGAAGCCTATATACTGAAATAATCTGATTTGTCCAAAAACCACGACCTTTAAAACTTGCTTATGGATAGAGTGCAGGCCTTAAATATATATATATTTTAGAAAGCAAAGTGTTGGAGTTACATTTTTCAAAGCAATGACATAAATTTATTGGGCTGCACGAAAGAAAATGGCTGTGTGCATTTTAACTGATTTGGCTCTGAATTCACAGTGCCAAGTGATGTCTTGTGGATATAAACACAGAAAACTAAGCTGCCTGTGGTTTCCAAATCTAACAGGGATGTGAACAAATCCTAATGAATCAATGGGAATAGGGCTGGATTCCACTTGGTAACTATATACTTTGCTGCTGGCAGTGAAATGGAATCACTCCTCCAAAACACCCACAGATAAAAAACCCCAACTTAATATGACAGCAAGGTGTCACAAATGCTCTGAAACTGAGACCTCTGTGACAACACCTTTTTTGATCTAATTTCATTCTCAGCTATCAGTAGTGAGCACAAGATATGAGAGGCCATTTACAACGATATTGGAAATGCCAATGCATGTTCTGGGATGTCAAAGGTTACTGAATATCAGCTTCCTGCACCAGGAACATGTTGTCCAGAGGGATAACTTCCCCATTGGCAGTGATAAGGAAGAGGATGTGGTGAGGTGCTTGGCTCTAGTCAGCAGATCAGACTGCTGCAGATAGCAGATTTGCAGAGCCAATGTAATGAATGCCCTCTCTGTTGAAGGGGGGAAATGTAAATAATAAAAATAAAAATGTTATAGTTATGTACCTTGGTGGACTCTGCCTCGGGAGCCTGAGCCAAGGTTCCAGCCCTTGTGCTGGCTCTCAGGGGGCTCACATGGGTCACCTTTGGGAGCACTCAGGGCTTGCAGATAGGTTCAGGCAGTGACAAGACCTTAGGTAACTTCTGCATTTATCAAAGTAGACAGGTAGGGATCAACAAGGAGTGTTTGTGGGTTTTTTATTTCAGTGGAGCAACTGCCTAAATCTTTCCTGTTTGCTGCAATAACTGGAGTGATGCCAGCTCCTGTTGCATCTCCCTGAGCAAGCTTTAGGTTTTGGCAAAGCAGGCTCCTCTCTGGCAGCAGAGCAGCTTTCACTGGTGCCACCTGGAAGGCTGGCTTGAGGCTGTGATGCCAGAGAGGCATCAGAGAGGGATGGCTGCTGCCTAGCCTGGCTTGCTTCCTCACAGAGAAGGAAGCGGGAAAAAAGAACGGAGAGCAGCAAGTAGGAGACTCTGGGAGTCCTTTTAATCTCCTCTCTCACCAGTGGTACCTCACTCTCTCACTGAGACCTGGTGAGTTTTCATATTTTGCCCTCATCCTTGAGACCTGGCAGGAGACACATATTGATGCTCAAAGCCTTGACTTTGATGCCATAAATCATATTTGTAAGGTTTATAGCATCATATTTCAGCCATAGAAAGGACGTGTGGGAAGGTGTAGGGCAGAAGTCATTGCTCTGAGGTGAAAGAAAGAGGAGAGCACTGCCAGTGCTGGTCCTGAGTGGATGAAGTGATGTTGGGAGAGCTTGTAAAATGAGCAAAGCACCTGGAAGTAGAGATCATCATATCTATATCTATATCTGTCTAGACATACCAGCCCTTCCTTCAACTTCAGATCTTGGTATCTGTGAGAATTTTTGGTTCTGAAGAGACTGTTTTCTGTTTCTCTGTGTGGATATATTTTTTTTTTTGAGCTAGCTTTTTAATGAGCTGCCAATCATGGGCTCCATGAGAGGAAATTTTGTGTGCCAGCCAAATGCTGCCAGACAAGACGAGGCAGTGCTCCCTTTGCACCCATTCCCACCACTTAACCCAGCAAAAGAGTGCCCGTGGGTCCAGCTGCAAAGCCTGTTTTGTGGCAGGGACTCCAAGCAGATTGAAGGCCAGCTAAGTGGAGGCCCACGGGGGCAGGCAGGGGGCTGCCTTCTGCTGTGCCCTTCAGCAGTGCTCGGCACCACACTGCTGTCAGCAGGAAGGCAGTGCACAGAAATAAGGATAAGCATCTCGCTTTCTAGAGACGACAGAAGAAGCAGTAGTAAACCAGAGCTGCTGTTCGGCATTAAGGATTTGCATATCAAACAAAATTAAAAGAGAGGAAGCAGCTGACCTTCTGTTTTGTTCAGCAACAAACCTTTATCTTCTAAAGATGTAGCAACCATCACTTGGATCCCATAAATTAGTCTCACTTTGTTCAATTTAGAGAACTACTTTTTGCTTAAATCTGTTGAACTTACATGGATACTCTCTTTCAAATGCAGAAGGCTAACCTTAAATGAAATGGCATCTGCAGTCAAATGAGATATTAACTCTATTTATTATATGACTGGTGGCATTTGATAAGGACGGCTCTACAATAGTTTGTTCAAGCTGAACAGCTTTGCTGAGAACATACTAACAATTCAGAAACCTACACAAAGATAAAAATCGAGTTATTAAAGATCTCCTGCTTACTTTTTATATAGAAAAATAGAAGTGAACTTTAATGGCCTTTCACTGTGAAGAACTTTCCTGCTCAGGAGAAAGCAGCGATAAAAGCGTTAGTACCTATTTATAAATCCCAAATGACAAGAGAACATCTACAGACAGTTGCATAAATATGATGAGTTCATTAAGCTCAGTGCTGTTATGGTAAACACCAAATTAATTCATTATGGTGAGTCACGGTACACCGCCAGCCTTATTAAAACAAAGAAATGTACTTTCAAGGTACGCTGGCTCCTGTGCACTACCCACATTCCAGCCTTCTTTTAGAAAATTACTTGAAAAATGACAGTTACTAAGCTTTATAAAAAATTCAGTACTTCATGGCCACATGAACACCCTGGACTTAATTTTCCTCTTGCTTTAAGCCAAAAGCAAGAGCAGGAACAGCTTGTGGAGTCTGCTGAAGAACAGTGCAGCCTTTGATGTGCACCCCTCCACAGGGACAGTTCTGCACTCCCTGTCCCCCGTTTGCCCTGGGAAATGTGTCTTTCTAACTGCCCATGCTTCCAAAGTTGCCTCCAAGATCCACAGATCAGCTGCGATGCACAGGACTGCCACAGGATGGAGAGACAGTATTCCCTCCTAAATTTACACTTCACACTGTCCCCTACAACACTGGCAGCACTCAGAAGTGATATTGTGGCTTTGTGAGCAGAATTTATGATTAAATGCATACAACTGGAGGACTTGAGTTGCAGGTCCCAAGCAGTATGTAAGCAAATCAGGGGTTCCTCTCTTATCTGAAATTAACCAATAATTTCACACAAAATCAGGAAACCCCAATGTCCAAAGTCAGCAGGAGTTTCATTCAGACAGCAGAGCCCAACACAGAGCACACCTGGAGCCCCAACCCTTCTGGATAAGCTGTGACAAAAGTAGCATTTTTCTGAATCAGTACAGGATACCTTGATTGACCAAAACCAGAAAGCTTGGAACATGCCCTTTCAGCCACTGCATACTTCTCAGATGTCTTCTCCCTCAATTCTCACCTCACTGAACATCTCCTCCAGTGTCACTTGTCAGCTGACTCTTGCCTGAGAAGCCCTGTGGTTAACAAGCCATGTAAATAACTGTTCTGCATAGCAGGAGAAAGAAAACAACTGAATCAAACACTTTAGTTTGACTTTGTTATTGTTTTCTTTCCAAGACTGAGATGCAAACAGTTATTAGGCTCAATTACTATTTCAAAGTGAATTCTCAGATTTTTTGGACACAAAGCAGTAAGTCAAACACCAAAAGTCTGCATTAAGAAAACATCAAAATTAAATACTAAAATATTTGTCTTTTCTTTTAAGGAATTATTTTTAATTAGATCATAAGGAATAGCTTTAACTAATCTGTTTAAACCCTCTGCTGATGTGCTGTGAGAATGATAAATAAACTAGTGCATTCAACCTGACCTAGCACTGGATGAACACACAAGCCTTGCTTCAGCTAAGAGGCAATTACATTAGAAATCAAATTATTAACATCTTAAGATCTTAAGAATTGTGGTGACTAGTGAACTTCAATTTTTATATATTGTCTATGTTTAGGCTACTTTTAAAAGTCAAGCATTTAGTCTAGCTATGACAATATGGCATTTGCTAGTCCCAAAACTGGACTCCAATGACTTGACAAGAGGCAGAATGAACGCAAGCGGAAGAGATGCAAGAGAGCTGGAAAGGAAAAGACAGGGAGTCCCACGGAGAGCCAGAGTTTATCTGCACTCAGAAAGGCAACACCTTGGGTGGTCTTTGAAAATGTCAGCAGCATCCTTAAGCACACTGTGATATTTGGGTTATTGGGTGCAGGAAAAGATCTTTCATTTCAGTGTAGGAACCTGGAAATGATTATGTTTGCTTGGAGTCATGCTTCGGGCAGTGCAAAGCCTCATTCTTACCCAAAGTACTTGCATCTGTATTTTGAGAAACAGAAGACACATCAGCTACACTAAGTCCCTTGAAGTGACAGTCTAGAACAGCTCTTTTTAAAAGTAAGAGATCTAGGTGGCCCTTGCATATTTGACATTTATCTGCTATTTACCTAAGCAAATAGGACAAAAATATTTGGCTGATGATTCTGTCATGTTTTAAACTGCTCGTACAGTGCTTTTTTTAAGCCCTTAAAAATTAAAAAAAATCTTCAAAATTTCCTTTTTAATAGTGTTTAAATGAATGATTCACATATCTTGACTTAAATATCACAATTTGGATTTTAGAGACCCCAAATTAATAGCTTATAGCTATCTCCAAGGTGAACAGAGTTGTTGATAGAACAGGAGAGGCTGGGCAGATAAATACAGAGTCTGAAGATCAAATCACAGTAATACACTTTGTGTCTGAAATCTGACATTTAAAAATACCTGAAATGCTTTTATCTTCTTGGTACTTGGTTACAATGGTGAAAGTTTCCCAGATTCATTCTCATACAGGGTTTTAAACACACTGAGATCTGAAACCACTATTTCTGTACACGAACACTGCAATAACCAACTTTGTACATTTGTACATATACTGAGGAGAACCCTCTCCAGACAATCCTTTGGACAATGAAAGTAAAAATGTTTAAGATTACTATGTAGGATACATTATTACTCCAAAATCTAATTCATTACTTTGATTTGTTTTCCCAAGCAAAAGCATTTCATAGAGAAACTATTTCTAGAGATACCTTGAAATACATTCCTTCTTTAATGCCTTTCTCAGATCATAGCAATGAATACTTTCAAATACACACAGCAGTATAGAGGCTACCCAGGGAAGCCTAAGGAAAAGCCACAATTCTGCCTAGAAATTGTAAGAGTCCCCACCAAATTTACCAGAGGCACTGAAGAGTGGATTGGACTACTAAAAAAATGGTATTTCTTATTCTGCACCTTGAGGTTTGAGGAATTCTACTTCTGTCATTAAAGCTAAACGTATTTCAAACCACACTTCTGGCACAAGCCTGGCCCAGGTTACAAACAGATCTGCCTGAGATGGACACCCTGGAAATATTGCTTAGGACACCTTGGCTGGTTTGGGGCTTGCTCTGCCTACTTTCCCTTCCAGCCTGCATCAGGTAAGACTTCCTCAAAGACATGAGATCATAAATATCTCTACCTCCATGAGCATTCAAATCTTTTAATACCCTCCAAAGGAGGGTTTTAACCTCTCTTAAAAGAAGATTATGAAAGATGAAGTAGTACAACTTTGCGAGCAAGAAGCTGCCTGAGCGCAGAGCTCTGCTCAATGTGTGCACAGCATAAATCCATGGGCTGTGCTGCTGCTGCCTTTTGCAAACCTGCTGCTCTTATGGATGGGGAGATAAGGTAGGAAGTTGCTCTTCTTCACCAGACTGAGTGGTTACTTTCAGGAAGGCACCAGCATGCCAGGCTGCCACCTCTGTGTCTGCAGGTTTTCTGCCAATAGGAGAACTTCCTAGCGATCAAAATCCTTTTCCAGGCTCTCCCAGGGCTACCAGCAATGTGGAGAGGTGAAAATGCACGGCACAGAAACCCTGCTAGCTGCTGGTGTTTAGGAAAGTTAAGAACTGATGGTTTATTGCCCACCTTCTACTGTGGTGTGTGTCCAGAGGGGCTGCAGGCTATTTTGCATGACAGGAATCAGGCATTAAGCAGCATGGTGTTTGCATGAAGGATCACACTACCTGAGAGTTACATGTTGTGAAGAAGTGTCTTGATACGAACCAAGTGCCATTCAATCTGGATAACAATCTGCAGGAGGACTGAGTGTTTATTCTGTTAATAAAGGCATCTCCCTGGTAGTGTTACAGTTTTTCAGGAGCTTGGCTGTATTCCTGTCTCACAAAATTTGCCTAATCAGGTCCCCAGGTCCCCTCTGCATTTCAATAAGCAAGGGCTGTACCTCTTCATGTGTGTAATGTTAATTTTTTTTTCCTCTGGATTTTGCTTTGGAGCAATTCAGAACAATCAAAACCTACCATTACTTTTATTGCTGGAGGAAGCAGAGCAGAAAGGAACTAGCAGGAAGAACTGAAATTTTGCATTTCACCTCATACTTTCTTCCCCCTGAAATGTAGGCCCATATTATTCACACATTGATTACTGATCTGAAGGTTATATTCCGTTCAGCTCAGGAGAATAGGAGAAAGGAAACATAAGCTTGCATAGCAATGACAGCACACATTACTTGTATCCTAAAAGTATTCTACAGCTTGACCAACCAAATCTTCAATTACAGCAGATGCCTTGGAGCAAAAATCTTTCATAGTCAGCCAGATAATGGGCTTGCCTGCCCTCCATTATTGTACCTACAGTCATGTCTTTTATGGAATTATTAATCCCACTTGCAGTTTTGCAATTTCTACCACGCAAACCTCAGAGGAGGAATCTTGGGAGCAAATAAATGAACCTTTGCCTCCTTCTCCCTTTACTCCCTTTCCAGTAGACACAGCTCATGAAGCAGCTTCCCATGCAGCTTCTCACAGGGCCCACTAAGCTGGGCTTGCTCACTGTCCCGTGACACTGTGCCACAGCTGACTGGCATGGTTCACTGCTGCTGAGAGAAGGCAATGCTGGGATTTCCTGTGTAATGTTACAAAACACGTCCCGTCGTTTTCCTGTGCACTGTGCCAGATAAACTGTGGTCGAAAGATATAACCCCAGAAATAAAATGCAAGGCATTCCCAGGTGTTATTCTATCATTTTCCCTGTGCAGAATGCCAATGATTTTGTAGGAAATTTAACACTTTTACAGCATAGATCAAAACCAAGGGACTTGGCACTGAGATTCAATTTGGATAAGCCCATGAGCCAGCTCAGTTGATCTGTGCATCTTTTTTCAAGATCAAGAGCATGAAGTCAAATTCTGCAGCTCTTTTTTGGTAGCATAGAGAAGTGAGCTCCTTTTTGCAGGCAGAGGCCTGAGAGTTCCTGGGTGAGGGCTCCTTTTGCTGCTACCCTGCATGTTGTGCAGCTCAGAGCATGGGGCAAGTTTGGTGACAAATTCATCAGTCTCCCTAGTGAGGGACTCAGATGTAGAGTAGATGCAGTCAGATGTTGGGTTTGGAGGAGAGGCAAAAGAGGGGAACCTATATAAAAAAAGGTCACCTAATTTTAGAGGAAGAATCAAGACTATCGTGACTTCTCTTGAGAAAGTTGTCTGGCAGGAGAGATGGAAACATGAATGTCAGGATATTTGCAACCCTAATTTCCCAATTCCAGAAAGTAAAAGTTTATATGTGGGAGGGCAAAGAGGATACTAACAGACTTTCATTTTTACTCAGCCAGTTCACCTTTCTCTACCTCTGTGTCAGACTGAACATCAGGATTCCACTGAATGTCCCTGTCACCGTGGTGCAAATTCACAGCTGCAGAAGATGGCACACAATAAATCACTGTCCTCTCACTGAGAGCTGCCATAAATAATGCCACAGGAGCTCCCCCCTGCAAACAGCAGCTGCCTGCAACTGCTGGAAGCAAAGCTGTAATGCAGCCCCCAGGTAGGGAACAGAGAGGAGGTAAACCAGAACAGCCTGGAAAATAAGATCCTGGCATTTATCATCATGTTAACTTGTAAGCCTCTCAAAATATTTGTCTCTTTTCTTCCACAGGAGAATTTCTATATGAAGTTATCACAACTTGACAAATTTCAGGAAAGCCCTATGTTAATGCTCTAAAAGTATTTTCATTAACAGCAAGTATTACCACTCTGCTGGTACAGAGCAGAAAGCTGAGTCAGAGGCCATGAGGCAAGAATGGAAAGACCAAACCTGATCTGGTAAGTGGTGAAAGCAGTGGCTGAACTCAGTTCCTGGTCTCTCTGTTCCTTTTTGCAGTTGATATATTTGTTTGTTTTCCTGAGAGAAGTGTGGAGGAAAGGGAAGGCAAGGGAAAAGAGCAGTTTGGCAGCCCACATGACAGGTGGAAAAGGCTGAAGACGTGGAAGCGTATTAGCCATGACTTCCCGAGCAAGCAGCTGGCTGACTCTATTGCTCAGTCTCTACATCACTGACAGCTTTGAAGGCTTGTGCTGCAGCACAGCCTCTCTCCTGCTGGCCACAAGCATTTCCCAAACACAGCCACAACCTTGGGGTTACCAGCAAGACCAAGCTCTGGCCAGGACTGGCCCAGAGGGGAATTCCAAAGCAATGATCCTTAGGGGATTGGAAGGGACATGGCCCCCATGGCAGCTGGGCAGTGCCACAGTCTTTCTCCAGCTCCAAAGAGATTAGAGGAGCACCAGCAGCCAGGAACATAAGGGAGTGGTGGAAAAAAGAACTGAGATCCTTGTCTAGATCACCAGCGAAGCTGCAGCATTTCCCAGCCCTTCACAGCACCACTTGGCACCTTGAGCTCTGCACACTGACACCTTGGATCACACAGCTGTCCTTAACTGCAATTTCTCCACCTAATTTGGGTCAGACGAGCTCCAGGGGATACCTCTATCCCTGGGAGCACTTGACTGAAGAGAGACATCAAGGATATCTATTGCACACCTCATGGACACAGCCTGCAGAGGGGGCTAAATAGACAAAATCCTGAGGTAATGTCAGATTCATTCTCCTGCTTGGCAAAAAGATGCAGGAGCAGGGGCTTTTTCCATTTCTGTTAATACCTTTTTTGGATAAAGATGTATTCAAACTCTGATAATTGGTTAAAAAAAATCCAAACAAAAAAGACACTAGGAACATTCAGCTATAAAGATATGGCTATGATTGATTGTGGAGGTTGTGATGGTAGAAGGAGCTTTACATTGAAACTGTTCTGTGGATATTTAAGGTTGGGCACATTCCAGTGAGGTTTGTTTGGGTGTTTGGTGGTTTGTTTTTTGTGTATTTTTTTTTAAAGACTAATTTCTAATTCTGATTTAATGATAAACTAAGAAGATTAGTGTTTGGTTTTCTTTTTTTCCCTCCAATCTTCTCTTTTCAATTGGGTTTCATATCAAACTGGATATTCTGACCAAATTTTTCAGAGAGCAAGATGCACATACAGGATGTAGACAGGCTGAGCTCCTATCTCTCTTGCCTAGTTCAAAGTAAGGACTGAAAGTGAGATCTCCTTTATAACAGAGGTTATCAGGTAGAGAAGTCATGCCAGAGACTGAGATAAGAGTCCTGCCCCTGCAAGTAAATCTTTGCTTTGGGAAGCTACTGCAGGGGGCAGGAAAATCAGATAAGAGAATCCGCCCGCATTAAGGAAAGCTGCAAACCTCTGGAAAAAATCAGATACTGAAGCTTAGGCTTCTTCTTATTTTTTCCCCCCTATGAAACAGAATGTTTGTTTTCCAGCCAGCTCTTTGAAAAATTGGAATTAAATCCCCAGCAGAGCACTTCTCTGTTGGAGAGGGGCACCTTCAGCTGCAGTGCTGTTGGACCAGAGCCTGCATCAGCCACTCATCATCCTCTCTGGCAAAGGTGGATGCGAAAAGCCAAAGCTCACCCACACTGCCTGCCCAAGAAAAGCTCTTTGTACCAGTTAAAACATTATGGAGGGCCAGCAGCAGCACTGCCTGCTTTGCAGAAATCAGAGCAAACCCTCTGACACTCACCTTTCTCTCCATTGCCATCCCTTCAGACGAGAAGAGTGCTGCAGCAGAGACATCCCAACCAGCCCTGTGCTGGGCACAAGGCCATGCTCACACTGTGGCACTGACCCCACACCTGCTGCCCAAGGAGCCTCTAACCAGGGCCTGGCACTTCTGAGTGTGTGCTCCCAATTCCAGGGGAATGGCACCAAAGGAAATGGAGCCAGCTGCAGAACAGGGCAGCAGCGTTTTCCCCCTTGCTGGAAACCCAAGGCAGCCGCTCCTGTAACAGGGATGGGAGGCCTGTTTTGTTTTATTGCCACAGAGAGGGAAGCCAGGCCAGGCAGCCCAGCACAGAAAGTTTTGCAGGCCAAAAGGTAACTTACACTGGCTGATTTTCTTCTTATACTTGTTTTACTTTAGGGCAGTAATGCTGACAAAACTGTTGGTTCTTTTCACATCTGCAAGAGAAGTCAGGTTTTATGTCTTGTCCATGATAGATAAGCTCCTTAAGACTGTGCACATATTTGCAAATTGAATTAATATTTAACATTGTAAACTTGACTTTTCCAAGCTTATTTTTAGTGCAAGCATTGAATCTAACCAGGCTTTAAGTGAAACCGTTTAGAGTTAAGAATGAAGTTCAAAATTACTGCTTTCTTTTAAAATCTTTTTCTTAAATAAACAAAGAGAAGAATGAATGCCATGTGAAGACTCATGAGCTGTTGGAGGGAGTTCAGTAGAAATGGAAATTCACACTTAATTTCAAAATACCTCTTTTGTAATTTTCCTTCAGAGGACATGAACCTGTTTTATTTTTACTCTGTTACCTGTCTTCCCAGTCCTGTGCATGCTCCTGGGCTTTACTGGAAAAGTGGCCACATTCCAGTGGCTTCTGGGATACCTAAGCTTTGTTTACCTGCTTAGATTTTTAAGCAAGGAGGAGGGCTCTGCTTTCAAGACAGAGATTAAGGTCAAACAGTTGCTTGGTGTCTGATGTCCAGAAAACACATGGAGAAAATTCCATGCTGCTTGGACATGCTGATCTTTTGCATTGGCAACATTTCCACCTCTCCTAATGAAGCCTTTTCCCTGAAGTAGGCCAATGAAAATTTCAAGTTTGCATTTTTCAGCTGTTCTCTTCATTGCTTACAGTGTGCATTGCTGTGGGGTAAAACCCCAGACCGCAACTCTGAGATGCTTGAAAACTAGAGAGGAAAATGAAAGATGCATTTCATCTTCTTTAAATGTATCCCTTTTGAAAAGCTAATCTCTTGTTTCAGGGGCTCTGGTTCACAGCTTTGGGTTGTGTGGTGCTTTAGACCATCACTGTTGCTTTTCAGCCTGCAAACATGGGGATGCAATACACTCCTGTTTACCCCATAATACCAGCTGGCTTCTGCTTTGTAGATCACAAGTTTAAGAAGAGGCACACACACAAAGGCAAGAAAGGAGATAAAGGGTTATGAACTGAGGCCAAGATGAGCAACTGTACACTAGGAAAAGCAAGGCAGAGATGGGACATGAGTGGAGATGGGCAATCCCTGACAAGAAAGCAGTGCAGCCATCATGACGTGATCAGGCTGCTAGAGAAAACAGGGTGGCTGAGCTGAGACAGGATGTTTAACCCAGAATATGGGAGGAGAAGTCTCCCTTGGCTGAGGGAGATGTCCCTGGGTTGGTGGGGGCACTAAGACATGGTGCTGGCAGAGTCAACAGCAAATCCTTCCCTAACTAGGACACATGGCCCCACGGACATTCAGTGTCTAATTCTCTGTCAAGATTTTGACCTTCTGTGCCTTGCTCAGACTTGCTCACCTGAAGGTTTAGTGGAGGGGATGGGGCTGTCAAGCTGATTGACCTCATTTGACTGGAGGGGGAGCAGGGGCAATATGGCTAGGTAGCTGAGGGAAGTAAATGGACTAATTTTAGTCTCCCTGCCTTCTACTGCAGTAAATTCCAGCTGAGGGCTTTTCTGGCAAAAAAATCAGTCTGATAAAAAATCAGAGTTACCTGGTAAGTGGCACTGGAGAGACAGGTGCTCATGTGCTCTGTAGAGACACATAAAAATGGCACAAAACTTGCTAGTCACTGGGCCTTAAAGTGTAATTACTTTAATTTCTTTTCATACTGACACACAGTATGTAACAACAGCACATTATCTCCCAAGATGAGAATTTGAGGCAATGTTTTCCAAAGCAGCTAAATAACATAAGCATCTCAGGATTTTGCAAAAAAACCACCAGAGGTTTGGGCAATTTTACCTTTCTTAACACATTATAAGGTGCACCAAATCCACCCCTAACCACTATAGAATAAGTGCTGCCTGTCACTGAATCCCTGACTATTTTGTACTTTTTTTTTTTTTTTTTTTCCCCAGCAATATCCTAATGGAGTGGCAGCAGATTTGGGGATCATAAGCACCTCAAAGGGAGTGCAATTTGACCACAGAGAGCACGTGCTACAACATTTCCTCATGAGGAGGTGTTGTTTAAAGAGAGGTGAACATTTCCTGCATGAGAGCTTTTTGCTCTGGTACGAGACCTCAGCACTGAGAGCAGCAGACACAGGCACAGAGTCCTGTCAGAACAGAGCAGCAGGCAAATCCCATCATCTTTATGGAGCATGCAATGACACACGTGGCAGCCAAGCTATTTTTCTCCTTGTAATTACTTACACCATCACTTCTTAACCTGCACAGTGCTGCCCCTGTCCACACCCTACCCCACTGAAATGCAGGAGATGTGAAGCCCTCACCCCAGGAGCCATCAAATATGATAAGGCACTAAAAGCTCTTAATTAGGCTGCTGTGGTTTAGAGGAAGAATTCAACACATGTGAAGCTTTTGAGAGGTCCTGAGAGAGGTCTCTGTCTCGTGGTGCTCATACAGCATGAGCTCCAGGACATTACTGATCCTGACAGAAAATACAGAACGACTCCCCAGCTCCCTCCTGGTTACAAGGGCCAGGTGGGAAGAGCAGCCATGTGAAGCTGTACTGACAGCATCAGATTTTCCTCCAGCACACAGGACTCGCTGTGCAGAGATAAAAAGTGGTGCAGCCATAGCTCCCTTGCCTAGCTGGTGCCTTTATGGTTTGTATCTGATAAAAGCCTGGTTCAGAAAAGGTCTCCAGCACAGACACTTCGTTAAGAATGGAGACCATGGCCTTTAAAAAATGGAGTCTTTCTTATACACCAGATTATTATCTGTTCCTGCTGGGCCAAGTTAAGCAAAAACACCCCTCAGCTGACTCATTTCAGCAGCCAACAGTTGCTCAGTTTTTTTCTTATTAGCAACTTCTAAAAGATTTCCCAAGTTAAAAAGCCTACAACTAGCTAGAAAAAAGGATAAAAGACATCCATTGAAAAAAATAATTATCTTAATTATACCGCAGCTTTGTCCTCCAAAGGGAAGGTAGTTTTTCCACAAGACAGCATTGCTCTAATGGGGGATGCACTCTAAACAGGACTATGTTTTCCACACTGCAGTGAACTTCTAACCCCTCACAACCTGTATTTACTGCATTTCAGAACTGTACTGGTGGATAAAAACCAGTACCCCTTCCCGGCCGCAGGAACTGCAGATCCATTTTGCCATTCTCTCCTGTTCTGGAACTAAACATCCCATGATGTTCCACAAAATAAATCAATAGAAGTGATATTTTACTCAGTCGGTTTGTGGGGTTGTAGTTTGGTTAGGGTTTTTTTTGTTGTTGTTTGTTTGTTTTTTGGGTTTTTTTTTTGCTATGGCTGGCATTGCTCTCTCATTACTTACTCTGTCCCATCCCCTATTATTCTGTCCATCTCCAAGGTAAAGCTGAATGCACTGAATTACAGTGGGTGCCTGCTCCACAAGAGACTGCTGGAAAGGAGTTATTGGAAAATAACCTTTTTTTTTTCTGTGATGGCTCTTTTGTCTTCTTGCCTCCAGCAAAACAGGACCCCCCCCCACCCCCGTTCCTTATTGTAGGTAGCCTTCCCTTTGCTAATACCAGGTATTGCACTGCACTCTTCTGTTGGCAACTGATCAAGATGAAAAATCACATCAGCTGAAGTCACAGAACTTAAAACAAAGCTTTGCATGTTTAGAAATCCATTAAGGGCATCCTAACATGCTGGATGCTGAAGTGTCTCTGGCCAAGAAGATCTGTAGCAGATTCTAAAGATACAGTCCTATTTTACACAGCACATATCTTAACAGAAACAGCATTAAAAGCATTTGTCTGCTGTATTTTTTTTTCCTGCAGTGTTACAAATACTCAAATTCTCTATCAGGGTTATCCTTTTCAAAGAAGAAGAACCTGTCCTTGTCATGTTTTTCACAAAACTGGCTTCACTTGGGTGGGAGTCTAGACTTGGAGAGTATCAGATCCATTCTGAGATTTCAGGCCACCTCATAAAGCTTACAGAGGAGATACAGAATGCAAGATTCATGCAAGCTCTAAATTGAAGTTTTTACACAGGAGGTGCTCTCGAAAGGTACAAGAGCAGTTTCTTTTATAAAGACTGGAGTGCACAACCACAGCTTTGAGGAACCCTTGTCAGTCAGGGGTGAGAAAACTCACTTTTGTGATTAGAATGAGGCATGACAGCTATGAAAATTCCTGAAGAAAACTGAAATGACTTAAAAATAGGAAGCTACTTGAAGATTATTAGCACTTCACAGGTGGAAAACCTTTCTGTTGCTACCAGTTTGGTCTGGTAATCAACATCACCAAAAAGCTCTCAGCTTTCAGCAGACTTTAGTTAGCACAGAACACATTCCATCTACTTGCTTGGATGTAGATGGGACAGAAAGGAATGCCAGTATTAAAGAACAGACTCACAACTTCCCAGGATTATCCCAGGCAATTGGAAGATGTCACTCCTCCTTGCACCTGGGAAGTATTTCTCTATTTGCCCCAAGAGCTCCCAAAATCTGTCTGTCACAACGAAGCGAGGGCTGAAGCACAGATCTGATGTTCTGGGGCTGTGCTGGTTGGGAGGATGCTGGAAGGATTATTCCAACACTGGTGCCAGAAGCTATTGCCAAGAAAGAGCACCAGGACTCTTGGAAACATCCTGGAAGCTCTCAGACTTGTTGAACATCTGAGGCAGGGTCACCTAGCTTGGAAAATCATCAACAGGAACACGTGAAAGGCATGAGCGTGGCACTGTCACAGGCAGAGATCCCATACCAGAATCTCAGGTCGCTCATCTCTGGCAGGCCCTCAGAGACAACAGAAATGGGACATCCACCTTCACCAGGCATAGACACAATTTCAAGAAGTGTTGAAAAAGTGCACCTCCTGAACCCAACAAGAAGAGTTAGGCCCAAAGGCTCTTTTCCAGTCAATTTTCATTAATTAGGTTTTTCTCTCAGTAGTCTACTTCGAGTTCACAAAACAACTTGTGACAAAGACACTTCCTTTTCTGTCAGGAATGCATCACCCACCATGGACCCATTATTGATATGGATGAAGCATAACAGGATTTATTTTTGATCTTAAGCACCATTTGGGAAACCAGTTGCAATTCTCTTAATTTATCTATGTAAAAATCCCTTATTAAATAACCTGCTCAACATCTGTTCAAGCTTCTTTTTGATGAAAGCCATATATGCATGTAGTGCAAAATAAATAGGAAATCCAAATATTCCATGCAAATATCAAGACACTCTAAATATTGTGATCCTACAGAATGCAGAGTGTCAACTGTGACAATGAAGGCAGGATTTACTGCTCATGGTCCAAATACATCAACCATCATCAATTCAAGTGTTGCCAGTAGCTGATCTACTTTATCCAGAAAAATTACACTCAAATGTGAGTCCAAATTTGAGCTATGCAAGCTAAACTTCTAAAAAATACTTGAAAGTTAAGTCTTGCAATGGTAAAAATAATAATAATAAAAAAGTAAAAATATACCAATTGTATTTTCAGCACCCAGATTATATAATTGCCCATTTCCAAGAAGGGAGTTTGGCTGAATTTTGGTAATTTTAATGCAATACTGTATTCATCAGGATGGCTTTTAGAACACCACTTAAGTGAGAATGCTTAGACTTGTAATTCCTTTTTTCATTCAAATAGAGTTGTTCATACTTGCAATTCCATTTTTCTTCACGCACTTCCAGTCATGGCTTTTTTGTAACTTTTTTTTTTCCAGGGATAGTTGTAATATTTTTGAGCATTATAGTCTATAGAAGAGCTGTCTCCTTGTTAAAGATTCACAGGTAATAACCAACCAATAGAGATTCAGTTCTTTTGCCAGGGAACAGCCACCCTCATATGGAAAGTCTGATTTGCAACCTTGTTGAAGGGGAGACAAAATGATGCAAAGCAACAAATCAGTCTTTTATTCTGTGCTGCCAGGAAAAAAAATGCATTTCCACTACAAAAACTGAATTCCTTTCAGAGTTCCCATGTCCTCATTCAAATACAATGAACAACCACACGGGCTATATCTACTCTCCTGTCTTGATCCATAAATATCATTATGGAAAGTGTTTCAGCAAGAAACTTTTGTCTAAGACATACTGCAAAACCCGACACTCCATTCTAGAAATCTGGTTTCAAGCCATGGAAACTAAAATTAAGTCTGTATAAAGTTGACGTAAATTACTTTGTTTCTTTCTGTTCTAGAATAACCTAAACTCACTCATTTCTCTCTCATTTTGATCAGCTGAATAGCTTGAGCTTCTAGCATCGTTCATGATAATCAGGTTTCTCAGATTCCAGACTGCTTATATAGTGCTGAATTTTTATGATGTATCTGTGGCAGAAATGAATTTAGTATTAATGACCAATAAAAATACCACCAGTGTTGCATACAGAAACAAGAAGTCCTTTTTTTTTCCTGCACTGTAGCATCAAACTTGTGTATTCAATTTCCATTATTTCTCCTCAGGATTCTACAAATAATTAATTTTAGGGCCTGTTTGTAATAGAAAAAGATAATTTAATTTCTAACAAAATATTTAATCTGGCCCAGAGCAAAACGCTTTCTTACAGATTTAAGCACCAAAGGACTTTTGGTTTTTAAGGTGAAATAAAAAACAACTATGTTCAGAATTAATTTTGAATAGAAAAAAAATTGTTATTCAAATTTTTATGTAAATATTTATCATTCCTTTCTTGGCTCAGTTTCTGAATAAAAAAAAGTTTGTGTCACCATCCCAGTATTTTGTCTTCTCTTCTTTTCCTTCCTGAAATCATCTCAACAATTTCTATGAGGGCAAATTTTGGGTTAAGGCAAACTGCAAAATGGAGCCACAATGACTACAAAGGTCTCATTTCTTCTATGCACTTTACTCCACTGCAGAGTGGACCAAGTCGAGTAAGAACACAAAACATTTTGACAAATAATCTTTACACACACAGTTGTTTGGATGAAGGTGGCTTGTAGCAACCTGAAAGCAGTAGGGCCCCAGTAATGCCAGAAGAGAAGCAGAGTGCACTGGGTCACTCGAGGCAAGGTGCAGTTTGGAGAGAGTTTATTAATTGTGATGCTAAGTTAGCACTGAGCTGCAGCAGCTGGCAGCAAAGAAATAGACCTGTTTGAAACGTGAGTGCCACTGATTCAAAAATTTTAAGAACTATGAACTCTGGACCCAGGGGTGTCATTTTACAGTTAATTTTTAGAGAGCTAATACACAGCAGTCAAGGCTGGAATAAGCCAACACATCTCACTGAACTATTTATTGTCAGAACCACAGCTGAGATACACATGGTTACTATTCTGCAAAACAGCCTTAGTATTACTTTTTAAAAGGGTAATGAATGCAATAAAAGGTTCTCAGCCACTGCAAGAGCAATAATAATATGAATGTAATTTGAAAAGATGGTCAAAACTCTTTGCTAATGCTCATGAATCATCAGCTGCTTTTGCAATGTAACTGCTGTATTTGGAAATTGCATTTCCCCACTCATTCACATTATTCTGATCATTCTTCCAGTCTATCTGTTTTTTAAAGTCATCACATGTCCAAGAAACAGCAATCATGAACCTTTAATGTGCTTTTGTCCTGCTTTCATTACAGAGAAGGAAAATACACTTGCAGGTGCTCCCTGTGAGCAAGAAAACCCATCCTTCCCAACAAGCAGCTCTGCAATGTGACCATGAGCTGCTGATGGAGTTGTTATTGCTAGAAAGAGGTCCTCTGTGGGGGACATCTTTGCTTGTGATTAGGTTTTGATGACAGAGGGATATTTGATGTGAGAAGGAAGGATGGAAAGAGTTTCTGCCATTTTGTCAGTGTGAAAGTGAAGTTAAACAACATCTGAAGTGTTTTTGGAGAAAATCTGGTTTCTGACAAACAGTGTGTTTTTCCACACAGGCCAGAAGGAATAACAATACACAGAAATAAAACAAGCAGAAGTTGAGTTGGTCCTGAGCTGTGGAGTTTCCTGCCATCTCATGCAAGAAGTCATTACATTCTCCACAGGGCAATGAGACTGGGAATAAGCCTAATAGGTGAGCAGAGGCCTGGATGTGGCTAGGCCTACGTGAAATTTTGCATTCCTGCACCAGAACTACTAAAGGAAAAAAGGATTTAATCTTTTCTTGCAAGCTGCTTCCACTTTTATTCCTGAAATTGCACCTCGTCACTAACACAGGCTGCTAAGGAGAGGAAAGGCAGAGACAAGGCAGGGAAGAGGGAGCGAGCCAAGCTAAACGGGGCAGAATTTCAAAGAGTAAAATGCTGAGCATGGGACTGCAGCACTTACAGACTGCTGAGGAGCCCTCTTCTCTTCTGTCCTTTGGGATGTACCCCTTGGCAAGACAGATCTCTTTTCCTGCACACTTCTTTCCATCCATCCTGCCAACTCCAGCTGAGTGGGCAGACCGTCTGAAATAGCACAGGAAGGGCAGCTACACTCTATGCTGATGTTTATTAAATTATTTGCCTCACCATATAAAACTCGTTTGTCTTCTTCCCTCTTCCCACATCCTAATCTTAGATCTTCAGAGCAGGCTTTTCCATGGGAGCATGGGGTGGGGGAACTGCATCTGCTACAGAGAGATAATCACCCTTGTAAAAGGCAAAAATGAACCAAAATCCCTATTTCAAAATATCGGGACAGCTGAAATACCAACCAAGCAAAAATCATTCTGAATAAAGTTTTAGTGAAATAAAGAAGGCTTACGAGAATGGTTCGGGGTGTGAAAAATTGTGACTAATAAACAATACAAGTCCTGTTTGACTATAAAATCTCATCACATAAAAAAAAAAAATCATTCCTGTGAATCATCCTTGATGCTGGTGAGCAGACTGTGTTCAGAGCACAATGTCTGCACTGTCCATAAATATCACCATGGCCAGTAAACTCAAGGCAATGACAGGGGGGCTGTAAAACCACCGAGGGTGCCATACACTGCAGTGGTTGTAAAAAATGCCGTAAAAGAAAAATAATCTTTTATTAAATCTTTTGTTTGGGAGGAATTTTGTATTTTAACAGGGCATTTAGCATCCAGGATAGCTTTCCAAAAGCAGCAGTCTCTCTGTCCATAAACTGGATTTGGAGTCCTGTAAAGTTCTAAAATTACTTCAACCAGGAACATCCCTAAGTTTTCTACATTCTCAGCTGAGACCAAACCTTCATTGCCTCACTCAAATATTTTCAACTGAAACATGCAGAAGTTCAGGAAAAAAAGTTACTATTTTCTCCTGCAAGCTTAACATAAAACTGTAAAAGCTCAGTAGGGGAGTGCAAAGTCTGACATCTAAAAAGCTACACACAAGCCAATTATAACTAAACTCCATCCGTTTTATTTATCTCATGTAGCTAAAGGTAGTGGCAGGATAAGAAAGTTCTGTGCGGCCTGATGGGCCAAGAGTTGTGCTGTGGTTTAGTACCACAGATGGCAACCAGGCTGTTATTGTTCCTTTCCTGCAAGGGCATACATCTGGAAGCACTCTGGGGTATCCATAAAAATCAGAATGGAAGGGGTTTCTGAAGAGCATCCATCTCCCAAGATAAGAGGAAAACTTGGTTTTGACCTCTAGACTGTTTCTTGGACTTAAAGCAAATACTAAAGGATGGCCAATGCCCTGAGCAGAGTGGAGACAGCTCACAGGAAGATGCAGATATTACAAAACTCAGTCAAACTGCCTTCAATTCAGCTATCAGGACTGACAGGTTTATGACCAAAGCAAAGGAATTTTACTATTAAAAAGCCAGACATAGCATTTTCTCAGACTATACAGACAGATGTTGATTATTTCAATGATATAAAAATAAGTATATTGCTTACAAAATAAATTCATCTTTTACAGGTTTGATAGCATTTGTCAATATGTGCAATCTTAACAAAATACCATATGCTCTAGAGATTAAGTATGACTCTTGTGTAATGCCAAATTAGTACTTTGGGAGTTGTTTTTGCATATTAGAGATTTAGAACTTGTTCCTTAGAGCATTAATATTTCCTTTGGAATAGCACATTAACAGCAAATCCAGCAAAACCCTTCACACTACACTATAAAAAAAAATCTTGAACAAACTCTACTCTCACCCACAGAGAGGTTAGGATAATCTTAGGATAATTCCACACTTCTCATTCCTATTAAAAAAGACATAAATTCAATCTTTATCATCTTTTCTATTACAACACAGTCTCTCTCTATCAGAACATGCAGGCTCTAATCAAACACAAATGCTTACTTAAACTAGTCAAGCTCTGTGTATTTTGCACTAAAGCCAGCATATTGTACCTAATTAACCCTTCTGCTTTTCTGGCTGTGTTGCTCAGATTGCTCTAAACTGAGCACTAAACCCATGACAATGAAAGTTTAGTGAAGAGCTCACGAGGGAAAAATTGCACTCCATTCACCTGAGCCTTTTGTGGCATAAACCAGTAGCATTTTTAATATGGCCTGTATGCCACCAAAATGCAATCCACAAATACACCTGGAGCAGCCCTAAGGGGGAGGAGGGCAGCACTACTTCCCCCCAAACAAGGTTTGCAGATTCACACTATAGGATGTAAGGGCAATATTTGCTCCTGCAGGCACAGTAACTGAGTTTCCAGGCTATAATTGGATGATGTGGTTTGCACCATCGCCAGAACCCCTTGATGGAATTACATCTGCCTGATAAATTATACAGTTTTCAGAACTGTGTTTTAGACAGAGCATGGAGCCCTGGGTCCTAATGTCTTGATGAGTATCATCTACCTTCTGCTCCTGACATCCCAAGGGAGGCTTAAAATAATATGAGCTACCCTTTGCTCAGACATGAGGCAGAATGGGAATGCCCATGGGAGAGCCCAGGGAAGCCTTCTCCTTGCCAAAGGGTCTTTCCTTTCACAGGCTGACCTGTATTCTCCCTCCCTGGGCTAAGGAGAGGCAGGGGGAAAAGGGATGTCTGCTGTTGTCTACAACTCCTTCTCTTCCCACAGAAAAGCAGTACAAGTCCACAAAGCATCAGCCACGGGGTTTTAATATGCTTGGTAAACTGCAAGCACGACCAGCATCAGGGAGAGGCTGCTGGGGCTGGGCTGACCTATATGTCTTTATTAAAGCATCTCAGTGTTCTTTTATATCTGAAATTTTGATGTGTTGAGACAAAGTAGGAGTTAAGCAGGATTACATTTTGGCTTCCTCTGACGCCTTTATGCAGAAGACAGCATATACCAAGGGAGCGAATTTCAATCTGAGAATGCAGAAGGAATTGAAAAATAACCTATATATAACTTCAGTAGTCCTAATGGCAGCCTAAACCCCTGAGAACCAATGCAAAAAAAATGGCCTGCCTTCTTCTATCTCTCCTCTGACTAAAAGAGAATACACAATGAGGTTGGACAGAGAATAAATGAATGAGAAAATAGTCATTTAGTATACTTATTTAATTAGTTTTTTCTGCTTCTAATGGTAATGTGGCAGAATACGAGACTGAACAGAACAAGGTGGCTGCCTATGGCATAATTAGGCCTTTTAAGGAGGGAGAGAAAGACATCAGTCTGCACAGGCTGGTGGGGAAACAACTTCAGTGAGCATCCAATTTCCATAGCTGGAAACACACAGCTTCTTTAATGAATGCCTCGGATAAGGCATTTAGGCTTTTTGTTACAATTTTTAAATAAAACACAACTGTTACCTGTCAGTTGAAAAGCTTGTTTGAAAAGCTTGGGGTTTCTTTGCATTAGTGGAGTCCCCAGACTTGGGGCTCTCTGGCCCTGAATATGTAAAAGCCGACTTTAACACCTGAATGGCTTTTTTTTTTTTTTTTTAACAAGAGGTGAATAAGAATGAGACAGTGAGAATGGAAGTCCCCAGAAGGAAGGACTGCCTGACCCCTCTCCCTCCTTCCCTTCCTCCCCTTTAGAGCCCCAAATCACCACTTTTTTTTTTGACTGAATGTCCTGGAGCTGAGCACTCTCACTTTTCTAATATATAACAAGTGGCCTGAACACACAGACACACACCCTGCACTGCCACCCATCACCCGGGGAGACACCTGTGGAGAGCCAGCACCTTTCCACAAGGCTTTCATTGAGGCTGCTCAGGACATCACTGAGGACACTTAGAAGATTTGGTTACCAGCTGTTTGTATAACAAAGGCAGGGTAGGATAAGAAGCTGACCTCCTAAAAGAGGGGTGGAAAGATCTGCACGGTTTGACAAACACCCTTGTATCAGGACCAAACACACACTTAAGGATTCTAGCTACAACAAGGAAGCAGGCTTAACTACAATCCTTAAATGAAAAAAACCAACCTGCTTTGTGCAAAACATAAGTGTTTTTCTTGGGCCAAAATGCATATGCGTACTTACATATCCTCATCCCCAGGTGAAGTGTAACCCCATTATAACACTATTTCTGTAGCAGTGAAGTCTAGAGACTCAGATGAATTGATTTTTTAACCTCTTCAAAGAATCTAGCCCTAAATCTCTGCTGAGACTTTTCCTGATGTGTCCAGGCCCCAGACAGCTTCAGTATCCACCTGCAATGTACACTGGAGCTTGGCAGAACCCTTTCCCTTAAACTTATGAGTTTTGTTCTAACCTACACTCCTGTGAGATGTAGGACAAGCATTATCTTAAGTGCATCTCTGTTTATTTAATAACCTCATTTAGGGTACAATAAATACACACAAGCAGTGATCAGGATCATGTCTGGTGAGAAGATGCTGTGGCTGAAGTTGATGAATACCTAGCAACTGATTTTAGTAGAAATTGGATTGAATTTCCCAAAAGGTCAGTAAAATTAGTGTCTTCCTTGAAAATTACTATAACCACTCCAAATTGTCACATGGAATTTCTAAAATTAACTCAGAGAAAAGAATAAGCAATTAATGCCACAGTGCTTACAGAAACCTAGAAAGCAGCACGGTCAGATCGTGACAATACTTTATTTTTTCCTGACCCAATGACATTAATGTTTATGTATTTATTAATACTAATAAATTTGTATTTTCCTGCAACACATTGATCTTTCAATCTTATTTCTCAGGCAGATAAGCACTTCATCAATTTTTTTTTTTAAACTTAGCTATGCTTGGCTTGGCATTGCCCTTTTATCTCCTGCAAGTCTAAATATGCAATTAGGAGGTTTTTTCTCTTTTTTAAAATTCAACTCAGCCTTGTATTTTGGCACATTATCTTTATCTGGGGAGATGAGTAACAGCTCTACTTAACTTTTATTGTTATATTGTCAAAGTCTGATGCTGCTGAGGCCATTCCTGGCAGGTGTTTGGCACCAGGCTTGCTCCTGTAGGGCAGGTACCTTGATGTAAGCACAGAAGGTGTTGGATGGACACCCAGGGATCTCTCTGCATCCCAAAATCAGTCTCTCTGCATGTCATGATGTTGTCCACTGTGTCTACATGGGGGCTAAGACCTAGAATTGCACTGGTGGTAGTTTTCCTCCGGGAAACCAGAGCTGAAAGGAGAGGTCAGCCCTCATCAGGCAAGAATGCTGCTCTCCTTTTGTTTTCAAGGATACCTTTGTTTTTCTCCTAAAAGGGAAAAAAATACCAGCAAAGAAGCTATAGGTGATGGGAGACTAAGCCAATGCCTGCTGAATTCCTGGGAAGGACTAATTGACTTTGGTGTGTTTTGGATCTCTCCCTCATTTTGCAGGGTTAATATTTTATCTTACCTGTGCATTGCTTTATCCAAGCCTTGGTGCCACTTCTGCAAATACCCTGCTACACCTGATTTTGAAAACCCAGAGAAAAGTATATCTTTGGAGAAGAGAGAAAATTGATATCAAAAAAATACCATTATCTGAAGTCACTGCCATTCCTTTAATCATAAGCTGGAAGAGAGATTTTGCAATTTTCTGAGTGAGATTTGCTCACTGCTAAGAACAAAAAGTGAGCACAGCTAACATTAGACTGGGCAGTGCACCTTCTGAACATATTTGTAAGCTGCTTACTGGGAGAAAATAGTCACACATTTTTCCAGTCATGCTCCTTGAACAAGGAGCAGCTCTTTCCTCTTTCAGATAGGTTTTACCTACAATGACATATTTAGTGTTAGAAGTATCAAAGGGAACAAAATAATAAGTAAGTTTTCCTTTTTTTTTTT
>VWYP01010926.1:26499-139222 GCA_013400435.1 Pycnonotus jocosus | reverse complement strand
GCTTTTTCCCCACCGTGGTTAGCATGCATGAAATGAACGAGGCTTCCTGCACAAGGGATAAATCTATAACTAAATGTCAAAAACGATAACTCTCTCTGAAGGTAGCTTATTAACAATTTGCTATGGTTCATTTTACACTGACACTTCCATATTCGGGAGTGTCAGAGTACAGAGGAGCAGCCTGGGATCAATTCATTCTGACATTAAAAAAAAAGATTAAAAAAAAAAAAAAGGAAAAGGAGGGAGAACAGAACTGGTATCTACCAAAACATCTGGACTCATTCAAAGATAAAGAAAATTCAAGATTCATGACTGAGCCCCCCAGTCCCAGTCAGACAGGCTTTGTGACACAGTCAGGGTGATTATGGCTCGCTGGAGGAACACACAGCAGCCCTAAAGCCACATTTGCTTAAAGAGCATGATATGGTTCTTCCTCCCAAATCATGTATTAAAGCTCTGCAGAAAAACAGCATGAGTGAAATATACTGTATGCATAAAGACCAGCACCAAAGCTATTGAAAAGAAATCGATGAATATAGTAAACCCATGTTTCTGATGCTGTCAGTTTTTTAAACCAATACTAGAAGCAATGCCAGCAAAAGCAGCTCTGATTCTGCAGATTGAAAGAGAACAAGAACATAGGTTTGGGGTTGTTAAAATAATAATAAAGAAATTAAAATTTATATTTTTTAATGATAAATCATCAATTTTATGACATCATTTTTATGACAATCATCAATTAAAAACCAAACCAAACCAAAAAAACCAAAACAAACAGTTCTAGGGGCTGGCTAAAAATCTGCCAGTGAAAACTTGCCCTCTGGAACAGGACATCTCTATAGCAGTGTGCTAACCTGGACACAACACCCATGGGGAAAGTTTCCACACCCTGGAAAGGGAAAGGTCTGCCCACACTGCCTCCTCCAACACACAAACTTCATTACTGTTTGTCATCATCTTCTGGTTGGGAAATGAGGAATGGGCATACTCCACCTTTCGAGAAGGTTTTAGACCTCTCCAGATCAGAAAAATTGCAGTGGAGCCAGGCACAGCTCAAGGGAGCTCTGCTCAGCTCATTTGCTGCCTCTGAACTGCTGCAGAGGAAAAAGGGGAAAATGAAGGAGAAATGTGAAAAGCCACAGTATGGCTGGCTAAGAGGGACCCCTGAGAATGTGTGGCAACAAATGGGTGGTCCTGAAGGCATCTTTCTATGAATTTGCTCTCACAATAGCTGAGACAGGGCAGGTACCAAACTACCTGTGTGGTTATTGGCAAAGTACTTAATAGGAGGGACTAAGGCATGTTTTGGCAGCTCTGTGATATAACATTGTTCCTGGAGCTATCATCTCTTAATAATAAAAGTTTGAGGGCACTTGGTTTGCATTTCAGTGCAAACTTGAGGAGAAAGCCTGAATCAGAGATATCTGCAATAGATCTTGGCTTTGTTCAGCTCTCAGTCTTCTCCAGTTCTGGGGCAGTTTCCTCACTTACATATTCTAGTTTCAAGTTTTCATTGAGCTTTATATCCTAGCACTGGTAAATGATAATAAGATAAATAAACAGCCATCTCTTAATCACTTTTGTCTTCTGGTGCAATTTGTAATGCCACATCAGAAATGAAACCCATCTTCTAATGAACTAAAATCCCCAGCACGCCCAGACCTCTACATCTTTTATGGAAGTTGATCTGTAAGAGACAATTTATGAGAAAGAAAACTACTGCTTGGACCAAAGCTTGGACTCTTAGGTGCTATCTGCCTATAAATTTGCAGACTACTGACAGGAAATAAAAAGCACAGGGAGAAAAAACTGGAATGCTGTTAAAGGGTCATAAAAGCAATGGTGATTGTAGACTACCCAAGTTACCTTTATGTACCACTGTCAGTAAAAAAACAGAGGTATCGCTAATAAGATAGTAATTTTCTCTTGGGAACCCTCATCCCACCTCCATAGTTCTGGGTTTGGGTGTCAGCAAGACTGAATGTGGCTTGAAAAGGAGAGATGGTGCAGGGCTGGGAGGAGGCCCCAAAGAAACAAATTTGAGGAGAAAGTTAACAGTCAGGGTCTCATCTCCTTTCAAAAAACTGTAAATAAATATAAATGCAAGGAATAGAAAGTCTGGTCATGCCATGAGAAATTACCTGTGATTTCTAAGAGGCAGCTTTTCACTCTCTCTATCAGAGAAGATGCCTCAAATGGATCACAATGGCATCACCTATGCAAGAAGAGTTCAAGTGCTACTGATTTTTCCCTCCTTACGAAAATGAGCAGAATCTGATGTTAAAGAGTCACCTGACATGGCCAAGGTACTGCTGCATCCAGTGCCAGTTTCCCATATGCTTTATATTATTTATTAACAGAGAGAAAAAGTTTAAATAGTTTGAATATTTTAAACAGCGAACAAGCCAACAACTCTCCACACCTATTACCACAAATAGATACAGTGAAATCACAAAAGTGAAAACAGTGAAAACACAACAGTGAAAACAGCAACAACAATTAAAAGAAATTATTATTTTAAAAAGCACACTTACATCTGTTGCTAGGGATTTTCCCAGCTCCAGGGGAAACTCCTCAAGCCCCTGTGGAGGATGCTGGCAGCTCCAGTGCCTGGGTGCCTCGCTGCCTAGAGACTGTTGTTGCTTGGACCACACGTGAAAGCTCCCCGTGTTTATTCTCGCCTGTGTAAGTACACTAACCTGGCTTCCCTCGTGGCACTGCACTGTCCTGCCTGTTTGCTCTGAGCTCCTGGGGGGCTGATGGGCCATCAGAGGCACTGCGAAGGGCACTGCTGCTTAGGGACCGTCTCAAGCTCCGTGCATTTTACAAAACCCTTCCCAAGCGCGTCTGGTCGGGGCAGGGACTGCGCCCGTGCTCAGGTCCTGAGCCTGATGGAAATGAAGTGCTCAGAGAGGGACCATCGTGGTACAATTGATGGGAGTGTGAGCACTCCTAATGCCCTAATGCAGGAGAAGAGGCTTCTTTAATGACTCTGCTGGTGTTAAAAAATGATTCACATCAGAAGAGTTAATTACACAAGCACACGCTTCAGGGCAAAGCTGAAAAATATTAGATAAATACTGCATTTAAAAACCCCTTCCACTCATGTCTTTTTTTAAGTGGCTGTTGACTATTATAGTGCTTTTTTGTGTTTTTAATCACAGTTTTTGAGTAGAGACAGGATATAGAACTAAAATCTACTACACATTGATTCAATTTTATATTAAAAAGATTAAAAAGACAATTCTGATGCACATAATGAAATATGGGGTCTGTTCTCTCTCCAAGAGGCAAGGCAGGAGATTTCTTCTGGAAATTTCTGGATGGGAGACAGTCACATTTGCAAAGGAACAAACTGAGAAACTCTTCTCCTATTACCTGACATAATTTTCTGCCTGCTTTCTTCTGTTTTAGAAGAGCAGATTTCTTGCTTGTATAAAGAAAACATCTCTTACCCAAAAAAGATTCCATTTTAATCACATTAACATTAATTAGCAGAAAAATTTGATATTCTAATGATGATACTAATTGCTTGCAGAGCTCTCAATACCTTCAAAGCATTGCATGAGAACGAACACAGTAATGCATAACTGTGCATGCCTTTTATCATCTCCAGTATTATTTGATGCTCATTAAGTATTTTCTGGAATTAAAATGTATGGTACTTGATAGCTGAAAGCCCAGTTGTTTAAAAGAACAGAAGCCACAGAAGTAGCTTTCTATGAGGGAAGAAAGTTTAATTTTCTCATCAGAGGAACAAAACATGTTTAGCTTAGTGTGTTTATCTCATTATTCCAGGGTGCACTGTATATTGCAGTTGCGTGCCTGTTTTTCAGAGGGACTGTGGATAAGTACAGTTTATTAAACCCTGCTGAGGCAATCTGTTGTGTCTGTCTGTTTTAATGTTGTTATAAGTCAGTTAAGCATGTACCATACTTGTTAGCTGCATATATACTAATTTAATGTATTGATGGGCTGTCAGTACAAATACCTAATGAATATTAAAATACAAACTCAGATACAGAAATGCAAAGCAGAGCCAGCATGTGGTCAACATTTTGAGGGACAGGCAGAGAAAGGAAAAGACCAGAGTTCAGAGTAAATGACAGTAAACACTCATGAAATGAACCTGAAAACAAATCACTAACAGCTTCCCAGGAAAGATGGAGGAAAATAATAATTAAGGGTCTCAAAAACATGGGCTCTAATTATACACTGTGAACTTTGTCTTCTGCCAGCTGATTTCAATATAAATGAAACAAAGGGTGGTTAGCAGACCAGTATGCCAGTAAGACAAAGGGAACTAGAGAAAACAGAATAAAGACACTGTACCAGGAGAGGGAGGGGAGGGGAGAAGGAAAAATCTCCCACTGTCTCTTCGGCAATGCTAATTTTCTGTTTAACAATGGCTCTAAAAATGGAGAGCAGTCGATACTTTGCATGCTCTGCATAATGCAGCCTTTCAGCAAAAGCGTGTACGTACAAATCTCTCCTGCTCCAAGTGAATGTGGCAGGAGTTTGCTGGGCATGTTGCTCCCTATTAGATCATATTGAGAGCTGCAGCCAGCTGCTTGTTAGAGATTCAAAGGCTTCTGCACCATTCAGACCCTGCTCAGAGGCATGCTGTCTATCCTTCACGAGGTTTGAAGGGAAGAGTGAATTGCAAAGAGAAAACCTTTGGGCCAGAGGAGGAAATATCAAACCACTGTGAGTGGGGAGGCAGCAGATACAGACATGTGAGCAGCCATGAAACCAGGGCTGAAACCAGGGGAAACAGCCCAAGAAATGCAGGATCTGTCTGGAGTTCAGTTGCTGCTTCTTTGTCCCTGTCCCACCTCTCCAAAATCATGAATATGTCTCGAGAGTGACAGGGACCTGGCACATCTGCCATTTGCAGAAAAGGGAAAAAGGAAGGAGCAGTGAAATAGCAGGTGACCAGGAGTGAACTCGTGCTGGTTTACCATGTGGGAACACCTTGCCAGTGCAGAAGAGGCACCAAAAGGCTCCCTCTGGTGGCTCCTTCACGGGCGGGAAAGCCTGCTTGGACCTGCTGCTCCCATCCTGTGGGGTGGTGACCCACTGCTTCCCATCCCACAGGGGCTGCAGGGATCTGCAGTGTCCCAGGAACGAAGGGACTGCAATGCAGATGCAGAGAGCAGGGACATGCAGAGGTGCTGGGAAATCTCCCTCCAAGGGCGACCAGGGAGATGCAAAGCTGATGTGGTCTCCATCTGCAGTCAACAGGGAGAGTGGTCAGTTTTGATTTAGAGGTGATTTTCTCAGTGGAGACCTTGACACAGGAAAAAATGGGAGGGAAATCTGCTAATTTATCTATGACAGAGCCTTCCTAGGTGGCAGCCAACAGCTGTGTTTGTGGATGGGGAAGAGAATATCTCTTCATTGATCAAATGCATGAGGATATGTCAGAATTTCAAGCATTATGTCAACACTCAGTGAAATGACAGACAGCAAGCCTTTGAAAAGTAAGGAAAATCAGTGAAATTGGAAAAATTTGTTAAGAATCTGAATTCCACATTAAGCACATGCTTCCTTAGTGGCATCAGTCACTAAAAGATTTTACAATAATCTTCTGATTTGAATACAACCTAATATGATCAAACACCTCCCATTATGGTTTGAGTTAGAAGGGTAAACATACAGCTTCCTTTGACATCTCTGGGCCTTCCTTGCTGCTCCTCTTCCCTGGTTCCTTTTCAAATTCGTTGAAATGACTCTAAATGTGCCCCTATAATGCTATGAGGTGTGAAATGTGCTCTGCTTCCCTGATCCTTTGGGCTCTGGCTGCTTCTCCTGCAGCCAAGGAATGCAGTTGCAGCAGTGGCCATCAGAAATGTGCCTGAGGAATGGCAGCTGGGTGGCAGGCTGGGATAGTAAAGCAGAGGAGGAGGGACCCATCTGAGCTTGGCAAGATGTACTTCATCACCTCTAATTTACAGGTAAGCAATCTTGCTGGGTGAAGCGGTGGAGGCAGAGACATTCCTGAAGGTAGAAGAGAAAAATGAGCTGCTGGGAAACTTGAGGAAGAAATGACTCTTTGGGCCACTGGCAGATATTGGGCAGATGATGGAAAACCCAGCTACGGAGACCAGGTGAGGAATCCAAGGGGAACTACACTTTTGGGATGGTGAAGAGCAGAAGTTGGCACTAATTTCTCACTCAAACCAAAATAAGTGTTGTGGAGAGCTCAACGCAAAGCCACCACCAAAGTTTTAGAGAAGAAAAGCAGGATCTGGACTAGCACTAGTGCCTAGGTCCAACCAATTTGTAAGTCTCTGTTCTCTGAATTTCCAGGGCTTTTCTATTTGCTTTCTGCCATCAGAATAAAGCCTGGTACACAAAGGTAGATGTCAAGCAAACATTCAGTTCAGTTTAATAAGATAGAGTGTAAATAACACAGGCTCTACGTTTGACACTCACTAAATATGACTGCATTATTCCTGTCTCTTGTGGCTTTTTTCATTGCTTCTGGCAGGAAAACACAGAACGGCAGGAAATCACTTACTCCGAGGTAAAGGCTTTGCTTCTGTAATAACTCACTAAACGCCTAATCCTGTTGAGCTTGAAAAAAACTGGGGAAGACAAAGGATGTTTAATTTAATCAAGTATTAAGGTCATGTGCAAAACGAAAAATAAGGAAAATAAAGATGAAATAAAATGCAACCTTTCCATCAAGAGGCTGAAGGCAAGACAAAGAAATAATAGTCTAACTGATGGCTTCATGGGTGCATGGCTAGAAATATCTGCTATGCCCAGAAAATGACAGAAACATCTGAAATCACCCTTTAAGCCAGAGAACAGCTCCTGCTGCTGAAAACGAACAAGTCTGTAAAATGCCTCACTGCACAGCAGTGGTGCTGAACTGAGCCGTGGTGCAACTGTGGCTGCAGCACTAATGTCCCCGAGAGCAGCGAGGAGAGGAGGAATGCAGGCTCAGCTCCACGTGCCTGCACTTAAGGAAGGATGAAGGATGGAGCCTGCAGCCCCTCAGCAGCTGCCCAGAAGTGCAGCCAGAGGTAGATGAGGTGAGGGCACTGCAGGGATGTGCTGAACGAGGCAGAATAAATCCCTGCTCAGTCCTTGCTGACCTGGGGAGCGTGGGGAGGTGCAAGTGTGCCTGCCCACTGGGGTGAAACAATCCCAAATTCATGCAGCCAGCCATGCATCTATTATCCAGGCACTGGGGCAAGGAATTTTCCCTTGCTCAGTCATCTTAACAGCAACCACAACAGAAAAAAAACCCTCAAAAGCTTGGCTTAGCTAACATCAGCTTCTCATCAGTGTGACTCCTTCCTTCTGCCTGCTTTAGCCCTGCCCTACTCTAGGCCCACTTGTCTTCCCCTGCTTTTGCCTGGATGGTAGGTGTGAGGGTTATTGCTACACAGTCCTGCCTTCAGATGCACACTGAGAGTTTTCAAAATACTTCTTTTTACATTTCTCTAGCCTTGTGATTTCTGTGTGGTCAAAGGTCCAGAAAATAAGCTGGTCTCTGGTGCTGTCTTTGGAGGAATTGAAATTAAAAGGTATTGCAACCAGATTTCACATTTGAAGCTATGTATACTTAGTCCCAATCAAACCATCACTTGTCAAAAATTAGGAGAAGGCCATCATTAGGCCTCATTCCAACTGGTTTGAAATTAGTAATTAACTTCTCACAGAAAACAGATATTTTGTAGGGAATCAGACATGACATTTTTATGTGTGATATACTTAGTGAGCCAAAGGAGTCTGCATATTGACAGTAAACATTATGCCAACAAACCTCTGTAGGTTGGAAGAATCTCCTGTGCTAATTTGAGATGGTTTTTAACAGCAAGGATATTAAAGCTGAAGTCAGAAAACACATTTAGGCTGCAGTAAGCAGAGCATTAGCAATCCGAGGTGTTCCTATTAATCACAAGCAGAATTGAGAGAGGAACAAATGCAGCAGCTCTGCCCTGGCTCAGGAGCCTCCATCTAGGATGAGAGAAACAGGAGGGCAGGCAAAGCCACACTAGCCCACCACAAACCCCAGTTTGTGGGGCTTCCAGGACAGCAACTTTCCAGTTTACAGGTGCTTTGCTCTTGCTGGGATCTCATGCAGAGCAGATCGAGGAGCAATCCTGGGTGCAACTGCTGTCACCAGGCAAAGGCTGGGTTTCTCTGTAACCACAATGCCCAGTTACATTTACATGGGTTGGTTAGTTGTTCCTCAGTGGCTTTTAAAAAAATAAATAAATCCTGGGAATCTAGGAAGTTATAGAAAATTCTGGTTCAGGCTAAAATCAGGAAGTTCTGTAAAATGCTCCAACTTGTTTAACTGAACACATCCCCACACAGGAGTGTAAGTATTAAGAATACAGCTGACAGTCATAAATCATGCCAGCTCCCTGTGCATACAGAAAGGGAAAAGAAAGCTGTCACTTTGGTGCTTGACAGCACAGTGATGAGCACCACACAAATGGATAGTGCTCATCTAATATAAATTAGGTAGTCGTTGCCTAAAAGACTACCATTAGGGAGTACAATGCACTGAAACGAGGGTAAACCAATAATATAATATTTTCTGCAGCAAGAAAGACAGGAATGCCACAGGAGAGTGAAGTTTCTCTTATTAATGACTAGATAAAATACTTAGTTTGTTCCACTTTGGAAAAAAAAACCCCCAAGACAGCAGAAGCACGGGGAAATTCAGAGGACAGATGAAGCACTGGGAAAGACAGAGGATAGATCTGCTTTGTCAGGGAAATAAATGGAGTGATCTAACAAGCCTTTCCCATATCCAATTCCTGTTTCTGTGTTAAGAGCAGAATTTTCTTCAGTTCAAAGAACTGCCTCTGCCCCAGTCAGGGCAACATGGGAGGAAGCACACTAGGGGAAATGTCCTGGCTTCTTTCTTGCAGGGCTAAAGGCACAGGAATCTGCTAACCTGCACCCTTGCCTCATCTTGGAGGGTCTCAGCTGCAACCTTTCTACCCAAGTACCAGCACAGCCTTTAGTGCTGCAGCTAAGGACCAAATTGGTAACTTTAATGTTGTAAAAGAAATTTAATACAACTGGGAAAATCAATTTTATTTTGCTTTGTTCTAAACAGAGATCTACTTGCTGACATGGATCATTAAGTAAAGTAGAATGAAAAAGCACTAGGAATGACTGAAAGCCTATTTAACAGAGCAGCAGCCATACCTGTAGGACATAACAACAAAAAGACAGTGCAGAGTATGTAAGGTGCTGGATGATATTTCCTGTTCATCTCAGCATGGCTGCACAGTTCAGCTATTCTGAAATTTGTTCATGTGAATCAGGAAGACATACAGAACAGACTGCAGCAATATGCAACTGAATGAGAGAAAATGAAATTCCATGCAATAGTGACACCGAGCCCTATTATGCATGCAGACCCCTTGGAATGTTTCTTATTACAATCTCTGCTACACAAGGCTTTGAAATGTTGCAGTAAGGAAAAAAAAAACCTACATAACCGGACTTGGCAGACTGCACAAGAAGGTCTTAGCCCAAAAAATAGTTGCTGTTCTTCTTTCTTCTCCCTGTACAGACCAAGACCTAAATTCACTTACAAAATGCGAACAAATAAATATATTTTAATTAAAGATGAATTAAGCATGACAGTCTGGCCTGTCTTACACATAAGAGAGAGAAAAGGAGGTTGTTCCTCATTTAGAAATATACTGCCTTCACGTGTCACAATGGCAGCTGGAACCTGAACAACAAAACCTGGCAAGTGATTCACTGCTCCAGGTATTTAAATGACTTCCACAGCATACAGACACAATAGACATCATTAAAAGAGAGTTTGCTGTCCTAAAGCTCCCTATTACCCTTCATCCAAATATGTAATCAGAACTGGCCTAAAGCTGTTGAAGCCTGTAAAGCTGTGAGTTTTGTATTTCCACTGGGTCATGTGGGTAATTCAATCAAACAGACCTTGCACAGGGGTGAGGGGTGCAATCTCTGAGATATTGCTGAGATAGAAGAAGAGCTCCAAGATCCCTACAGATCCCTTGTTTGGTCTACTTTTCCAACAAACAGTTTTTGCAGGATCTGACATTTTTCTTCCCACAGAAAAGATGCTTGGCATACTGGAACAGATGTATGCCAAAAGGCAAGAAGTCTTGAAGCAATAAGCTAACCAGAAAAAAGATGTTTTACAAACATCCCCTGTGCAGGCTGACCAATACAAAAAGCTCCAGTTCTAATATGGCCAGAGCCTGCATACTGTTAACTAAAAATGAAATTTGATTTGAGCATATTTATACTGACTAAAGAGTGGCCATCAAAGACAAGTATCAGTTTCAGCAAGTACTTAGTTTCTTCAGTAACAAAGTGAAAAAAAGCCCAACCAACCAAAAAAACAAAAAAGAGTGTGCTGCATCCACATCTGTCTCAGGGAGCCAGTCAATGAGAACAGATGAGAAAAGACTTGCAAAATTCTGATTTATCCCTGCCTTTTATCCAGTCAGTCTGGAAGGACATGCTTTAAAACACTGCTTTAGAAAAGGGCTAGAAATTAAAGCTGATTTTTCATATGGATAATTGTGAATTCTGGAAAGTTCTAACATAACTCTCCTTTTTGCAAATGTGACAGTGCACGATGTTAAATGCTTTCTGTAACTGCTCATGCATGATTACAGAAGATTCCAATAGCAGCTTTATGAGTTGAAATGAAAGCAGAAGGTGTTCAACCTGTGAGAGTGCTTTGTTAAGAATATTGGCAGGGATGGTACAAAAGCAGGAATTTTCTAGTAGGACTGGGCTGCTCAGTAGATGTGGCTCAGACTTTTGAAAAACAAAGCAGAAAACCTTCCTCTCTTGGTGAATTTGATTCCTGGCTATTGTCTCTCAACTTTGCCAATGGCTATTATATGCAGGTATCCTTTATGTAATAGATCCCTCTAACACATTTTATTTCCTTGGCTCCCACCAACAGTTTCTAGAAAGAATGTGCTGTTATTCACTTAAATTGGACAATTCAACAATAGTGGAGGGAATAATGGAGAGGAACCACAATCCCTCAAAGTGATAATAACCTGCAGAGATATTTCATTGCTCATTTTTTAACCAAAACCTGACATTTCTCATTATTTCCAAGTGAAGACTACCTAATCCAGAAGTCTATCTATCACAAGTAATTCAGGTACAGAACTGACATTGCAATTATTTTTACTGGTACTAGCCAAAAATGAACTATGTGCACGGATCAAGTCTCTCCTACAGATATAGCAGTATATCTGCATTGGAAAGTTCCAATTGTTGGAATGAAAATACACAGTTGTCAACGCAAAGAAAGTGTTTAGGGAAGAAAGTGTCCCTGTTTGACTCCATTTATTACTTTCCAATAGCCTATCCCTGTCAAATAACAACCGTATTTTATCTTATTTAAGACGTAAAAATACATCAAAAAGCACAATAAATTTATCTCTCATGCAGAAATAACAGTAGCACTAGTGCAAAATACTTGCAATAAAATTTCAATCCATGGAAAATGCACTGGAGGGCAGGTTTTGTTGGAGACTCAAAAGCATGCCTGGTTTTGTTATAAGCTTCAGGACCCAGGTGAAGAACACTGAGACAATTTGGTTTTCATCTCACAGCTCTTATATGAAACCAGTCTCTTGGTGGCAATCAAAAATGCTTCCTCTGACTATAAGAAAAAGAGACAAAATTGGCTTTTTTTAAATTTTACCAAGGCTGTTCTGCATTTTTAATTTTTTTTTTTGCAGTGAAGTGTAGTAAATCTCAGTGGCACCATAGGAAAAATTCAAGATTCCTGTAACTGTTCTACTGCAACGAATAAGCAGAGACCAAACATTGTGTTATTATCAGTTATGTCTCTGATGCAATCTGCATTTATTATTCTCCAGGTTTGCAAAGAATAGAGACTTTCTTGGAAGAAATTCAAGCTTTAGTTTACAACAACAGAGTTATCCTCTGTGCCACCATTCCCTTTATGCTGAAGGTGTGTGGGTGTGAGAAAAGTCAATGGAATAGAACTCTCTCAAAAGTGCTCCCCCTAAAATAACCAAATGAAGAATTTTTTTTTCCCTGAGATGCATTACTACATTTACATCAGATTTTTCATTACATAAATGAACAAACTGGAATTACTACATTCCTACTTAAGTAAATGATGGGTATTTTTCTATATAAGGCCATCTTCAGTCTCAGAGAAAAATTAAGTAATAAAAAATGATAATACCCCCATATTTATGCCTTCTATGTTTATAATTTTTACTGAGGGCTGGAGAGCATAGCTTATGAAGAAAAGCACACCATGCCAGCCAGGCATTCATTGCTTGGATGGAGTAAGGGCAGCAAAGGCTGAGGTGTGAGAATGACCAACAGCCACCAGCACAATAAAGTTGCAAAATGGGCAAATGGTGTGCCAGAATGCACCAGCCAAGGCATTTCTGATTCATGTTCTGGCAAGTACACCTGCAATCTCATCCAAGACACTCTGCACAGCTGGCCTTACCCACCTTCATGAAACCAGAACCAGTGCAGATAAGAGACACAGCGATGAACAGGAGAACAGAGCTCTTATCTCAGGAGGAAAAAAGCCTTGCTGGACACATGGAAAAGGAGAAGTGAGAGTGAGAGAAGGCAGAAACAGAGAAGAGCAATGTGAGGGAAATGCCAATATTAACAAAAGCTAACAGTTACACACTGGCTATGAAGAAATCTGGACTATAAAGAATGTCCCTGGGAGTAATAGGGAGAAGGAAATGCTTCCCAGCAGGAACAGCATCAGAAAAACAACAGACCTCCCAGGGGAAAACACTCAAGTGAACGAAAATCCCTCAGCCTGGTACTGAGATGGCTCTTGATGAAGTTATGAAAGGAGCCATGTGGTGTGCTTGCCTATCATAGCAGGATAATGGGTTCGGTGACCCAGCAGACCCCTCTGATCCTATGGTCATGTAACAGCAATAAAGCAAATGGCCTGTAGCTTTGTCACTTGGGTCATCTATCTGACAAATGAGGATCTTGGACTGCAGACCTGAAACATGCACCCCAGTGCAACAGCCCTAGGTTTTGGCACGCCCCATTGGTGTTGCCCAGTGCTGTGGGAGATGTGTGATGGATGAAGGACACCAGACATCTCATCTCCTTGTCCACCCTGTCTCTGCTCTGTCATCCTCCTGCCAGTGCCCCTTGCTGCTCCTCCTCGCTGGCAAAGTAACTTCTGGGGATCCTTGTGCAGTGCACAGCTGCCTTTTGAAAGCTGCTGGCTTTTGAAAGCAGTTTAACTTTCAATGGCCTAGAGTAAGGGGTCTTTCTAAATAAAAATGTCCATGTAATATTAATGAACCATAACTTTATTAATGCCAACCAAGCTTGCTTAAATATTATCATAAATGAGCATATAAATAGGTAAGTAAATGCAAAGATATTTCAGACCTCCACAGGGGATATTAATAATGATAACTTCACTCCGGTGAGACCCTGAAGACTCCACTCAAAACTTAAGGTTTCCTTAGTAAAAATACCTTGATCCAACACAGATTTATTTACAGAATCCTACTTCTAGTACAGAGGACTTATAGCACTATTACTCTGGCTATATAATTAGTGGTTTAAACACATATACTAATGAGCTTGAAGGTAGAATTCAAGTGTTTTATGGATGAATGGGTCACCCTTCCTTTCTGTAAAGATTTTACATTCTTTACTGTGCTAATTTGTGATACTGGGAAGCAATTTCTTTCCTTTCACTCATTACATGTTCACAAAGGAATAGAAGATTAACTCTCACTTCACCAGCCCTCTAAATACTTGTAATTTCAAACCAGTCTCTAGTGCCTTTTGGTGATAATAATCCTTGATATACCATGTCAGCACAGCTATGAAATTAAAGCACGTTACGGCAAAATGCCTTCTAATGCTGTTAAAAGTTCTGGCCTCCCACATGGAATGAATCATTACAGTATTAAGTTTTCTTTTGGCTTTGCTGTCAAGTTCTCTGTAGCAAAAAACTGTTGAGGGTTTCATAATGGCTCTTGTCACCTTGCACCCGATGGCCTTGGAAACACAGACTGCTGATTTCAGCTATGGCTTTATCCATAATTTCATCCCAAACAACCCCCAGCCTATAAAAGCCACAGAAGAAAAATTCCCACTTTATTATCATATTGAACTATCATGTTCTTGAAATAAACCAGCATCATGAGACTTTAATCCTCTTTCAACTTCCCATAAATGCCATCAATCAGAAAACTGTCAGCTCAAGTGTGACAAAAAACCTGCTTCCATTCCCCTGAGACCCTGGTGAAATGTGTATTATTAGCCCATTTTCTCCTCTAAAGGGGTCTGGTACAAAAGAGTGAATCATCAAGAAATGCAGTCTCTAGCACAAGATCAATATTGATACATCCCCCGTTGAGATGCTTTAAAATGCTTCCCAACATATGGCAAAAACCTTTGTGGCTTTCCAAAGTCTGTGGTTGGGAAAGGGGCTGGAAAAGTGACTGTGTGACTTCAGCAGGGTGTGACAGAGCCTCCCTGCTGCAAAACTGATCCATATGTGATAACCATGTGTGCAAAGTCTCTGCTTTTCCATCCCAATTCAGAAGCAGACAATGCTTGTCCAGACTTTTGCCAATCAACCACTTAAAGATCCTTCTACTCCTCTGTATCTAAACACAAACTGACCATCAAGCAGTCTGGGATATTTCAAAACATCTCTACTTGTGTCAAGTTGCTTAGCAAGATGATAAATTCACAGCATGATGTGCCAGAGAAACAGTTTTTCTCATTTGGAAATACCTATCTTGAAAGGNCAAGCAGTCTGGGATATTTCAAAATATCTCTACTTGTGTCAAGTTTCTCAGCAAGATGATAAATTCCCAGCATGAAATTTCCAGCTTGAAAGAGCTGGAAAACATTTTCTCCAAATATTGTAAGAAATTAATTTGATTCCATCCATGAAGCGATAAACTGAGTAAATTTAATACACATTTCTTCTTTCCAGACTTGTTTTGCATGGAAGGGGATTTTAGTCATTTTAAGAAAAGGCCCCAAGAGCATATTTGGATTGGTATATAATGTAATACTGTTCCAAGGCCCCGCTCTACTAATTTTCTCTGTTATTGTTTTACAGGAAAGAGCATTGATAGATCACTCTTATGAGCACCTGGTGTGTTTACATAATTTCCTTTATCTTGCAGTTTGTCTATCAATTTATATCTGTTTACAAGGACTTCAACTTCCTCAGTCAGTACAGACAAAATATCCATACTTATCACACATGGATCTCCTTCGAGCTTATGCAAAGATGTTTTCAGACTAAGTTAATAAACCGGCTCAAACAACTCAACCAAGAAGTGTCAACGGGCAGGCCCAAAGTCCAAAAGCACTGAGATGGAAATTCCTGCCTGTGGGCACTTCCCACAGTGTACAGATGACAAAAGATGTCCACTTACCCTCCACCTCTGCCATCTTTCCTTCCCAGAGCACCAGGGATGTTGGGGCTAAGCATAGGCTTAGGAAAACAGGCTAAGGGACATTAAAAAGATTCCCTCTTTTTCCAATGTGTCTTGGGGCTCCTTTGTAAACTATCTCCTTGTATAAAATGGCCAAACACCGTGCAAGATGGGCTGATGTAGGAATACTACAGCAACCTTAAGAATGACTTCATAGAGCATGACCCATCTCTTTCATCAGTCATTCCAAATGTCATCGTTATTATTAAAAACGAAACCAATAACATTCATCTAGGAGGTAAGCTGAAAGACACACAAGATGTTGACTGAAATCAAACTATCTACCAACTGCTGCAGCCCCCAAAATTTTGGTCACTAAGCAGTAACTGACATTTTATGCTTCTTTGAACTGCGACTTCTTTTGGCCATCGGCTCTCCTACGCTCCTCCAAGCACAGAAGCTGCAACCATCTGACAGTAATTGCCATGACAACTGATGCTGGTCACAAGAGGACAGAAGACAATACCGCCAGCAAAATTCAATAAGCAACGTAATGAAGTCGAACACATCACAGGAAGTTAGTTGTGGTTTCATGGTATGGAGAGTGAGCAATCTGGAGGATCCCTTGAGTGTCCCACGGCTGTCCCAGCCTGGGGTATTCACATATGCTGCCGGGGGTGACCTTAGGGCCCTGGATGGGATGGAAGGATGCTGCAAAGGAGCAAATTATAAGCTTGGAGGAGAAAGGCAGCAGGCCGATGTCAGAGAAGGGTGGTTTAAAATGAAGCGAGGAGATTTGCAGACAGTAGGGCTGGAAAGGCCATTATAACACTTAGCCTGGCCTACAAAGAATGCCACACTGACATAGGAAAAGCCAGAGGAAAATTTTCAGAACACAAATCAGGATTAGGCACCTTCCTCCTATGCATTTTCAGCTTCCTAAGTTTTCAGCTTACTGGACTTCTTGCCATCTGAAGACAAAAATCTAACAAGTTCTAACAAAGTTGAAAAAAAAGCACACTTGTTTTTATCTACTCAGGTTCTAATAACTAAGGAAATGCCTTAATTACAAGCACAGGTTAACTGCATGGCATCATTATAAGGCTGATTTGGAGTTGCATGACTGAATTAACTGCATTCCTTACCTTCAGGTTTCTTTGATGTGGAACTTTAATTCAGACTTTCATCATTTTACGATGACTGATTCTGGAGCTATTATAAGCATTCTTTTTTTATTTTTTTTCTATCAAATAGTAAGTTTTCACTTTCAAGTCTGACAAAGATTTCAGTTTCTAATGACATTCAAGTATCCAGCTGGCTCCAGCTAATTTAGCTAACCACTGTGTTAGCACGGAGCAGACAGGCTAGCTTAGGAGAAGTGGTGTGCTAAGAGGAGCAGTTCTGATTGACAAGGCCTTTATGCTGTCTCCTCGTATTTTTTCATTTGTTCCCTATTTTGAGTAAAAAAATAATCCCCAAATATCATACAATTCCCCCCTTCAAGCATAAATTACTCCATTTGGTTAAAACCAAGCCTGGAAACAGAGCTGAAATTTGTTTGAGAAAACTCAAATTCAGAGCAGGCAATAAACCCCTAGCTAGGAAGCAATTCCCTAGAAAAACAAATGTTGCCAAGAAAGCTTTCTGCAGTCCTGCTGTCAGAGCACAGTGACTCAAGGCAAGCACCACTAACTAAGCCCAAATGGAAGTGATGCAGACAGCCAGAGAGAACAGCAAACAGAAATAAGGACCCTTTTTACCCACATGTAATGTTTGTGTTAGTGCTGGCTGTACAGCAAGAAGCTCAGGAAGCCCAGCATCAGGCCTACAGAGAAAAATCCTTTGGTTTGTAGGCAGTACACAAGGTATTTCACCATACCCAGGAACATTAAATCATCAGTTTTACCTGCAAGCATCACAGACTGAACTTTAAGAAGGCACCTCCAGATAAGAACAAACTATCTTGTTTATCCAGATCAATATATCAGTGCAGGCCTGCAGCATTTCTCCTGCTGAATAAAGATCTGGCGCTATTTAAACAGAGATAACCTGCACCATTACTATTAAGATTCAGCCCTGTGATAATTCCAGCTGTATGGGATGGGCTGTATTAGTGATCTAGAGGGATGTAACATTTGAAAATTTTTAGCAAGGAGTTTATCATTGCCTAGGCAAGATGAAGGACTGGCATCTCTACTTTTTCCTCAATTCAGAAAAAGATATTAGTGGGTATGCAATGCCTGTGGGGGATGAGAAAGCTTCTCTGTGAGCAAGAAAACCTTCCAAACTGAACCTGAAATGCAGCACTGTGGGAGTGAATCATCTTAAATTGCAATAAACTGAAAGGCACACAGCATGGTCTGCTCCCAGTCCTGCCAGCCTAGGACAGAACTCTCCTGGTGAGAGTCTTCACCCAGGCTTTATTTTCAACACAAGCAAAAAGATGGTGACAGTTCAGCCCCATGAACGGACAAACCACTTACACCTCTGAGAAACAGGGGAAAAAAGAAAGAAATACAGAACCTCCACTTTTTCACAACGAGCCACAGTGCTGACCCCAACCACCAGTTTTGTTTCTGAGGAGGTTTGGAGACCACTGCCCCAGGAGGACAGGCACTTGGAGCCCTTGGGGCACCTCCTGGCCCCAGAGCGTGCCCAGCCACCCTGGGGGTCACTCCCCTGCACCCACCCAGGGCTTCACCCCACAGGGTGCCCCCACAGCCCAGGACCCCTCTCTGGCAGGGCAGGGAACAAGAGGCTGCTACACAACACTGAAGCAGCCAAAAGGGCCTGTGTTAAGTGAAGCAGCACTAGGAAAACACTTTGGGCAGAAAAAAAGGAAAAACCAGGCAGTGGTGCCAAGGCAGCAGGTAATTTGAAATCAAGCTGGCAGGAGCGAGAGGAAGGAAGCTGTGCCTGTGCACAGCTCACAGCTGTGCCAGCTCTGCAGCCCTGCTGCCTCCCTTCATCCCAGCTACTGCAGCTCTCCATGAAAGCAGAGAGTCTACTTCTCCTAAACTCAGCCTTTAAAAACACTCCAACACCAAAGCCACCCTGGATTTCTTCTGTCAAAGAAGGCCTCAGAGCAAGTACGCAGTAAACCACTGGTAAAAGCTGTGAAAATGGGAAGAGAACAGCTCGTGGGAGAAGTAAGGGCTTTGCTCGGCATCCAAGTGATTTGTGGGGTCAGCTTGGATGTGTTGCTCATCCCCCTTGAGCTGAGTGTCCTGTAGCTGGCTGGGGTGACAGACCCTTCACTTGCAAAGCCAAGGAGAAGGAGAGGGTATCACTGCATGCTGCTCTGCTCTCTGCTACCAGCCACACACACAAATATTTCATTTTGGGGCTGAGAATAAAACATAGCCACTGCTGCCAGCACAGCTCACATATATTTACATATACAACCATGAATATATTTTCTCTTGTGTTAAACACCCATCAGTGGTTCTTCCTGAAACCTTGTATTTTCAAGAGGATTTGTAGGTTTAATCTGGTGCAAGATTGCTACTCTTAAAAAAATTAAAAATTAGCTTTGTAGGTGTTTTTAACTTAAGAGGGACATGAAGAAGATCAAGAAACTTTCACTTCCTCAAGGCTTTACCCATGCTTCTTTTTCAATTGCTTTTCTTCTATGGATTTTACACTTTCCTCCAGACTGATGTAAAAGGGAAGGACACAGGAATTTGATGCTGTGGGTGAAGCCCAATGGCTTTTTGAAAGCCCTGATTGCTGCCCAGGTGTGACTGTCAGAGCTGACACGGTTCTGTAGCCTTGCATAGCACTTCACAATGTACGAAAAAGAAATGAACATAAATTCCCTGTTTCATGGGGACCTTAATCTTGAGCCTTACATCTAAATTATGCCAAAGGCATATTATAGGATTAAATTCTCCCATCAGCTAAACCAGTATAAATCTGGAATAATTCCATGATCTGAAGATCCACTGCTTATTAACTAAATCCCCCCAAACTCAAGGAAATTAATACAACCAAACAATATTAAAAATAAAGTATCTATTTCTTAGTTACCTCAAGGCTCACTTCACAGTTTCTCTCATGTGTTGCTGTAGGAATACCCCAGTCAAAGCAAAAAAAATCCCCAATCCTGGGTCAGGAAATTCTAATCTCTGCTCTCAAGGCTGCGAAACAGTGCTAATGACTCTGATGCTTTTCTCTCCAAATATTACTGTAATGAGGTTTGTTTGTTCTTTTTAATTAAAAAAATTTGAATTTTTAATTAAATAAACAAAAAAATCCTAACATAGCTTATCTGTCTTATCAGCTTTCTATAGGAATCTGATGTCTTTGAGATACTGATGATCTTTTTGGTCCTGCAGAGGCATTCTACCTATGAAACTGCAGCCAATACAGTTATTTTTCTTTTTAATGCTTGTCACCAGCTGAAACCTTTCTGCATTGGTGGGAGCAGCTGCAGTATGTACTTATCTACAAAGCCAGGTAATTAGGTGGCAGCTTTTCTTCACTGCTTTGGAAATTCAGCTGTTAGGCTATTCTTTCAGCTGAAGAAAAAAGTAGCAAATAGAATGAAAAAAAATCAATTGCAATAAGGATGAAAGGATCACTACCTTTGCAAGAAGTGTACTTCCCCTGGCTCAGCCCTTGACTGTGAGGGCTCTCTGAGTGAACTGGCAAAGCCTGAGCATGCTATTAAAGCACATGCAAGAGGGAGACGTGCTCATGTGCCATGACAAATTATTGCCACCAGGACTTAATCAGGAGTGTAAGCACATGTTCCAGATAGGCCAAAACCCCCTTGTGATGTTCTTCTGGGACTGTAACAGGCTTCCTATTAAAATCCCTCTATTGAGGGTGACCATGAGAGGAATACGATAAAGTGTTTGATTGAGAGGAAGTCCAAGTATGATGTACTTTCCTGATTTACTACAACTGAAGAGCACCATTATCAATACCTTGCATATGAACTTGAAAGAGCAAACTTTTTCTGATTAATTATTTTATATTGGGTTATAAATCCTGCCTTCCCATTCTCTCCTTCTTAGGAAAAAAAAAGTAAAAAAAAGTTGGTCATTTAAAGCATCTATTTCTGTTCATTGACTCTAATTTTATTCTGTTTCATCTATTGTTCTTTCTGAGAAATTTCAATATTCTGGTTTTATATAAGACTTTTCCCTTAGTCAGGAACTGCAGTCTGTAATAACAGCAGTCAAGGCAGTTCATTCTGGCAAATGCATGTCACAGAAAAGGACTGCTGTGACTTTGAAATATTGAAAGTGACTGATAACATAATGTGTGAAGCAGAATAAATGCATAGAAATGGAAGTTTTAGCTGAGCAGTCAAAGTATGAACAAAATACAGTGTCACAGCTCTGCCCTGAAAGCTCTCCGTGCAGGTGGTTACAACGACAAATCACTAAATGCACTTTGCAAAAAGTGTTTTATGAATAAAATGGCAAACACAGTTTTTCCTTGGCCATATCATCATTTCTGTCTGCTTGCACACCATGTTTAAGTGGAAAACTTGGGTCTGGAAAGGCATTTGGTTTTTAGGACAGTCATCAAAACTGTGATGGGCTGGGATCAGGGCTCTGCTTTCCTTTGGCCTAACCTAATACAACTGGCACTAAAGCAGAATATAAACCACATTGTTGCACATTGTGCAAACAAGAGTCTCCAACACTACCCAGCTGGTTCATGTCAGCAACTGCTTCTGTCTGTTTTGACCCTGCAAAGCCTCTCTGCCACCACCAAGTCCTCTTTGGGATTTGGGCAGAGGTCTTTCCAATTTTGTGATAGCTCATCACCAGAACATTTTTTCCTCAAGACTACAGAGGAGTCAAAGAGTAAAGGCTTCTCCAACCCCATCTTCATCTTCCAATTAATCCAAACCTCTTTATCCACTGCACTCTGATGTATTGGTGACTGTACTGGGGAAACAGTCTGGCTTCTCCTCCCAGTTTCCTCATTATTTCCTTGGGGAGCAGCCAAGAGCAACCTACCCCATGGGATTGCTCTAAGACACAGCAGAAGACTTCTCTGCATAGTTTTTTTTAGATTTCTCACTTTGCTAATTTCCTCCTGCATGGAGCTGAGCAATAAGTAAGACTTCATTTATTTGCCCTCCAGTAATCCCTGAGGAGCACTCAGCTCCTCCCCATCCTCACTGCCTCTCCTGTCACTCCCCCTGTTCCTGCAACAAGCTTTTTCTTCCTCATATCCTACTTCAGCAAGGGAAGACAACTCTGCTAGGAAACCTGCTACCACTCTTCCTTGGCTCTACGTTCTGGAGTCTTTCCACATGCTCTTTTCCCCTTTCCCTACCCCTGACCTCAGCTGAAGTCATAAACCAAGGCTAGCACCTTCTTCACCTACTGATGATTCAGCTATGGGTGACAAATAGCAGATTGGTGTTTTACAGCAGGGCAAATCTCTGCAGGCTGAGGTAGCCTCTGTTGCAGCAGCTCTACTGGTAGAAGCAAAACTCTCAGCTCAGATATGGATAAATCCTTCCAGCTGTCACTCCATCAAGTTCATTTCAGCTTTGAAAACAAACTTTATTTTCTGGCCTTTTATTTTTAGCTGGAAAACAGGACTAGCTGAAAACCAGCTTTATGGTCCAGCTAAAGGTTAATTACTTTTTAAGGCAACAAAATGGGTTAGCAAAGATCTATTACTCTTTGCTCTTTTCCTACTCCTGATCATTTTAACTGAAATAGGTTGACCAGTGCTTTGAGAACTGAGGCCAAGAGCCAGGAACTTTTGGCAGGTAGTGCTGGTGTGGGGTAGATAGGCTAAACCCTTACTTGTGGTTATTATGGTTCTATTATCAAGGCAACTGCATGACTGGATCCTTCCTGTTTCCAGGGAAAGCTATGGATGGACTTGTTTTCCACCCCACTTTAAAGGCAATGCTGCTGCTCAGCTGAGCCAGAGTGAGTAGTTACACCTGTTCCTCTCAAGACTGAAGCACATATTAGAGAAGGCAGCCAGAAAAGAAAAAAAACTGTACTACAGGACAGTGTGCACTGATAGTAAACCTAATCTCTGCTTCAGGAATTCATAAAAGGCAAGTTCTTGGAGGGAAGCCACTCACTGAGACTTCTTTTAGCTTTACTGTCATCAGATTTATAACCAAGCAGTTTCAAATTCTGTAGCCATGCACTTACTCACTCCATAAAACTTTAAAACACATGAACAACCCAGCTTACAATAAATGTCGCTTCCATATAGTTGGATGAGCAACACTGTTTCCACTGACTGTACTGCACACCTCACTGGGTAATATCTGGCCATTTTACACGCCAAGTCTGAGGTGCCTAAGGCTAGAGAAGTGGATAGAAAGTAGTAAGAAATAGCCTGCAAAGTGCTCTCTACTGGTAATTTAACACATCACAATTAGACTGTTTTCTTTGAGGTGGTTCATGGGTAATGATGGGGAATTAATATGCAAAAGCATACCCTTACCTGGCTTGCCTTTGTGGAACTTTGAGTGCAGGGCCCTCTCTGAAAGTGAGCATTGTTTAAGAAAAAGAATGAAGCTGCCTTTTTCATGGTACCTTTTTTCCCAGTGTTGGAAAGTTTTCCTTCACCACAGCACTGCTTGGATGCAGAGGTGCCTTCCCATGGTGAAGCAGACAGGCAGCTCTCTGTTGCTCATAGCTCTACGCTGTGTGAGAATGCAAGAAGATCTAATGCCTTTCCTCACGATTTTCTTTCTCATGCTTCTTCTCAGTGCTACTGCCTCCTGATTCTTTAACTTACCCCATCAATTAATGTTATGGTATGTGTAAAAGGCCCTAATCTGCTCACTGCCTTTATATGTTTTGACTGAGTAATTTTTCTCTATGTGTATGTAATAAACTCCAGATCTGCTGCAAATCCTTTAACCTGTATCATCAGTTAATATCACAGGAGATTAAGAAGTTGCTAAAGTCTGTGTTTCTGTAGGTGTCTCCATCCTTTTCAGCCCCTAGCCATGAATTTACAGTGAGACCTGCAAGCACCAGGTGCACACCATCAGGAATCAATAAAGCCATTTCTCCTGTTCTCACAACATGATGTGTGGCAGCCACAGTTTCTCTGCAGTCCTACAGCCAGCAACCCCCATGAGCGAGATGGAGACAAGTAATAAAGTCAGGAAACACTTCTGATGGCAGAGCAGGAATCTTCAGAGCCTGGAGCTCTGCATTAGGCAGTGGAAGAGGATGCAGAGGGACAATGTCAGATCATCTGGCCCTTGGGCAAAGCTATTAGCAATGTGCTTGGACAGGATTGCAGAGTACTGTAAGCCTGGAACAGATGCTCGTGCGCTTGGTAAAGAAAAAAGAAGAGAGAATAGCAGAGGGACAAAAGCTTTCTGTTAGGGCTTTCTCATGAAGAAATGGATGCCATTTTTAAAAATCAGAATGAAGCTACATCTTTTCTTATAATCCATTTGAGGTTACAGGTCTTCAGCGCGGAGTAAGGCTGGAGTGTGAGCACTGCAGCCCCAGCGGGGCGGGCTGCTAGCTCAGCAGCGCTTCCTCAAGGTGAGTCTCCTGGCAGGAAGGGCAACTGCAGTTTGTCTGGGAGGTCCTGGGTCAGCAAAAAGGAAGATGGAACAGTTTTGACACCTAGGGCCTGGTGCAATTCCCAGTTTTACCCCTACAAGTCTCACGTAGACAGCAAAAAATAGGATAGACTGGTGATTTTTGATGGTCAGAAATATTACCTTAGGTGTGGTTAATTTTTTTATTTAGTATCCTGCTTATCTGAGAAATGACCTTGTTACTATGTGCTACTCTGAAGTTAAGGCTTTCTTTAACAGTGACTATATCTGAATAAATTAAGACTGGATTCTCATGTCGATTGCTCAGAAACGTGGAATCAATTTTGATTTTTTTCTTCTCTCACTAATATAATCTCAGTTATATGAACTTGTGACATGATCTAAGAGCAGAAACTCAAAATTAAACTCCTTTATTTAAATTCAGGAGTTTGCTTGAAGTCAAGTAATTCTCCTAATTTGCAGTTTCTTAATTTACTGGAATTATCAAAAAAAAAAAAAAGTGCTTTGGGTGGATTTAGGTAGATTTTCCTAGTTTGTGTACTATATGTTTCAGAATGTTATATATACAGCTAAGAATAGGATTTCAATTCTTAGCAAACTACTGAGTCAAAGCAAAGTTGATCTCTTACTAAGGCATCCACTATTCTGCAGATGATCAAAGTATTTAATAATGAAAAATTCAATTATGTCATTATTGTTAGTCCTCTGCAGGGTTAGGGTATAATCCAAAACTCTTATTTTTCATACAGCTGGTAAAAGATAAGTCAGAGAGTAAGCGACACTTCCTTGGGCTTTCATTAAAAGAATATTAATAAAAAATAGAGGGATCTTCTCAAAGAAAGGGGTACATAGGCCCAAGGGCAGAGAAAAATAAATCAAGGTAGTTAGGAATAAAGTAATTTTCCTTGCACTGGAGTCTTTGGGCATGAGTGACCTCCAAGACACAGAATGAAAATTTAAGGAGAGAGAATAAATGGTGAGGAGACAGAAAGAACACATATTTATGGCTCAGGGCAGGAACTTTCTAAGACTCAGGATTTTGCTGATGAGATGTAAAAAGGACAGGAGAATATCCATACCATTTATTTAAAGCAGCTGGCTAATGGTTTGCTATGGGGCAGTCTGAAATGCCATACAATGGCTCTCTTCTTTCCTTCCATAGTTTTGGATATCTGAAAGTGCACCACTTGCTGCAAGGGAGGTGTCTTTGGGCTTGCCACGAGGAAATCATTAAAATGTCCATTTATTTCCCCCCCTTAGGACAAAAGGATGTGATTGACTTCTCTAGCAACAGCCCAAATTTGCTGTGACTTTTTGTGAACAATGTCAAATTCAGACTTGGGTTTCTGCAGAACCTGTATGATAGTTGTACCTTCCCTACATTTTGCCCTCACACACCCCCTTCCCACAGACAACCACCAGGAATTATGGAAGTGCTGCTGCACCTTTTGGGCACACAGACAACTTTAGGCGTCCATGAGCTTGTGCTTGGCTGGGGCAATTGTGGAAACACAGCTGATGAACAGGAAAGAGTCCCACACTGTGGGCTCTAAAGGCAAGCTTGCCGTTTCTTTTTTATTCTTCCTTTTGTTACTGTTTCCTTTTACCTTGGTGGGAAGAACACACATGGATGTTTTCTGGAATATGAGGGGTGCTGAATAACTAAGGCTTGATTTTTCTGTGGTTTTGGTGTTGACAGGTTCCAGTTACTTAAGCAAAAAGTAACTGGCTGCTGGGCTCTGCTGAGCACAAAATTAGTCTCCCTTTGCCTCTGGAGTGCTGTATGGCTGGGACTGTAGTGCAGGAGAAGAGGGCAAAACAGCAGAGAGAGTGAGGACATGAACAGGATCCCAGCACTTTGGTGCCACCCTCCTTGACCCCACCAAAAGCCAGCCACCAGCGCAGCACCTGAGCCACAGCTGCAGCACTGCAGGAAGCACAGACATCCTATGAAATACTCTGAAAAATGTCTGCAATTATATTTATACCTCCTAGGGGTGCAATGGAAGTTTGAAAGTTTAAGTCTGAAAAGAATTCTTAACAGGTGTCAAATGTAGTGTCACCACAGAGCTCCTCATGGACCAAAAGACACATCCTTTTCAAGCTCTCCTAGGAAATTTGGCAGTTCCTATTATTATAGCCCCTGTCATTACCTTGAAAGAAAAATACATAGAGAGGGAAAACTGACATGCTGCCTGGAGGCTGCTGGGGTTCAGAAGGTTAAGTCATAGCGGCAAGGGAAAGAAGACAGCAATCTACCTGAGCACATCACCTGGCTGCCTAGTGGCACAGCCAGTTGCGTTTGTTAACATTTGCAACATGAACGAAGTCACCAGGATGGCTACGACAGGTCCATCTTTCAAATATTTCCCAGCTTATTTTCTGTATTATTTGTGTTACAGCCACGTATCTGTTTTCAGGATGGACCCAAAGCATGTGTTTTCAGAGAATGCACTGGGCAGGGCCTGGTCACAGATGCTGTGTGGGACCCCAGCTGGCTGCTTTGCCATCGCCGTGCAGCAAAAAGCCAATCCCGTACTGCAGTCGGGCCATTCACTGCTGCTCACGTCTTTGTTTTGGCATAGAAAGGATTATTTTTGCTTGTGAAAAAGAAGCGTCTCAAAGATCCTTTTTTTTACATTGCTTCCTGTTGGTAAACTTTACCACAGTGTTACCTTGACTGCAGCTCATGCTGTGTCGCTCTAGAGAGAGGGGGTGTTTACACCTCTGTGTCTTTTCCTGTTTCTCTGGGAATCACCTGCATGTTTGGAAAAGGTACTGAAAAGCTTTAAATGTGTGCCTGTGCTTCCTGCACAGAGAACAAAATCTCCTGTAAGCTTGCCAGACCTTTCACAGCTGCACCCCAGGGATTTAACACTGTGCAGCTTATGGCTTTATATGAAATTTCTTAAAAGAAAAGGCCTGTATTTTCACATAAATGTATTTATTTTTGGAAACATCAAGAAGTGCCAATATATTTTAAACCAGTTCCCTGCTGCATTAAAAATGTGAAATATTCATGTGAACATTTGCTAATCCCATACAATGAATCTATTCCTCCCTCTATTTAGCATGCAGGCTGCAGCTGCTGAAGGTTGTTGAGCCTTTTCTTTAGGAAGAAATGTAAGGATGATGTGTGAAAACCACGTGGATGTAAAGTTAAGGAACAGTATGGAAGGGTGTTAAGAACAAGACCTTGTAAGTTACCTTGTAAGCATGTTTTCTCTTTCATATGTTTGTTCTTATATGGTCTTTCACTGCTTTAAACTAAATTTATATTTACGGACATAATTAGAAATGCTATCATAATACAGAAATGAGAATATAAGCACAGCAGCACACACATTTTCAGAATATATCTCAGGCTCTCTAAATTCTGCAGTAGGTAGTATCACTCCAAGCAAATTCCAATTTCTCTGTTCAGCCATTATTCCTGCTAATGTAATGACTTATTTTCTCACCAGTGCTAAGTTCTGCACATCCATCCAGATCCACCTGTGGCCCAATATCTGACAAATAATCCCTTTCTTCATATACTTGAACTCTGACAACTTTAGCAAAAAATCAAAAATGGGTGCCTATGATCCTTGATTCCACCAGGGGACAACATATGACCTTGGGATTTCATTTAAGTCTCCTGAAGCTATGGATTTCCTGAGCATTAAGTGGAAATAGCATTTGCTTTCCTGAGAGATGCTAATATTTAAGTATTGCTTCGAAGATCTTCAGATAAAAATACCTATATATGTGCAAATTTTTATGCTTCCTTCTGCTTTCCTATAGCTCCGAGATATAATAATACATTGAAAAGCCAAAATTTTCTTATGAAATAAAATTGTACTTGGAAATGTCAGGCCTGCACAGACCAATGATCCAGGAGCTGCTGAAGGCAGTGTATCAGAAGAAGCTGTAACCCAACCTTTCCATGCGCTGAATACCGTGACCAAAGAGAAACTCTCTTACCAGAATCAGCCACAACCACCTTCCCCCTGTGCAAAGAGCTATTCCCAGTACTTAAACCCTGTCACAAGCAGTCTCTGAGGGCACTTTGGATGCATCCACCTTGACTTGCAGAGCAGCAGTGGTGGGTGTGAAGAATGCGGGCGTGAGCCATGCCACATCACTTGGCGGTTTCACTGTGTTTAGTTACAAAGACACAGACTGTGAAATTCCCTAATGTCTTCCAAAGCTCACATGGATAAGGCTGATAAGGAGAGGATCACTTAACACCTTGACAAGCACCTAAGAACTCTTAAAATGTGAAGAATTTCTTTGAAAGACTATAGGAAGGAATTCTACTCCTTTGCTTTGCATAGAGACCCCAGTAGAGTGCCAGACATTTTAAGCAGAGGCAGCCTGGTCATAGCTGGAATATGAGAATATTACAGTATTTGGTAAATATTTTTCTCTAATACTCTTTGTAATACACAAAGCATATACCTTTTTCATTAAAATTAAATTTTTTGCTGATCCTGTGAAATTTTTTATTATGTTGCTGCTACATTAGCACAAAATTCAGCAATATCACTCCTAAAGTGGAACAGATTCAAAGAACTCAAGTCTTCTCTGTTCATGAAGTAGGTGTGAGCAGAGAATGATTCCTCTGGAGCTGCACAGTGTTACTGGCTACTTTCACTCCCCCACCAGAGTCTTTGGACAAAGGCAAAGGCAACAGCCCAAATTAGGCAGATTTTGTATGTTTACCTGGCAGCCACGCAACAGAAATCCCATTGCAGCAACCATAAAATTTTGCTTCATACACATAACACAAACCAACAGAAACCAGGCTGAGAGACCAGATTCAGAATGAAAAAAAGATCAGGAGACTATCTCACATCTTCTCCTAAGTGCCAAACTCCAGATATTTTAAAAGTTTAGTAGTTTTTTATTTTACATTTTACACACATCCTGACTTAGGAATCAATACTGGAGTGAAGTACAAATACTGCAAATGCACAATGCATACAATTAATTTAGTATTTCCAATCCTAACAGAATCACAGTACCAGTAGCATCTCTAGAGATGTCACTTTTGTAGCCCAAGAGATTGGTTAGTACAGGGATAAGCACCTATGCTTTTGGGTACTAACAGGGGTCTTTCCACCAAAACATCAAATGCTCTTGTTCATCTCCTTTAGTTTTCTCATCAGTGTCCAAATTCACTTTCTTTTTCTTTAAGAAACAGTTTCTGTAATAGAAAGGGTTGAGTTATGCTGACTCTCTATAACAAATGAAGCAACTCTTTCCTCATTTTCCTGCTAATGAAGTTGAGTTTATCTCATTAATGTTTTTCAAAAGAAACAAGAACAATTCAAATAAGAGCAACACAAAGTGTTTCTAATGCAGTTTCTAGAAAAGTGAATAATTCAATGTCTCGGAGAAAATGAACGCATATGCGAGAAATGAAGCGGATTGCAAACACAAGATGTTTTTTCCTTTGCCGAAAATTAAATTAGAAGAAGGATCCAGACAAGATGTAAACCTTCCCTCAGTACCTGCTCCTCCTGCTCCAAAGGCTTACCTTTGTGAGAAGACATCTCGGTAGGGGCTGCCATGCTGCAGGGCGATGCCGTATCCTCTGTCCGCGACCGTGTTCCCGACCGTGTAGAAGGAGCACTCCGCATCGTTGATGGCCACGTACTCCAGCACTGCGGCGTCCCACACAAAGGCATAGTTCCCAAATTTCACCTGCCCAAACAGAGGGAAAGCTCAGGCTATGGACTGCCAAGTCCAGAAGGAGGTCAGCGCACCTGCAAATGGGGCAGTTTCAGCACAGTCTGCTCTTTAAAGGAAGAGAAGTTTGGGTGCCCAGCTGCTGCCAGCACCAAAGGTGCCCAGACACTGCGGCCATGAAGGGCTTGGGCTGGGCACCTCAGCTGAAAATGAAGAAATGTGACCTGAAAACAGCGTGCCATCAGTGGCACAGTGCCATGGAGGAAATACGGACTGCCCCTTTTCAGGGAATAAAGGAAACACCACGGTCCTTCCCCCAGCACTGAATTCCACATGAAACCCTGTTTTCCTTTTCATTTGTAGGGAGGGTAGGTATTCCCATTGGGAAAAGCATGGCAAGATAGACATGGCTGTCCAGAGGGAAGACCACCGTTCAGGATCATCCACATTTCAGTCATGCTTCAAGTTGTGACAGACCTCACAAACACCCATTTGTCTTATGGGTTCTGTGGGTAAGATCACACCAAGTAGACTTTTCGGGATTACTTTTCTCAGCATGAGGCATTTTCACATATCTTCAAAGACTTTCACAGAACAAGATCATGTGAGCCATTTTAACTGCTTGACTAAGATAAATCCAACCAGCTCATTACAGTGAAAAAGCTTTTGAAGTAACATTTCCCCATCCATTCACATTTGAAACAAATCCAGATGTTTTAAAAGTTTAAATATATGTGATGTATACAAAATTTAAGCATTAATTCAGAAGCAAGCCTTTAAAAACAGAAACTCGGTCTATACAAATCAATTAATTTCTGCTTTCCAGACATACCATGTTTTTCTGAAAAAACAGTAATCTCTAGGTGCTGTAGCAGACCAAGATCTTTTGCTATTTTTCTGTTTCTTTGGTCTCTGTGTCAGACCTGAAGAATCCCTCTGCTTTTTTCCTGCCCCTCTGCTTAGCTTCATTTAGCTTTTTCCCTGTGCTGTATTAGGCAACTAAGCTGTAAAACTGGGCTGAATCCATTGACTTTGTACATCTAATGGGAATAAATACGTGACAGCTAAGTGAAAAGTAAACAAAACACAAAAAGGCCATGTGGGGCCAGGCAATCCAGAGAGAATTCAAAACCAAGTCAGCATATCAAAGTAAGCAATGTCAGTACATCATTTAGATTAGGCTTTGACAATGTAGATTATGTTTTTAAAGACTGTTTACATATAAAAGTTACTGAAGCAAGCCACACCGTCTGCTTGCTCACAAGATGTAGTGCACAAGGAACAATTGCATTTGGGACACATTCCTTTTTACTGCAGACCTGGCAAGGGAATATTTCCTATTTCCATCTGTAGGCATGGCAGGGGAAGGATTTGTGCAGATTTTGGAGCAGAAAGGGAGCCATATTATCTGTGGACTCCACAGGACTTGCAGGATAAAAACCATTCTTTTCAAAGTGCACACACATACAAGAGCAGGACTGGGCCAGTTTTAATCTTCGGGCTCTGGAAATTGTTAAGAATGTTTTTTCTCTCCTCCCAGTGGAGGTTTAGGTCTAAACAGGCAGAGAATAAGGGACAAAAGAGAATTTGCAGTTAACAAACAATCCAACTTGTATGCTTGTCCTATAGGTACTGCCACTCACAGAGCTCTTTCCTAGCATGGTTGCTCTGATCTTCCTACAGGCACCACTTGAGTAAGAAATAGCATGACTGAGAAAAAAGCCCTTCCTAGGGGAATTTAACAGGATAATGACTCAGCCTGAAAAAGGATCATGATGTGCAGAGAATATGGGAGGGAAATAAGAGACAAAAGCAGAGGATCAGAAGTGGGCAAATGAATCCTGAAAAGGATCAGATGGACTTTCTGAACAAAAGAATTAAGGAAAAGTGGGGTTCAAAACCCAAGTAATTTTACATGTGGGACATGACCTTTGAGGTGATGGAAAGGGCAGAGGGTTATGTTTTGACACTTGCTTTTTTCCTAACACGCCTTTTTATCATCATTGAATTCACCTAAGTGCTTGTGAGGAGACTTATCAGCTGCTCAGCTGGTCAGGAAAAATTCTCTTGATTTAGCTGCCTTGCTGTAAAACAACTCACAAAGAGAATATATAAAAGTGGTAAAAGCACTTACTGTCAATAATATCTGTGATGAAGTGGTATATATAAAATCCTCAGAGCAGAGCTAATATCATCACAGCTCAGGTTCCCACGAAGATATTACTTTTCATAGATAAGATCTCAGTGAGCCTCAGTCAAAGTGCATGGGGCACAAAAGAGATTGAAGAACCAGAAGGGATCATTCCCATCATCTACCTTCAACACATGATTGCTCCATGCATTAAAATACATCCTTTTCGGCATTTTTGCCCTATTCACTTACAAATCCGAGGAATTCAAAACCAAGGAGCAAACCTAAGTTGTAATTGACATGCTTGCAATCCGCCTCTTTACGGAGCTACCTCTTAGTCTAACATTTTTCATTGCTATTCAGTGTATTTATTCTTACCAGCCAATTTTTAAAATTATATGCAACTTTCTTATGCCATTCCAAGGTATTTTTGCTCTGCAGTTCTAAATACTCTAAATACTCACTCACACTTTGAGACTGACACCTTTCAATTATCGATGGATCTTTCTGTTACTTAGCTGAGCTGGATATAGCTTTCTTTTATCTCTCCTTGCAAATCTATCAGTTCAGCCCTCCCATTAGCAGTGACACTACTTTTGAACTGTCTCCAATTCTTAATTTTTATGCATGACAGAAACACCTGTTTCACTAAGAGAGAATCAGTTATCTGCCAGCTCTGGAGCTATAGGATTTCCTTTTTAGCATACTCTTCTTCTGAGAATCAGTCTAAACTCCTTGCCCAAGGATCTTTCACACAGCTCAAGACTGGTTTTAGCTTAAAGGACTAAGAATAAAATTTTGCTAGAGTATGGCATAACGTGAACATGGCAGATACTTCACAGATTTGCACCTACGCTATGGAAAGAGGAGATGATGCTCTCTGTAAAAGGACAAGGGAATTTCAGAAGAAAATGTCAATTAAAAACTTGTATCTCTCTCTCTCTCCCTCTTACCATGGGAAGCACATATTTTGCAGCTCTCCAATAGCCATGCAGAAGGCTTCTACTTTGGGCTTCAAAATCATCAACAAAAATTCCAGCTCTGTATTATGAGAAAAAGTTGAGGATCTTAATTCAGCAAATTATGGGAGCTAAATTAAAGTGGAATCTCCTTGGGAAAAAAAATGGATCCTTGCAACACACATAACTCACTACTCGCAGAAGAGCTGCATCCCCAGTTCTACATTTCGTCATCATTGTATTGGCCTTTTGTGTAGAAAGAACAACGTTTCAGGATGGTGGCAGATCTGGATGCTGTTCACACACGACCACGCAGCCCTGGATCACCAGGGAGGCGTTTGTAGGAGGGCAGCACATTATCATTCTGCAGCAACCCCAGCTCTGCAGTCCACTGGGGTATGGAGAACTGACACTTCAGTCTCCTTCCCTGTGCCCTCCCACCTATGTCACTATGGCAGAGGCTGAAAAGACTTTGAGTATCTGAGAGCTCTTGTCAAAGGCAAAAAAATCGAACAAACAACAAAACCAGGCAAAATTGAAACTGTTAGTTATTCATCAGGGTGTTTTGAACTCATGCACTACAGTGGTCATTAAGTGAAACTTGGAGGTGTGGTACCATGCAGAAATGTTTGACTTGACTTCATGGTTCTGTGAACAATTCCAAAAGAGTTACTGTGAAAAGGGTTGTTATACAGAACAGGAGTCATCAGCACATAGATGTTAAAACTATTTCTACAGGGCTGTTATATTTCTATTTTCTATCACTGAACACTTACAAATTTTTTCTTTGCTGAAGCCCTGTCTGTAGATATTAGCTAAAATTTATCCTGGATGATTCTGCCAAAAACCCGTTGAGTTATAAGAGGAAAACATTTAAAGCCATTACACTGTTGCGCATGCACATATTTTATGCCAAGAGGGATGTGGATAGTATTTCTTGTTACAGCTAACCTGCTCATGCAGAATAAGTTGAATAATGTATTTGTGTACAACTCTGGAATTCTAAAAGCACATTTCTAGGTCTAGCAAATGTTAAATTTCAGAAAAAATAATTTTAAGTAAACAACAACAAATTGCTGCAATTTTTCATACTTGTATTCTTGGATAATATCTTTTCTGTATTTTGAATTCCTCTATAAAAATAGAGAAATCCTCATGAAAGGAAATAAAAAAGCAATAGATTGCAGGTTAAAAAGAACTGAGAGTTATATTTCCTGCAGACCTCTCTTAAATATTTCATCGTACATAAAATGTGTTAACTGTTATTAAAAAAATGGAACTCATAAGACCAAGGAATTTTAAGTTTAAACTGATTAAAATTATATTAATTTTCTAGAAGAACCTCTGAAAATTGTTAAATAACGGTGATGAAGTCCATTTTTTGAATACCCTGTGCCTACACCCCTGAGACACAGTGGTGGTGCTTTTTCTACTCCTTTCCATTATCAGTCAGCTGCCAACTGCTGAACACCTTTCCCTGCCTATGAAGTTGTCAGCTATAGTATTTGTTGTATTTTAGCCAAAAACAGAAGCAGACTTCTCTGCAGCATAGCAGCAGCTCCAGTTCTGACCTAAACCCAATCAAGGGCACTGGTTAATTACCTGCTCTCTACAGCACTTTGAGGGTCCTGTTCTCCAAAAAGGGCCATTCCACTGCAGTGACTAAAGAGAGGAAAAAAACCAACCTGTGCTGCTAGCTAGACCTATACTCGTCAGTGTGCAGCTGAGACTTTGGCATATATAAATACATAAATTAATTTTTTGATACACTCTTGCCATGTTCAGCAAGTGTGCAGCAGCTACAGCCTGCAGAGGGCTGAGCTCCTCTCTGCAAAACAGACTTGCCAAGGCTGCTATTACACAAGGAATGAAGGAGAGGGGAGAAAATTGAATGAACATTTGCAAATAGATGAGCAAGAGCTGATATAGGTAACATGGATATTGTACTCCAAAATGGGAAAAGGAAAAGATGAAATCTGAGGTGGAAGCCTAAATCTAGATTTTCAGATTGTCAGATGCTGGCAAATAGCTAGATGGCATTCGCAACAGAAGGAGGGGGGGTTCAGCAGAAGGGAATGAAAATACTTTCCATAATTCTCTTGTAAGAGGCCAATGTAGTTTCTGTTTGTTAGACTACAGCAGAAGTCAGATTTGCCTTCAGAGAAATTCTTATTTGCTAATTTGTTTTCTTCTGGGGACCAAGGTTTCAAATCTTGCATTTGTTCACAAAGGGCACAAATCCAGCTTACTTATATTTGGATCCCAGTGAAATGAAACTTTACATTTCAACTTTGTTGAACAGACCCCACTGATTTACAAAAGTAAATCTTTCCATACATCCAAATTACAATTTTGCAGGACAGCATGTGCGGCTGATCTGTGTAACTTAAGAGTGAAATGCAGTCATGCAATCAGGGAATCTGAATCTGACTGACAGCTCTCTGCAGTGCAAGACTGGAGCTGGATTCCCATGGTGGTATTAGAGCACAGAATAAAAATTCATATATATATATATAATGCTATTCAGTCATCGAGGCAGCCAACTACTACTACTACTACCACTACCTTTAATATGTAATTTTACATGGTCTACAGAAAGTTATTTAAATTCAAGGGCCACTATTTGAAAAACATTGAAATGTATTCTTTGTACTTATTCAAACAGAAAACTGTGGAATAGTTTCTAAAAACATCATTGAGCCCAGAAGCAAACAGGAGCAGGAAAATGAAACACTTGGAAGCTTAGGGGAAGAAAGAAGAGGTTAGAAATCTCAGCCTCACCTCCTCCTCAAAATGAAGTTTATCTTTCATTACAGTGCCATATCAGCTTGAATAGCATGTCTATTTGTTACACATAAAACTTAATCAGGAAAAGCATGAATTCCTGATCTGCAACCTGCCATCAATTTCTTGAGAAAAGCTTTATGATCACATGTTCACTTGTTCCACTGGGCAGACCTTATAATTCACACAGAATAAGAATTACTCAGGTATGAGAGCTCTGTAAATGAGGGGGCACCACAGTGTCAGAACTTTCCCAGTGCTCAGTGCCTTCACATTTTGCCACTGTAATTAAAGGTATCTTGTAAGTTAACAAAAAAGAAAATAACAAGAGGAGCAAAACCGTGGAGGCCAATTGAAGGTACATTTCTGAGGGTGGTGGGAGAACACAGCCAGCTGCTTCTTCAGGTGATCACAGCAAAGCATTAAAAAACCAGCAGATCATGCTGATCACTGACATGCAGCTGAACCACAGGTTTGCTAAAGCAAACATTAATTTCAGATGGAAGAGACACAGGAGAAAAAAATAAATCTCAGGAAAGCAGGCTTTTGAAAGGTAAGGAAGCAATATCTTTTTTATTATGCTAGCTTCTCACTTATTTTTGACAACTAGGTGCTGCAGATAGTAATGCATACTATTTTTAAACTATCACTAGTGAAGGTCATATACAGAAATTATATGAAAGCACTTCAGAAAATCAGATCTGTTTTAACCAAGTGGCAGTCTCAATAATGAGGCAAATTTAAACCAAATATTGCTAAAATGATTCCCCTCTTCTGATAAATTAATATTTTTGGGACAGTTAATTCCCAATAAAGGAACATTTAAATGAGGAAATGGGTCAATACTCTTAATTTAGGTAATAATAATTTGTGGCTTAAAGTACCATGAAGAAGTTAAACAGAGGTGAATATAGAAAAGCAGCATTCCTTTTTATATTAAATCAATCCAGTATGATGCTCATTGAAGAGTTCTTGTCCCTCTTCCTTAGAACAGAAGCCTAACTGCAATTCTTGGGCAGATTCCTTTTTCAAAGACATGCTTACTGAATACCAAGTGCAAGGAGAGAAAAATCATTAAAAGTCGAAAAACTACTCATCAAAACCATTCATCAGGTGAAAAAGAACTTTAACCACCAGAAAAATCTTTTCAAAACTACCAGCAATGCTGAAAAATTCTTCAGTGAAAGGTTATTTGAAATAATACTTTCATTTTAGAAACTTATTTTAAAGAAACTGACTTATCTTTCAGTTTTTATACTCCTTGTACATGAGCCTTGACCACTTTCCTAGTGGTAATAGGATTCAAGATGTCCCACTAGTCACACAAAAGAATTTAACTGTCTTCTTTGGAACCACTGCATTGTTCTCTTTTTGATAAGCGTCTCCTGCCCAGATATGGAAGGAGCCAGCTTGGTCAAGACACAGTATCTTGAAGCTTCAAAAGAAAAGCTTCCCAGCCCCTCTTTTTCCCCTCTCTGAAATTACACTGCACAGCAATTTTGCATGTTTTCCCTCATTCTGTTAACCTGCAGCAGACAGGAAGCACTAACTGCTGGCAACCCGCACAAGCTTGAGCAGGAGTGTGCAGGAACAGGTTTGCATGTGGAAGCTCAGTGCTTCCACATCAGTTTGCTTGCATACAGACTTAGGTTGCCCTAAAAGCCTCCTCTTCCTCTGGAAAACCTGCATGAGACCACTTCTCTTCTCTGGCAGAGAATCTTCCACCTAAGTGCAGGAGGTCATGTGGTCATGGAAAGAAGAAAATTGGGATTTCCTCCCCACCCCTTCAGGTTTCTACCTTTCAGCAGTAGCTGGCGTCTCCTTTCCCTGGGAGCTCAATAAAGGCTGACATAGGGTGTCTCTAGGCATTTCCTTCAGAAGACTGTAAGTTCAGGCTGCAGCACAGGCTGGTTTTAATGCCCCCACAGCATCCCTTTGTCACTGGCTTGTCAGGTCTTTGGAGACCCCACTGCTGAATGCATTTTGATTCTTGCAAAGAGGTGTTTCAAACCCACAGGAAAGGAGAACATTACAGATTTGAGCTATGAAGGTTTTCTCTTTCTTTTGCAGTTTAGGACCCATGGAAGACATCAGGAGCTGTGGTAGGGGGAAGAAGACCAGTGCAGCCACATTTTTTTACTCAGTTGAGGCTGCCTTCTTCTATCACCATGCAGACAACTGAAAAGATGACAAAACAGAACAACTCATCACATAAAGTCCCTGTGAGTCTTGAGGATAGCTCCTGCTCTGCTGCCCTGCCTGCACCCAGCCTACAGCCCATGCCTGCAGTCACAAACTAGGAAGTCAAAGCCCTCACACAAAACAGTGAACACAAAGAATGCTGCTGGAATCACTCACAATGCACAGCCAGGGCTGCCAGGAACAGCAAGGCCAGGTAAAGGAGCAGCCACCCACGTTCTGTATGTGCAGAGGTAAATAAAGATGGAAACCGTGTCCAGAAGGAGTTTCAGGTTCAGAAAGCACCCAAAACAGTGCAACAGCTCCTGAGTACTCTCCATAGCCATCCAGAGATTTAATGTTTACTGCTGCTCTAATTTCAGGTGATAGCTGGGCTTTTGCATCTTTACAGAGGGAAATACTTACAGCTTTTGCCTTCAAATGTACACAGAACAGTCCATCCCTGGCCACAGCCATCTCCACTTATCCAGGGCTGTAACACTCATTTGGCAAACCTTTTAAAGTCACAAATGAAGTGCAAGTCACACACTTCCCTCATATCCGCTTCCAATTCATCCTGACCTGCCCACACCATAGCTCAGGTGCCAGAAATCAGTTACAGATGACAGAACTGAGAAACAGCTGCCAAACATCAACTGAAAATAAATAAATTACTGGAAAAAAATCTCTTGTGCTTGAGGACTCATTCAGGACCAGTATGTTTCATGAAAGATTTTTAACCCTTTATTTCTCCTGAAACAGGAATCAACATAAATTCCTGTGTGAGTCATTGGAAAAAAATTCAGAGATGTGATGTTAAACATAGAACTTTTGTTTGATGAAAGTGATAGATTGAGCTGGACAGAAATTAGTTATCTTCCTGCAGAAGGGATTTCAAGACTTTGAATTAAGAAAAAAAAATCACAAATTTTGGGACCAAAAGCAGTTAAAAAAAATCCAAATTGGAGAATATTTTATTTCAAAAAGTTGGCTTCAATCCAAATTACTTTCCTTGCAATGGATCATTTTGATCAAAAAGAGGTCATAGTTGAATATCAAAGTACCCTATGATAACATGTTGACAATTTTACTGCTTTTGAAGCTACACAATATTTTATAAAAATATCTCCTTCCTTACAGTTTCAGTTTCAATTATGATTATATTCCAGGGAATAAATCCCTAATGATAATTCACTCCGGTTTACTCAAGCAATGTTGTTAGACATCTGATAAAAATCTAAATATGTATAAATATAAACAATAAGCAGTTGTGTTTCCTGTTCCATTCTTGATTTCCTGCAAGTATAATAAATTGTGGAAACTTATGTCTCTTTATGTGTTGCCTAAACCTGTCAGATTCAAACTTGGACAAAATATGCTGAGAAATCTGATAATATCATAAACAAGGATAGTTCTTTGGTAAACACACATTACTATTAGTCTCCCAGCCTTACTTATTCTCTTAATTTGAATTTCATGTGTATACCCCATGTGACTGGGTATACAAATAGAATACAGTGGGTTAAAATCAACTTGTTCTAGTAAAAATGCCAGTCAAGGTGTTTTTGAGATGAGTGATGAGAAAAGTTAAGTATTTAAGAAGGAGAAAAAATTTTCATGATAGAGACAGAGTGCAATCAGAGCTTATTTGCCATTTTAAAATGAAGTAGCATTTCAGCTAGAATTAGAAACATCATCTGAGATTTTCTTAGTTGAACAATACACTGGCAAATCAGGTATTTGTGCATGCAGTGGGGATAGCTAAGTGCCCAGCTAATCATATATACCAGTAAACATCTTACTTGGAAGAATGAAATAATTTCATTAGTTAGCACAAAACTATGAGAAAGGAAATTGGAAAACACATGCAATAGCATCATAAAATCACAAACTTGATATTTTAGCACTTCATCCAATCTGTGGCTGGTATCACCCAAAATCCCTGTGGGGATGGCTTGAAAAAGGCCACCACCTTTTTAGGAAATGTCTTCTTATCAGTGTTGTCTTATTTATTTCACTGACAGACAGGTTGGACTATGTCTATGTAAAGAATGAATATCTATACTGCTGTTGCTTGCTAGTTACATTTATATCACAACTAACTGAAAAGTAACTTCTCTTACAGGACTCTCCCACGAAGGAGAAGGACAGTGTGTTGGACACATATATACTAAATGCAGGGAAGAACTGCAGTTTTTCTCTGGCTTTCAAAAAATTAGGTACTGCATTGCACAGGAACACATGAGCTGCCAGCACAGTGGCAAGGGTGGAGAATGGCCTTAAAGGACTGCCAAAGCAGAAAAATAACAATTTATTTGCCCAGTTCTATATTATTGGCGTGCTCCTTGTTCCTTCAGCATGGATTTTTAAATGGAAAACGATGAACACAAATTTTTTCCTCACTTGTTAAGACTTTCTAAAGGATGCTACACAGCTTCTGACACACTGGTGGTAAGTGCCTGACCAAGTTTTCAGGAAAAGCAGCTGCATGCCTGCATCTGTACAGGCAGCCTTGCAGCTGTGCAGATACAGTTCCCTTCTGTGTGTGGCTCTATTAAAACATTGTACTGCACACGTGGGCTCCTCTTCTGAAAATATCATCCTTTCAGACACAAAGGCAAAACACAGTTCCTACAAATCGACATCTATGTCACATCCAATGTAATATAATTGTCGCTACATCGTTCATGTTAAATTTTAGGAAAACCAATTTGCCAGATGTATATAAGAAAGCAGAGTAAATACAATGCCAGAAAAATATATTCCCTTTATCTTGTGGATGACATATCTATGAAGAGCATATTATATTGTAGCTGAAAAAGATGAAACCACAATAATATTTTCTCTTGTCTCTTTTAAAATTTCTTTTGAGTTGCATTTATTCCTTTTTGTCGTATTTCAAATTATTTAGAGCTGAATAATGCAAGTACAATGGCAATCTGAGGCTCAATACAGGCATCTACATTTGGCAGCTAGTGAATAACTAACAGTCTGTTCAGTGGGCTTACTCTGTACCTACATGGTGCACACACCAGAATTTAGGTCTAGCAATGTATGAGCTGAATGAATGAGATAAACCACAGACTGTAAAAATATGACAACAGCATAATAATAATAAAAAAAGAAATCTACCAATTGAGAAGGACATGATAAAGGTTGAGAACAAAACTGCAATTTATGCAAGACTTGTCATGGGGTGCTAGAAATTCCTCATAGTTTAAAAATTTTATGGAGCAGTAATAAGTAAAATAAACTGAAAGCTGTATAGAAGGTATGCAAATATAAGTCCTGAAATGATACAGTACAATTTGATGAAGTATCAGACCTGAAGTGTACCCTGTGAAACTCTACAGGGACAGAATAAACTCCACCAGGCCTTGGACTACTACTACAAAGAAATTCAAAACAAACCTTCTGTAAGCTTCTCTGTTATTTGGTTGTGATTTGTCTTCCTTCAGCCAGATCTGGATGGGATATAATGTTATGTTGAATAGTTCTTGCTGTCATGAGATTTCCCCTTTGCAACTCTGTTCATGAGGTTTGCAGCAGCCAAGTCAGGTTCCAATTGGTGGATGGAAATACAAATTGAACTGCAGTCTATCACTGACTGTTTTCCAATGGATGCCAAATTAGAGCTGAAGATTTTTCATGTTGGATGTAGGAAGAAATTAACTTTGAAGATATTAGAAAGGATGTGGTAGAAAGACACAGAAAACCTCTGATGGGATGTTCAAGGAATGTGGAGAAGCCAGCTGATCAGAGGCTGAATTGGGCAATTCAAGATCTTGTAAAGCAGGACACTAATTTGGGAAGAGAGAGGTACAGCAAGAAGCGTAGCAAAATCCATCAGATACAACAAATTTATGTGATCTTTAGCTACGTGCTTGACTGGTATTTCCACTCCACTAAACTTCATTTAAATTTTTCAAAATCACTAAAGTGTCTAAAAAAGTGGGGAGACTCTCAACACCGCACATGAGAGAATGTATTCAGAAATACAATTCTCTAACTCAAGATTGCTATTGGCATCTATCAAAATACAAAATACTATTTTTCCTCAACTGTTATAATTCACAAACATATTCTATACATCATTATATTAGCTAGAATTCTGGTGTGAGCTCTTTTGAATTCCTTCTGGGTTTGCCTAGTTTGATTCTCTTCTGAAATCTCATATTTTTCTGCTGTCTTTGGTGTTCCATCTGCTGCTCATTTTGTTAGATCTGGAACGATTTAACGATCACTCTAATCAAGAATAAGATACTGTTTAAAGGAAACCAGCTCCTTCATCTATCTTTCAGCACGGCCATAGCATAATCAAAGACGTTCAGTTTAACAATAGCATAATCTGCAGGACTGGAAGCATTTTGCAAACATTCATTAACCAATGCTCACATTTTCTTTTTGTGAGGAAACATTCCTGATTTTGCTGTTTGCACCTACATTGTTGAGTGTTGCCTCCTCACTATGCTGTGAAACACAACATTTGGACTCCAAGAGATTCATACAACAACTTGAATGTAAAGACATGACTTGGGAAAAATTTTAGCACTTGAGGCCAAAATTTTGATCCTGAAGATGCTGCTGCTGATAACCACCTAATGGTTCTCATGCCAAACTCTGCCTTTGAGGAGGCAGTAGCTGTGGGCCTCCCCTCTATGAGGGATGAGCAGACTGGTGTCCTCTTGTACCAATTCTCAGTGAGAACCCATGAATGAGGTGACAGGGTACTTGTGCCCATTGAGAGGCCCAGTCCATACTTGAAAGCCACATAAATCACGACCATGCTCAGAACTCCTGCCAGGTGTGAAACAAAACTTAAAGGTTTTCAGACTTGGGTTTGTCACATTTTTTCTGACCACATGCAGTTTAGAAAGCAAGGCCAAGCCATTTCTCCATGCTGGAGGACACAAAGTATTGTTTTCAGTGTCTTCCAGATGTAACAAATTCAGACCCTTCTGGACCAAGTTATGTTGCAGTACCTTGGATCAATCACAAGATATGTTCTGGCCATCAATATCTTATAAAACAGAGTATTAAAGAACTGCATCCAGGACTGAATGGAAGATTGAAAAGAAATTTAGAGGTTCCCTGGGAATTTGTATAAGAGAGTCAGGGACAAGACTCGCTAATGGGAAGGTGCCATGTCCTAGATTTGTTTACTTATAGGGTGAGAATTCTTGCTAGAAAAATATTTGTCTTTGTTTTGACTGGGATGGTTAATTTTCTTCATAGTAACTAGGGTGGGCTATGTTTTGGTATTGTGCTGCAAACAGTGCCAATAGCACAGGGATATTTTCACTATTGCTGAACAGAGCTTACACAGTGTCAAGGCTTTTTCTGCTCCTCCCATCACCCACCAGCGGGGAGGCTGGGGGGGTACGAGGAGTTGGGAGGGGGCACAGCTGGCACAGCTGGCCCAAGGATATCCCACACCATGTGACTCCATGCTGGGCTTATAGAGCTGGGGAAAGAAGGGGGGAGCAGTCAGAGTGACGGTGTTTGCCTTCCCAAGTGAACCCTGCTTTCCCGGGATGGCTGAACACCTGCCTGCCCGTGGGAAGTGGTGAACAGATTCCATGTTTTGCTTTGATTGCTTGTGTGGCTTTCCCTTTACTTATTAAACTGTCTTTATCTCAGCCATGAGTTTTCTCACTTTCACTCTGCTGATTCCCTCCCCGATCCTGAAATGAGGGGAAGTGACAGAATGGCTGTGTGGGGCTGCGATGCCAGCTGGGGTTAAACCATGTCCACATTACAAGGAAATCCTGCTCTGAGGTCAGAGAGATAAAACAACACAATCTTCTACCCTTTGATTGATGCTATGACCAGAACCCTTACAGACTTTTATAATACAGCTGCTTATCTACTGGGTTTTTCATTACAGATGCATTGTGTTTTACACCCATCTTGATACAGCCCCTGGGATTGATATCTCTCCCTCTCTTACATTCAGTGGGAATGGGGTCTGGTTTATTTGATTAAATAGCCCTTCTGCAAACAGCCATAAACACCAATCAGCCCCCATGCAGCAGGAAAGCTTTAGAGCTGGGAATAGTAAACAACTCTCTCCTGCCATTGTAATTCAGGAAGGGAGTTGTGCAGCCTATCTAGAGCAGTTATTTCATGCAAAAGAATAGAAGAATGATATGTGATTACAGCCTGGTTAAAATGCTTCTTAAAATACTCCACATGGCACTTTAATCCTCTCCTCCCATAGCCTGGCTCTTGAAAACAAACTCATTTATTGTAGTCACATTTCAAATTGGACAACTCTGCCACCTAATTCAAATGCAAGGAGACATAAACTGCTTGATGGCAATTTAACTAAAGAGCATAAATGGTGGAAAAACCCCAATTATAACTACTCCTCAGCCTAAGGAAACATTCTATTTATTTAATAGAAGAAGTTTAGCTTTATTTTTAGTTGACACACTTCAGGAAAGCCCATTTTAACCTGGCAAGAAGGATGGCAAAGCAAAGCACCCCCAAGAACCTCTGCTCACATGGTGACACCAGACAGTGGTGCAGCCTGACAACCTGTGCAGAGGAGACTTTCTGCTTGCTGTTATTATCCTTTAAACAAATAACCCCCTGTGTCCCAACTGCAGGATTTTGTTGGCATGAGCGTGGTTTAATCCCACAAAAGTTAATCATAGGTTCTGGCATGCCTCTGAGCAATTACTTTTGTGTAACAACTGTCAAGTTTGAACCACCTGACCTGCTTCAAACTGGTCCTCTTTCTCCTCTCTCCCTCCTTAAACACAACAGAATAAATGAGTAAATGAGTAAAATACTGTGAATAAATGAGTAAGTTGAATTGATTGAAATAAATCAGTAAAATTACATATTCCAACAAAATGCCCTTCTACTAGAGCATTTCCCACCATATATATTGAAATGATTGTCAAAAAGCAGCTAGCAGCAGCAGAAATCTGCTTGGTCTCTTGTCTCCCAGACCAGACCTGTTTTCAGGTTAGATATTAGAGATCTCTCTGGCTGTAAAACCTCTATGTCCAATGAGAGGCATACAGGTATTTAGAAGCCCAGGCTCGGAATTTGTAAAACAACCACCATTTTGGGGATGCATAGGGTTCCTCTTTTGTATTTGAAAAACTACACTTTTTTGTGTTTTATCTCCATGCCACGGTAAAGTCTTCTGTTTTGAGACGAGCATGATTTTAAGGACAATCATCTGTTTTAATTATTGTCTAATTATTACTGTTGCTTGGAGGTTTGATGCTTATACCTGTTAGAGATTAGAAAGGTTGATTTTCCCAAGTATTCTGCTAGTGCTTTTTAGTTTGCAATTTCATTTTCCTGTGCCATTCTTACTACGTCACTAGCATGTCATTGCCTGCCAATATGTTTATTAATGTATTGATTATTCATAGATGAAATTGAAAAAGTTTGCTGCTGGAGCAGATGCAGGCTATCCTCATCTATCCACTTTTTCTTTTCTATGACTTCCAGTTGTAAGAGTGTTAGAAGGAAAAAATTCTGAATTATTTCATGAGGAACTATGAAGTCTCTTAAAGTGGAGACTTCCTACAGGTCTCCTCATTGCAATTGCATTTGCTGGTCCCCGGAACAGACATTTTGTTTGTTTAGTAACAAGTCGTTGAACAGAAATTACCTAAAGCTACCAAAATTGTTTTATGACTGATTGGTACAGCAGGTCCAAAAACATGAGATAAGATCCCTCTGCTACTTCTTATGCTTCTCATGATTTTAGACTTGCAGCCTCACAAAGTCATGCTTTAAGGATGGAACACAGAGGATGTATAAAATGCACTCTCTCATTATTTCTATTTATCTCTCTTTTCTGTTGCATGTATCTCTTAAACAACCTGACATTCCATCCCATCATTTGCATTTGTTAATGCATCACAAAGTATTTGGGTATTATTAAAATATGTTAATACACAAAAATGATAGCTGGAATCATTTAAGCAAGAAAGCGAGTACACTACCAAGTTCTGTGCCTGGAGCAGGAGTGTGCTCTCCTGCCTCCATCCCTTGATCATGAGACAGAGTCTGCATTTCCCTTGTCTGTGTGTGATACATCCCCAGAGCAGCCCACCATGCCAGGAGCCTGCAACTGGGCTTCAAAGGGACAGTCGGAGTTTGGGAATGCTTCATCTGATTACAAATGGAAATTGTTGCACAGATCAACAGCAAAACATTGGAGAAAACAAAGGGGATGTGTAACACTGTGGAGAGGTGAAAGGTGGAAAGAAGAAAGGAATTAGAGAGCTGGGGAAAAGTTGGAGTAGCTGTTATCCAAACAGAAGGGACAGAGGGTCAAAAAGCAGACAAATGAAAAAGTAAGAGGGAGGAAATGAAGTGAAGTGAGAATTCAGAAGAAAAAGAACAAGCAGAGGTTGCTGGAGCTGCGTAGGAGTCTGTGTAGTCCCCAGACACTCTCGGGAGGGTGGTGTTATTAATCTTCATGAACCTAGAAATGTTACAGAACCTCTGCAGGAAAAGCACTAAGTTAATGGAGATAAGATGGAGAAATAAGAACTCACAGGACCAGAATAACAGATGCCTGATAACTTGTGTGCCCCCTGTAGCCAAACAAGAGTGCTCTAAAAGCCAAACTACTCTTCTTTGTCAGGCATTTTGTAGTTTTTCTTTCTTAGGATAACAAGTATGCAAAATGATGTAGCAATTTTTGACAGAAATTTTCCACTGATGCTTTTTAAAAAGGGATCTGGAACTAGATCTTTCACAAAAAAGAAAATGTCTGGTTGTTAAACTGCACAAATTCAAATCTTTTGTCACCCTCCCACAGGAAAATGTCTGCAAGAAGTGACCTGAAGAAGTAAAAAAATAACTTCAAGTAAGATATTTTGTTCATTACAAGCTTTGCTTCCCTACAAGTTGCACAGATATGACCCATATCTGATGTGACCAGACTAGGAAAACATGCCTGTGAGCTTGTAACTTCCATCAGGAGTCCCTCTGGTGTAATAAAAAGCAAGGTATATGGTACTCAAAAATCCAAAGAAGAGAATATCCCTCCACAAGCTGCTGACACAGGAGGAGGTTCACTGCACTGAGGCACCTCAGCACAGCTTGCTCATCCCTCATCATACAGTTTTTGGTCATTTAAAGCTGTTGGTCATAACCTTTTCTGCTGAGGCAATGCCATAGATTGAAAAGTCTGGGAAGGCAGCACATAAAATTTTAGCAATAGCATTAGAGATAGATTTATGGGTTGGAAAAAGTTACAAACATTTATTATCTAGCAAAAGTTTCCTTGTATTGCATTTTCATTATATGTAACCAGCATGTTTTTACTGTAAGATGCCACACCAGAACCAATATCACTCTAGCAGCAGGGCCCAAATAACAACTGAGACCTCACAAAACTGACCCCTCAGCATCTTTCTGCCCCAAAGAATCCCAAAACCTTCCTGGCCCCTGCAGCAGATAAGCTTTGGTTTTGAGAGAGCAACATGCAGCAGAACTTCCATTTTGCTACAAATATTTATGTGAAGACATTTCCAGTCTTGTACTCTTTAATAAATCCTGTGTGTTACTCAGGAGATGGTTTTTAACAGCACCCAGGAGAGCTGTTTCTCTTTCAGACCTCTCCCATGCTAATGCATAATAAATGCACTCATCACCTACTAAATGCTCACAAACCTTTTCTTTTATGGAATATGACAACAGCATTGCTCTGTTAGATGTGAATATGCACAAACCAAGCTACTCATTTGTAGGGGTGGGTTCAGCATCCTTTTCTGTTTGTACCATCCTTTCTCACAGGTGCCTCCCTAACAGAGGGTGACCAGCTCAGAAAAATTAGGCAACAAATAATACTAGCCAAAAAATTTCCTGTGAGCATTATCCTGACATGCTCATGCTCAGCTTTTACAACCACTGACTGAAAATGCACCCTTTTTCTTAAATTATTTCCTAATTGTCCTTACTCCCTGATACCTTCCAAAATTTTCAATCCCATAAAAATCCTAGCTTCAGGACACAACTCAGAATTTCTACAATCAATCACCTGCCAGTGCAAATGAAAGCAACATTCAGGCTGCTTAGTTATTCAGAAATTTAAAGTCTGCCATATTTAATGCTTGGGATTATGGTATTCAGATGTGATAGGGCCATGGAAACAAATGGGGATATAAACCAGTCTGGCAGCAATTCCCAAAACGTTCAGCACCAGAAAAAGGCACCAAAAGATACAAAGTCCTCACACAGGAAGCCACAAGCAGTTACTCCACGTGTGGTGGTCAAGGTGGACTCACCATCAGAGTGTAGTGTTCCCATCTTCCCCACCTATCAGACACATCCAGAGTTCTCCAGAAATAACAAAGAACCCAACCAGCCAACCAAAACCAAAACCAAAACCCCCAAACTCCCATTTGTTATCTCAACAGCTAGAGACTGGGGGCTATTTCACACAAAATTAGTTCTACTAACACACAAAAAGTTCTACTTTCTGCATGTGCCTGAGGGTTATTTTAGACCAAAAGGGTGGCAGTGCACCCTGAGCCTGATGGTGGCAGCTGCCCCTACACTCCTACAGAGCTGTGCTCCTGCCATCAGGGCAGGGATGCACTCTGGACATTTTGCTCATGAGTCCATCTTAATTAGTCCAGTTCTACATAAGAAAAACATCAAGTGAAATCTCCACTCACAAAGGCATCAGTTTTCCTCTCTGGACTATTTTGACCTATTAAAAAGGTGACTACAGGGTTAGACACAGGCCAAGGTGTGCAGTACAGAGCTTTGCATTTGGTCACCAGGATGAAGGATGGGGCCCACTTCCCTATCCCATGCTCACTCCTCAAAGGGCTGTCATCTATCCTTTCTCCAGCTGAAAAGTCTGGACTCAGCTCTCCGCAAAATGCAATTCTACAGGACTGAAGCAAAATTTGTTTCTCAGAGTATATTTTGCTGTTTCTTGTTTTCATTGCCACTTCTAGTCATGGAATATGATCTTAGTTTGGCAGGTATTGTACAAAATGAGCCACCAAGAAAAATAGGTTGCTATCTTAGGCACTCCCGACCACTCTCCAGAGAAGAAAATTGTCTGTCTACAACAGCAAAGAAAGAAACTTGGACACCTAAATTAGACACCTCAAGTTACACATGATGAGGGTATATTTATAGCCATTGACAGATCAAGGTGAAGGAAGGTTTCAAGAGAGAATCATCTTTGAACAGAGGATGGAATATATCTGTGGGGAAAGACCTAAATAACCAAGTTTCCAGGCAAACAAGCATCTGAAAACAAGCAGAAAACTTCAAGATTAGAAAACTGCCTCTGAGATTAATGCAATGATGTTGTTGTTAATCAATGAGAACATTCAAAAGAAATATGTAGCTGGAACCACTGAATCTGGAGAAACTGAAAAATAACAAGGAGCAATTGTCCAATAAAATCTTATTTTCCCTCTATTATTTTTTATATTGTATCAGATTGTTAAGAACTTTTAGTTCCCATGCTCATCTTTTGAAGTTAGGCTGTAGCTCTCCTTTGAGGATGAAGGCTGAAAGGTCAGGCACAGAGAGGCTGTTTTTTGAGAAATACTATTCATCTGATAATGGTGGTGTTCATTAATTTAGTTCATTCTGGGGTACAGCAGTTCTTTGGTTTCCCCCACATCCCATCTATGGCAGTATTTAGATGATTATTGTGTGTGTTCCACTCTCCCCCCTGATTTGGCAGCTATAAAATAAACCAAGGGGAGGGAAAGAGCATAAAGAAGCAACAAAACAGAGCTGCTCAGCTGATGGGTAGCGATCACAGCACACCAGAGACCTGGTTGTCAAGGTTTTTGTTAGTGTAATAACAAAGGGGAGCGTTAAGGAGTTTGAAGGAAAGACAAGACTACTGTCTTGAGGGAAAACATACCTTACAGAGGGGTCCTTAGAGAAAGCAAAAAGATACTTTGCTTGAAAAAGGAGTTGCGCTGGAGGCTCACACAAATGATTTCCAGTTCAGAAATGAGAAAGCTGCAGGGAGAGTCAGAATTCACCCTGAAAGGCCTTGAAAGTCGAGGCAATTTTTTTTTTTTTTTTAACCCAGGAACATTTTCAATGGAACTAAATGCAAAAAGAATTTTTTATAGAGCACCAAGAAAATAACAATGGAAACTACTGAAGTGACAAGCTGGAGGTTGTATGGGTAAATGAGAGACATGGTATGGAAAGTAAATTGGCAAGACTTAACTAGACACACCAGCAATTAAAATAAAATTTAAGATGATGAAGTCAGGTTCTGTAGATTTTAGGTTGAACTAAGTTATTGGTCAGACACGAATAGACAGCAGAGGAAAATACACAAATTTTATTTCAGATGAAAGAAAGTCAGGTCAGTTCAAGAGAAGGGAAACTTCAAGTTGTCTCTGTGGAGCCAATTTGCTTGGACTTAAGAGACAAGGATAAGATGTAGATAAAAAAGACTATGGTCCAGGATGTAGGATGGCCCACAAAAATTTCAGAACAGCTCTGGAAAGTTCTCCAAAAAACCTGAGAGATGAGAGAGAGCAAGCAAAAACATTCCCTCTTCCTTCTACATGGGAGGTAGAATGGCACAGCACCATAGCAGGGCAGCAGTCAGGAACATCTGAGGTTGTTGAAGTGACTCTGGAGTACGCAGACTGACCTTTGAATAGAAGTCAGGAGCAACCTGGGTGGCATTTCAGGGAGAGCAAAAAGGGTGAGGTACATTCAGTGGCATGTATGATGAAATAGTTGAAGATGAACTCAGCTAAACCTTGCAGAAAACTCTGGAGACAAAGGAATACAGCAATAGTTGGCTTGCTTAGTTGCTGAATGACCACATGCCCATGTAGATCCATTTTGTGATATGTAGGCTAACTTCAATTTTGACTTACCCATTCTTCTGAATAAAGCCCAACTCTGCAGAAAATAACTTTTACAGGTGTTCTACTCGAGATAAAACCAGTGAAAACTCTCTAGAAAGTCAAAGTTACATCAGACTTCATTATACACTCGGAAGTGTTGGTGAGGGAGAGCAAGCCTTTTGTTAAACACACCTTGAATTCTGAGAAAATGTGGTGGTAGGAAAAGTTTTGCATTTAGTTTTTAAAGCTGTGCACAGAATCTGCTTCATGCTCTGTTAACTGTCACAGACCAGTTATTGTACTTCCCAAACACACAGAGCTCCTGAGCTAACCCAGATAACTATTAGCATTTTGATAATGCCTGAAAGTAACGCCACACTGTGTTTGTAGTGCTTTCTGGTCAGGATTCTAATTTTTATCACTGCTGTAAGTTTTTTAAAGCCCCAGATATGGCAGCAAAGATACACAGAATTATAGGGAGGGAAAAAAAAAGGCACCAGACCCTCCATGATAATACAAAGTAAGGGCAGTCAGTGCCTTTGGTGCTGCAAGGCATCTCTCAGCTCCAAATCATGCACTGAGCAGGAGGCAGTAATGGCAAAATAGACAAACTGCACCTTCAGCTGTGGGACGGAACACATCAAGGTCTTAAGAGTACTTGTCAACCTTATTACTCACAGAGCAGACACAGAACATCTCATCTGGCCAAGAAGCATCAGCTCCAGAGGCAGAGGGGGATCAGGGAATCTGTGTCTGGGTTGATAATGAGCCTTCTAACCAAGAGCTGCACAGTGCAGCTGATCTCCTGCTCGTCAATTGAGATACACTGGAGAACTGTCCCAGAATTTTTATATGCTCTCACCTCTTCTGCTTCCTATCCCTCTCTTAGCCACTGCCAAACTGCTGAATCATGGTGCACATCCAGTATCTCAGAATTCTGTCTTGGTTCTCTTTTTTTTTCAGAGTATTTTTATTAGGCTGCTCCATGGCCAGAAATGTTCATAGCAAAGACGTGTGGACTACCATACATTAACTAGATTTTTTGTGGTGCAATCAGTCAATCTGCCACAAGAATGGCAATTCCAATGGCAAATTTGTGAGTATATCAGGATAATTAACTAATTCAGGAGGGGTTTTGGCCCATCAAGATAGGTCTTCATGATGTTGCTACTGCTGTAAACAAATTAAGCATATCCATGGTCATCAACAATTTGTTCTAGCACCAAATTGCAAACTGTTATTACCCCTTTTTTTCCCATACAAATAACCTTAGCAGAGCTTTGTTACGGTCTATTCATATTTTTTTTTCTATTACAGTATTTTCAGGAGGGTGAAAGTGCCATCCACAGTGTCCAGGGAAAACAAATCAGCTCACATGCTTCTGCTGGCATTGCAATTAGGATCACAAGAAAATCCAAATCCCATGACCAAAATCCTTTTGATACTGTGAGCAAGTCAAAAAGGAAGTACTATGAGCCTGCAAGGAGTCTCTCTTAATGCACCATCCAGAAGCATTATTCCACCTGATGATAATTCACAAGTTTCCTAGCAGCTAAATATTTAGCAGATAGAATTAAATAGACAGAAGAGGTTTCAAACACATTCAGATTCTGCCTGGGAAAGGAATTTTCCACTCTGTACTACTGAGAGAAATGAAGATGCTGTAGGCTGTGGTATCATGTTCAGAGGAACAAGGTGGGTAGGAGAGGGCATTAGGCACTATTATGCTCCAGGGAAGAAAGAGCAGACAGGGCCACAATAGAAGCGCTTCATTATATTTTAAATGGGAATAGTTCCAAGGATAGGACAGCCTGTGGTGCTTGTAAAGGATTAAGCAGGGTAATGTGCTTTTTAAGAAGACATAAAGAGGTATGTAATGTGATATCTTTAAGCCAAGATGATTTTTCTTGGAGTCCTCAATGAATGTTTAAGCAGGCATGACTTGGGCCTCTGTAAATCCTCTCTGAATAAATAACTTCCGCAAAAACAGAGATTCCTAGGACAGAATGAGATGCATATTTCATAACCTATGCAAAAAAAAAAGGAAAATCAATTTGAGACACATGAAACACTTAGGAATAATAAAGAAAAAGGGAAGATAAAAGGGAATATTCTTCAGAAGGAGAATACTCTTATATAAGAATACAGCTGCCTCCCCATCCATTTTGACTTGACAGTGCAGAAAGACAAACAACTGAGTGCTTCCCTACCCTAAATTCAGACCTTCAGCAGCTTTCTGCTGCCTTCTGAGAAGGCACAATAAGTGGAAGAAAATATCTAAAGTGCCTGTGCTTTTCAGGCTGTCTCCTGTTTGAGGTATTTAAAATTGCTCTCTCTTCAGGGTAAATCTATCCAGCTGCTCTCTAGCTGGACCTGTGGTATTTATAGCTGTTCACTGTGGATGGAACAGGAACACACACGGTGATACGTATGCACCTGATTTATGAGAGGAACAGAACCAATAAATATCAAAACCTGAAAACTTACAATGCCATGATCTTCCCATCTTATTTCTCTTGCCTGCCCTGCCCTCCTGCCAGGAAAAGCAGGTCAAAGCAGCAGAATGCCTGATTTAAAGTGTGACTGTGCAATCACTGTCATTTGTCTGTATTGTACTTGCACTCACACAGGTGCCACTCCACACAAAGACACTGGTACAGCAAGCAGCCAGTCCTGCTGAGTGAGAGGGGTGAGGCACCGAGTGAATCAGTGGTTGGCCCCTCTCCTCTTCCCCCTGTTTATATATACATTAGCATTAGACTGCTACTTTCCTCACAATAAAATAGCGCCAGCTCCACCAGAGCCATCAGAATAAAAGCAAGACAAAACTAAAGAACTTTTAGGATTTTACAGAAATATTTTGGGAAGCATCTTCTGGGAAGGCTCCTTGCAAACCTCGTTTAACCTCTGAGGTGGTGCAGCAAGGGGTGCTGTTAAAGATGGGAGTGTTCGCTGCATCCCTGCACACCTCTCTGCCGTGGTGGTCTTGTTGGTGTATCTTGCCCAGGGTTATAATCGGGTTAATAGCTCTGATGTGGCCAGTTAAATTCATTAAAGGCCCTGAAGAGCATTATGAAGCATATAAATAGGACAAGGTGACCCATTAATTCTTTCTAAAGTATTTTCATTTTTTGAAATATGTTACATAAATTATAATCTCTGCCTTTTATCAGATACCTTTTAAAATATTTGTTTTCCTTGTGCAAGATTAAGTTTTAACATCACTTTCTTCATCCAGCTTTCTTCCCAAGCAGGCCAACTACAACTTCCCAAAAGCTTCCGGTGAACAGCACCTGACAAATAATCTTTTTCTGTGTCATTTCTTCCTGTAAATTGAAGGAAGGTGAGAAACTGTGCACCCACAGGTAGATGTGTATGTTCAGTAGCATCAGGCCTAAGACCTCTGATTTTCTAAAACTGAAGGGTGGCTAGCTTGCTCACTTGACACAGCTTAGTTTTTCAACATGATCATTTGCCTGTTCCTGGGAAGCAAAAGCATGGGAAATTAAGAAATTGGATGTTTCTGGTTTTGTAGGTTTTAGGACTGCAACTGCCATGATTCCAGGAATGAAAACTCAACAACTGTAATCTGGAATTACCTGCCAGCAGGATATACCATTTGTTTGGTTTTTCAAGCTAAAAGCTGTTAGTGAGCACAGCTGTGTTTGATGTGCCCTGGTTTTTGATCCTTCTGAAACCCATTTTGTAACTTGGGAAGGGAAACCAGAAGGAGGGAAGGTTCCTGGTTTTGAGGGTTTTTTTTGATATGTACAAAAGGCAAATCCCAGCTTTATCAGCCACTTACAAACTGAGCTAAAATATGTTCTCTCAAAAAAAGCAATTTCCTCTAGCCAATAAATCTTCAGACCTTTTTTTCTTGTTCTTTCAGCTTATGACTTTATCTAAAAGGATTTCAAAAGTGTGGCTCCCCAGGACCTCTCTTGCCTCTTCTTTTATGCTGTTTAGTCCTTCAGAGGAGAAAATATGGTCTTAGTTATCCAGAGATTGGATTGGGGATTTAAAAAAATCCAAATAATTGTTGTTATATTTTAGTTCTTTTATTATCAAGAGCTCGCCAGTGATTTAATCATTCCTCTTAACATACTCTTTTCTCTTGTTACTACCTAGAGTGAGAACATCAGAAATGTCAGGTTTTCCTGGCCAATGGATTTTGGTTGAGACAAAAAAGCAGAGTTCATCTGGATTTTCAGAAGTCTCTAAATCTAGATTATAAGAATGTGAACACACAATTCATGGATATTTTCTGTAAGAAATAGTCACATACTGAAATTTAAAATAAATTCAGCAAAAAAAAGAAATTTCTTTGATTTCATTTAGAAGTCTGAATATAAAGATATAATGGTAGGGGAAAAGCTTGTCATTCATTAACCTATATTGACTCTTACACTGAATCCTTTCATGGACTGGTGTTTCTGTAAAAGCTGCAGCTGTCAGCTAGAATTTGGGAGGGAACTATTGCATTCACAAATGTGCCTACAAAAAGCTCTCAAAGTGTTTTTCCACTGCTAAACCTACTACATAATGTGTTTTTGAGACTCTTTTTAAAGTCAAATCATCCATTCCTGCCTTCCTCTCTCAAAACAAACATGACTCAGAGCTACAACAGAAAGCCAGGATTTTCAGAGTCAGGAGACTAAAAAAAAAAAAAAAAAAAAAAAGATAATCAATGTCTTGTATTCTGGGATTCTGAGTCCAGTGTTCTTATTCCCATTTTGCACCCTTACAAACACCTGCAAATACTTTTTGGAGCAAACATTCCAGGCACTTACATATTAAAATGCCATTCAATGCTACAAACCTGAGAAGCCCCAACCCTCTGTGCCAGGGCAATGGGGCTTTCAGGAATTGATTCCAGGAACGATCCCTGCCTGCAAACGGATCCCTCTTAGCTAGAAGCAACAGCTCAGCAAATGTGGAGCAGCACAGAGCACCTCCAATGGGAAACGTGGCAGTACCTTCTGAATGCCCGCAGTGGACTCCAGGACGTTGTTCTCGGAGCCGTTGCTCCTGTTGATCATCCTCCACATCTGTGCGTACATGCTGTCCCTCTCGAAGGGGTTCATGCCCTTCACCCGCACGTGCTCGTACACCGCCGAGTCCAGCACCGTGCCGTACGGAATGTCCGTCTGCCGCGACAGGTCCTGCAGAGACCTGGACGGGTGGGGAGGAGAGACACACACGGGAGACTTTAACCCACGCTCTCGAGAGGAAGGAGCTGCAGGCAAACAAAGGGCAGCGCAGAGGAAGACAGGGGTCATGATACTTTCTTCTGTTGGGCTTTTTCTCCTGCCTTTTTTTTTTTTCTTAAAAGATAAAGCAAGACTGAAAAATCGCTTTTATGATGTAAGACACAAAGAGGAATATGAAGAGAAAGGAAGGAGTAGAAAGAGTGAAAATGGATGGAAAAAGAACAGAAGGAGTAAGAGGATGCTGGGAAATGCCAAGCCCCTTTGAGCAGGGACAAGGGAGAGGCAGGGAGGGTTGGAATCCTACAGAAGTTGGGTGCCTGCCTACAGTGCAAACACACACCCTGCTGTGGGGAGCTGGTGCAGCACCCAAACTCATGAAATCCAGCCCAGAGCACCTGTGCTGAGCACCTCTGTGTGGTCCTGGCTTACAGTGTGCAGGCAGCTTGGTGGGGATGTTCCTGCAATGAACTGTGCATCCATCTCATAGGTCACATCCTGCATTACTCTCAGCAATATTTCTGTTGTACTTTCATGAACTGCTTTTTCATCATATTTTCATGTCATCACAGTTCACGTTGTTTAGTCTAATAAATTTGTTCTGCTTTACATGTTATCTAGTCTTATCCTTCTCTATAAACCAAAAGAAATAAATAATTTTAGAAGTTTCTAAAGCATTCCAAAGGGGTTTTGGTCAACCAAACTTGCTTTGAACTTAAAAATTGTATATTAGAACCATTTAAAGTTTCCTTACCTCTTGGCCTTTATTTTCCTTTCCTGTAGAATTGCTCTTCCATACCTTTGATTCTTTAATGGCACTCATTAAAAATTCAAAGTAACTACTGCAATATGTCTATTGCTTAAAACCCATTACAGCTTTCCCAGCACAAATTAACTGTGTATAAACTGCACAAATCTAGTGGATGACACATAAGGACAATCAAGGAGCTCAATGCTGTCTTAAAGAAAGCCATAGCAAATTGTAAAAGCTTATTGCAGACACAGAACACGCAAACAGCAACATAGGAAACTCATCAAATTCTAAGCTGTACTTCTAAAAAATGTAAATATGAAGGCAAGTGAAAATGGCCCTGTGTGGTGGGGGTTGGGAAAATTAAATTCTTAGATGTTGTGAGGATGGCACTGAAGAAAACAGTGATGACATCTCACAGGATATGTATGCCATGAACAAAACAGAAAGCAGGAAAGGAAGAAATCAATACAGATCAATGGCAAGGGTTTAGATGTTAGGTAAGTAAAAAAGAAATCCTGTGAAGTTTAGACATATGGGCTTAGAAAAACATTGACCAAGGGCTAAATTCTTGTCAGATAACATAGTAATTATAAGGAAGGGATAAATGTAATTGTGAGGAGTAAATAACTAATGGTATTAAAAACCCTCAAAGTGAGGGTTAGATGCTACATGTAACATTTCCTGAAACCAAGTATATTGGTCTTCTACCAGAGGACCAAGACATGCCCTGTTTTATGAGGAAAAATATGAGACCCTGGTAAACTAAGGCATCAGGACAGTAAGTACTGTGGTTAGTTTGCAACTGAATAGTTAAAAAAAAATTATCAAGTCCAGATAAACACCTATGAATTCTGAAATATTAAATACAAAATGGTTGAGCTGTAAGCAAAAATGTGAAACCTCCTCACAGTCAGTGAGCGAAAGGAAAGCAGTAAATATTTTAAAAAGTGGTAGTCAGGGGAATTATGAAAGTAAACTACTTAGGTCATGTGCTTCAGTTTAATAAACATTCTGAAATAAGGATTAATACTATTTTAAAGGTCAGTCCTGAAGTCTAGACATAGCCACCAGGTAGGTTTCTCCAGGGAAAGCAAGTCAATCATCTGTTACACTTTGAAATTACTGAAAACCCCCCAAGAATTTCAAAAAGAACTTCATCTCACCAAACGACATACAGATGGTAGAAGCATGAATGATCTTCAAAGGAGGAGTTCAGAAACATTTCCTAGCAACCCTGGGTAGCATTAGAAATACTCAGTCAGAATGGATGCTCTTGAGGGATTTCAAGGGTAACAAGAACAGCTTTTGCAGAACTAAACAGCTGAACAAGAAGAAAGTGACCCTGTGGATGGGGACAGCAGTCACAGCTATAGCTGAGGTGCCCAATGCCTGAATTCCTCACTCTTCCTCACCAAGGTGTCCCAGGGCTTTGTGACTACAGGCAGAGTTCAAGAAGGCAATGAACAATGAGCAGTAGGCGGTCAGGTAAATCCCAACCAGAGAAGGCAGGGATTGATTGGGATCACTAGATCTGTAGAAGTCAGTGGGCTCAGAAAGATGGCCCATGCCCTTGCAAGGCCACCTGCTTTAATATTTGCAAGGTGAAGGAGGCTAAGTAAGATCTCCTGCTACAGGATAGAAAATATCCAGACTATATTAAGAAAGCGAAAAAAGACGATTCATGGAATTACTGCTGGTTTTCCAACCTCACGGAGTGAGTCCTCTCAGCACATTCCTGAGCACACGAAGCAGAAGCAGCTGACTGGCAGCACCCAACATTGACTCACCAAAAGTAAGTCATGCCTGACCAGTTTGGTTGCCTTCTACACTAAAATTACCTCTTTTGTGGACAAGACTAGAGATACTGCCATAGTTTACCTTAACTTTAGCAAGGCAGCCTGCCTATCTGCCTGCCACAATATTCTTGTATTCAAAGGAGGTCACTGGGTACAGCTATGCGGGAAAGCAGATGTGAAAAAGTCCTGACTGGATTGTCATGCTCATGGAATATCTCACCTGCAGGCTGCTAACAGGAACCCCAGAGGTCTAACCTGGGACATGTCTTCACCAATGACTTGGAGGAAGCAAGCACCCTCCTGTCAAGTTTGCAGATGACATGGCATGGAGGGAGCAGCCACCTGCTCAAGGGCAGGCTGAAGTTCAAATGGGCCTACAAAGGCTGGAGGAATGGGGTATGAAATTCAGCAAGGACAAATACAAAGCTCTGTACTTGGGGATGAATAAAACCCTGCAACAACCAGGCTGAGCACAGCTCTGCAGAAAGGCACCCTGCTAGGCTGCAGTGGGCCTTGCTGAGAGCTTCTCCACATTTCACCATCAGGCAAAGTGTTGTGCCAAGTGCTGACAGTCTGTCTATCTGTCAAAAGCATCACTGATGAAAGGCACTAGATAAATACAGCACACTGCATTCATCCATTCTGTCACTGCTGCTGCTGCCAGTACGTTCCTGTAATCGACTGGCAGCGCTCAGCAGTGCAGTGAGCTGTCACAAGATGCCTACTGCAGTGTCCTGTAATTGTTGTTTGTCACACTAGAAAAGTGTACCAAAAGTATTTATCCCGTCTCCAATTTCTAGTGACAACCCTTAGTAAAATTGTAATCATTACTTTACAAGACTCTGTATGTCCATATAATTTCTAATGTAACAAGCCACAAAGCATTTTTTTGGATATATTATTGCTAAGCAGGATACAATTGACAGGTGTAGCTGCTGCCACAAATCAGTTAAAAACAGCACAAAAGAAAAAGAGCTCCTGTGTATATCTTGTGGCTATAAAAGCAACTTTGTTATTTTCAGAAGGGCAAACCAGCACAAGACGTGAGCTATTAGTCTTGAAGTGTACTACTGCCAGGTATGTGAAGCAAACAGGCTGAGAAGCAAGTGTGCTATCACACAGGAAGGCACCACCAGCAGGGAAATAACAAGGAGAAGAATTATGTCAGTGCCTTCAGGAAGGCATGTTGTAGCTGCCATGTCTGGCATTAACTAGAGTCTGCAGTGCCTCACTGCTAGATGTGCTATCCTAAAATGCAGGATGTAGCTGCCCTACTTGCATCTTTTCACGGTCACAGGTGAGGTTCCATGCTGAGAAAATAATGACAAGAGGACAAAAGCAAGACAAATGTAAGTGTAAACTCTATGGATGTGCTGTTGTTGGCAGTAAACCCAAAGTTCTGGTTCACCTGTGGAGCAAAAAGGAAGTTTGGGAGCCTTGGAAGTGTTCATGTGTACATACTGCTGCACAGACAAGCTGCAAATACAGCAAAGATCTATCACACATCAGTGACTCCCTCCCCTCACACAAACATGTAAAACGGGATCATAATATATATGACCTCCTTCAGAAGCTGTTTGTTTAATAACCCATAACTCTGCAGAATATTGCTGAGACACTCAGCCTAGAAGCTACAGCAATACAAAGTACAGCAAAACAAAGAGAAATGAGAAACTTTGAGAGAACTACTAGAATTATTAAACCACTGAGGTTCCTTTACAGAAAAAAGAAGTCTTAAAATTGCTTTGCCTCCTGCCTGCTTTATAGGTTACACATTGGTTGGTGTACCTCTTTCCTGGATTAAACAACTCATTCTCTTTTCAGACAAAGGCATTTAGTGGACATGTAAATCCTCAGCCTCACTCTTTTCCACTCCCTCAGTTTCACCACACAGCTGCCATGCCAGATCTCAAAATAAGGGAAAAAGCATTTGTCAAGCTAATTAATTCCTGCAAGGGATCCTTTGACACCCAAATCCTGATTCCATTACCCACACTGAAATATAATTTTTCAACAGTTCTCAGATGAGCTATCTGCAAAGGAAAGCACTCATTAGCATGAGTAAGCAAATGATAATTTCATATTTTAAAACTTTTTTCTCTATGAACTTCTAGTTTTGAAGCAACAAGGTAAAGAATGATAAAAATTGTTTAAAAATATATAAAAAAGCTGATGTAGTTGAAAAAATTGTTAAAAATTAAGATACCTTTAACTGAGTTTGTATACAGAAAAATTCTACTACTAGAGAAGTGACTGTGCAGTCAGGTCATTCAGCTTAGTTTTGTCTATCACTCATGCAGCATTGTGGGGAAAAATACGTGTGGCCTTTATGGTAAGTTTTTTCTCATTTCAATTACTGGGATAATACCAATATTATCCCAGCATCAATATTATCCTAAATTAATTAGGCTAATAGGGCTATTCTGAGGAGGAATTGAGTCATCTGAGGAAGAGTTATTAAGAGACAGATGTATTTTTCAGCATTTGTTGATTATGTTTAGTATTCTAGACCTTTATCAGGCAGCAGTTGTTAGGTCACTTTCATTTTATGGCTTAGTACAAATCAGTTCCTTTGGAATTTAAAAAATTATCTCTGCCTCCAGCTAGAAGAAAAACAGAGTAGGATTTGGATATGTTTCTTACTCCAAAGCATACCCTTTTCTATAAATTCAAATCCTAGACTCAGAATTGGTAACATGTTTACATATGTCAGCCAAAAGTGTTGAAAAAGTACACAGAAAAATGTTAAAAAGCAAAAAGTCAGCTTTGTAAAGAAGTAACTGAATTTCTTTTTAGGTGATAAAACACCAGTGAGGTCAGAGACTTGGGCATCAATGTATCTTTGTAAATCTGAGTTATAGATCAATTCAGGCTAGCTGTCCTAGACTTGAGTGCTGCATAAAGCTGTCTGTAAGAACTAGTTATTAAATTTTCAGCAAAAAACAACCAGTGTCATGGCCTACACTGAAGTCTTTATTTATGACTAATTTAGATAAAGCTTTCCAGTGCTTTCGAGAGGTATTTTGTTCATTTGTCTGGTTGGTGTTTTTTTTTTTTTTTCTTCTTCCTAGGACAGTAAAGATTAATTCACAAGCAGATTTAGGGTTAGGTGACAGGGCACATGAAGCCAAGGGGTTTGACTGTTGTCAGGGTGAGCTGTGGCAGAAATCTGTAATATTTAAATAAAAACCTGCAGGGTGAACCATGTTAAAGAAAAGATTAATGGACGTGCATTGGGCAATATCTAATTACTGTGCTCTGTGCAACTCCCTTGCAGAAATCCCATAGTCAGTTGCACTGAGCTGTATAAAGCCTAAAGGATTTCTTAGCTTCAAGGGAATCATGGTTTAGCAAAACGTTGTGAAAAGAATAGCTAAGAAAAAAGAACTGTTTTCCCACTATGCCTCCATTTTTGGAGGCAGAGGTCTCACCTATCAAACAAGACACACTTGTTACAAGATGGAGAACATAATGTGAACTGATTTTACAGAAGACAAAAGATGCACACTTTCTCCCACAACATGTACAATCTAAACCCTTACACTTCCACATTTTAGAAGTGGATTGAAGTTGAAATCACCTAACACCAGGCTTTCAAATGGCAAATCCTTTAACTTCTGCTCTGTTCACCCCACTCCCACAACCTGCCTGCAAAATGTCAGTGCCCATGAGAAGGTGGTGACACCATCTCCTAGTCCAGAAAAACAGTGCAGCGATTTGAATAAAATCAGTCTCTGCCAATGGACTCTAATTTGGTCCTAAAGGAATCATAAAACATAATAATGTCAACACTGGCTCAGTGATGAAATTCAGAACCTCCTAGAAATAGCTCAGGACCTCCACATTTATTTGGCATTTACCAAGAAAAGCCACTTCTAATTACTATTAATTTATGTTGCATTTGAGAAAGCGATCTAAAGATTTAAAAGGCATAGAAATTATGCTTTGCTGCTACAGTGCTTTGGCATTTGAAATGCTGACTGTCTTGATTTAAATGTCATCTGCAATGTGGGTCAAGTGTGAACAAAAGATGCATCCAGGAGCTACTTTAGCACTTGAGTGCCTCTGCTCTTGATATTGCATGTTGGCAGAAGGTGAAAAGCTGAGCTCCCAAAGGTATTAAGAGCAGCCATTTCTCTGGAAAAGTGGATTTAACACTCATTCTTTTTCTTCTATTTTCTCTAAATTAATTTTAAAACTGCAACAATTTGATTCAAATTGAACATTTAGGCAGAGCACAAATGCCATCACGTGAGGTTACACAGCAAAGATCTACTTTGACACTCTATAGACAAAGGGAAGACTTATTTCTCTAAGGGTCCTCCTTAGTGGATGGACTAATAAAATTTTGCATGCTTTGCTACCCAAAATAGAGCTCTGGATACCATGAGGCACTGACCAGGAAGAATGGCCCAGCCTCCACACCAACTGAGCAGGGGAAGCTGAAAGAGCTCTGAACTCAAACTAACTTCATATCCAAAAGCTGAAACGCAGTAACTACCAAATGTTTAATGGAAATGAAATGTGCTGTGGGCTGCTTGAATCCTCCTATCTTTTGTAAAAGATATCACATGGACCATACCTACAAGAAGACACTGTAATATCTGATGCTAGCTGGAAATCTGAAATGAAAAACTATTAACTACTCTTTATATCTGTGCAAACCAACTGAATTCAATTTCTTTCCTTTTTTCTGGCTTGTCTAAAGCTGACAAGCACTACTAGCAGAATCTGGATTATTTTTTTAAATGCTTATACTCATTTCCATTCTGGCCTTGAAGGCTCCCCAACAGACAATTTGAACTGTTAAAAAAAAAAAGAAAAAAGAAGAAAAAGCAAAAAGCAAAAAAGGAGCATCAGCTTTTTTCTTTATTGCTTATTCATGTTTTCCACTTTGCAGTAATTCAGCATGATAAACAAACATCCTCTCTCTTATGTGCTGGCTTAAGTTCCAATTTTGGCAGTTTTGTAAACTAAAGTTTTGTACTCATACCGTAGTTAGGATAACTTCATTCCCTAATGGATACTAAACACATCTAATTATTCTATTTTTGAGCTGGAAGTGCTGTTGAAAAATGTCTTTTCTTTCATTCCAGGAGCTTTCCAGCTGCACCATTTTCTACTGAATAAAACATTTTCAGTGACTCTCTCCATAAATAATACAGCACAAAGACCAATGATGTCCCAACTGTACATAATAACCTCAAAATTCCACTGAGGCTTTTCTAGTGACATCATAATAAACTGCAAGAACATGCTGAAGAGCTATTAAATTATAGTTTAGGTATATTTTATTCTTTTTTACACATCATAAGAAAATAAAGACATTTGTCACAGTAAGTTTAACATTTTTCTGGACTACTTCAAAACTAGAAGAGACATGATTTCAAAGCAGAATGCAGAAGCATATTTCATTCTTGTAAGAGCAAACTGAATGAGTGAATATAATTTAATATTATAATTTATTTTGCATGTATAAATTCCCATGCCGTATCTTCACAGTCCTTAGTCAAATTTAAATGTTTTTAAACTTAAATAAATAAATAAATAAATAAATCAACTTCCCTCAAAATATCAAGATCAATGTTGACAAACATAATATCATTTTACTCCCATACAAATTTTGAAGGGATTATAATTGAGACTACAGAGTCAAATGGTTGGGTTGTGTCAAAATACCCTGGCAGCATTGCATCATCTCAAAATATGTTATTCAGAACACAAAATAAAATGGTAACTTGATTTAACTTGTAGTGCAACTGTATCAGAGGAGTAATTTTCTCATGACTTTAGTCTGTTTTATATATCTCTGTCTTAGAGTACGGAGCCCTCTAATAGATGAAAGTGGTGAGGTTCTTACTGCAGAAAGAAAGGATAACAACCATAGAAAATTTCCAATTTGGAATGTAAGGACTGCTAAAGCCTGGGCAATTTGGTCCATGGAACACCAACTTCTTCCTCAACCTCCATCACCCAAGAGTCAGGACATAACCATGCACTCAAAGCTAAGTACTGCTTCTGCTCTTGGGTCCAGCTTGGGCTTCAATTGTAAATGAAACTTGTCTGCTATTGCAGATGTTTACCAGCCTATGTGAAAGCCTGGACTGGTTTTAGCACACAGAAAATCCTCACCTAGAGGAGCAGTACCTTCGTGTGAGCACAGCGACTGCTGGCACGCAGTGATGCTTGATCCTGACCTGTGAATTCACAGGAGGCCAAGGCTCCCCCTGCTCAGGCTGTGATAGTGGCTCACTGTCTCAAGGGGAATTTCAGAGAGATTTTGAAAGCAGCTGAACTAGAGGCAGGAAGACCTTAGGTGATGATACACACAAGTCAGGGACTTAAATCAATGACTGGACTGGGAAAACAGAATTTTCCCTAAGGTCAGTGTTGAGCCTGACTTGAAGGTCAAGTTCTTACCTTTCCGAAGGAAGAAATACAGTGAAATGTGCCTCTCTTCTTTAAAGCCACTCTGTGATTTTTGCAAAGAAGGATATATAGGAAAGGGTAATTTTATCACTCTCACAGACTTGTAGGCTCAAGATTAACCTGCTGTGAAAAAATGGCCAGCTGTCCTTCACAGTGCTTGGCTAGCTAATACTTCACTGTATTTTCCTGTCTCTCCTTTGACCCAGGAGTGAGCATTTGAAGGTGAAGGATGTCACTGGAGCAATGGGAGTAAGGACAACTCAGCGTGCAGCTAGCTGAAGGGGAGGATACTGGAGTACAAAAGGGAAGAGAGAGAGGGTACGAGACCTAGAAAAGTTCCTGTGGTATGGAAGGATGACATGACCTTCAGAAAAAGACTGGAAGGTGTGACAGAAAGAGTTCACCATAAAAGGGACAGGAGAAGACCAGGCCATTCATTTTTGGGAGGCATGAAGCAACGGAATGAATAGATGGAACAAGGAGAACGACGTGATCTGCTTATGTAGCAAGAGAGCTCCCAGGAGCAGAAGGAGCAAAGATGACTATGAGTGAGTTTGTGACTGTTGCTGTTAGCACATCTCTGCCTTGGCAAGAATAGGTGAAGTCTGCTTTGAGATCCCCACATATTGAAGAAGCATTGGGTTCTTCCTGACCAAAATGTCAGAATGCAAGTATTGTGGAATACATCTGAATGGAAAGCAGAGCTGGAGAACACAACAGCAATTTATACTTTCTTATTTCAAACACTGATACTGTGTGGTCATCTAAAACTCAATTGCTTCTTTCAAAATTGTATGTGTGCAAACATACATTTCTATATCTGCCACAGGGAAAAGCATCTGCTAAAGGCCAACAATTCCAATCCAAAAAATAAAGTGTCTCCAGGGAGACCAACAGTCCATGACAATGTACCACATTGTTATTTTTCTAACTTTCCAACTACTTCTCAGGAGGATAAAAATTTACTCCTGTTCTCACATTTAAGTAGAACATTTATATGCCTCTACATGTATATTTATGTTCACCCTCCTTTCCCTTGAATCATTCTTTATCAACTTACTGGATGGAGTTCTCAATGCGTGTGATGGTGAGGAAAGCTGCTAGGTTGGCCGTGTAGGAGGAGATGACAATCAAAGCAAAAAGCCACCAGGCTCCCATCATCAGTCGGGTTGCCAGGGTTGTGTATGGAACCTCTCCTCCTGTGGGGAAGAAGGAAAAGCAAGAGTTTTCATTTGGCAGAGGAATGCTCATGTATCGCTCAGGATAACTGGACCCCAAGGTTAACAGTGTAAAGCAGTTCATTAAAACCTGGTGCTTCAGTGAACTGAGAAGGATTTGGAGTTGCACTTTCTATGCAACAAAAAGCACTGAAGGAAGCCCACATTGTCAGTTGTCATTCCTGTGTTTAATCTCTTTTGCTATTGTGCCTTTAATTGCAGTTCATCTGCCAGTCCTGTCCAGTAATGGAAATAGACTTCCAGATCTCAGAACAAAAGCAGCCAAAGCAAATTTTTACAATGTTCTTTCCTTAGAGATCTTATCTACAAACCTTAATTAAGTTTTTCTTTCATTCTGGGGAACATAAAGTCAAAAAATTCCATCAAAACACAATTACTTTTCACAGTTCTGTAGGGCAGGCAGATGCTCGTGAGAACCATATGTATGTGTACAACTTGCTGCAAGTGAACTTGGACATGAAGCAAAAAAAAAAATCACACGTATTGAAGAAGAAATCAAACATTGTTTTGTATTCCTATAGTTGCTTTCTTTTAAAATCCAACTGCCATTTAAACAGAACATGAGCAGCAATTAAGCCTCCCAGGATGAGCTGCAAACTATCGATTGTGTGTGACAAGAGCCTAGTAATGCAAGCCATGAAAAGCAGCAGTTTTTATTCGAATAGCTGCCCCAAAACACACCAGTCTGGAGTATTTGCAAGAGCTCTTTCTGTTTAAAAAATATATGAATCTCAGATTTTAGATGAAAGAAAATGTTGCTTTTTAAAATCTCTCTTTTGTCTGCAGTATGGTTTGTCACAGCTACAAGTAACTGATGGGGGATAGGTGAACACAGTAAACACCCACAGTCAACTGCTCAAGATGTTCACCCTTTCCCCCTCCCTCTATATTTAGCAATCTGAGAAGCTGATATTATTTTTGAGGTAGCTTTCTCCTGTGCAAAATCTTATGATGGTACAATGCCTGGGATTTGCAAAAGCAATTTGTTATCAGTCAATCATCTGTAGGTAGTTTGTTTTGTACTGATGTAAAAACTCCTTAATGTTTCCACAGCACGTAGGTTTAAGAGAATACAAATTACAATTATTCCCATTCCAAGAACAAATAATTTTCACTTATGTACAGAAACTAGATGTTTAATCAGTGTTGTCTATTAAGGATCCTCTTACTGTTTTATTCAGAATTTTTCTTACCTATACTAAACACTGGGAACTCCACATTGCCATACGAATTTGAAACTCTTTTCCCGCATCAGTGATGTGGAATTGCACCATGTGTGAAATAATAATTGACTCCATGCACTTATACTTTTGGCATACAAACACTGAAATCCTTTGCCTTTTGAGAATTCCAGAATTGGCAGATAAAATCTGTTAGACCTACACAGCTGGAAACAAGTTTTCTTTCATTTCCAAGATGCTATGTAATTGTCTGAAATAAGAATCTACTGATCACATTGGGAGGCATTGTTTCAATCTAAGGATTACAGAAGATGAACACTAACTTCGACATCTGAAGTTCTGGGTTTCTCTGCTGCATAAATGTTAAATTATTTTTAATAGAGTATTTCTACTTTACAACGAGTTTTTGCAATGTCTTTGAAATATTTAATTAAAAAAATGGGGTTTTTAATAAAATGAAAAAAGCAATAACAATAATTTATCAGAAAGTCTGTTTATCCTTTTAACTTTCAGGTGCCAATCCCTGCAGATAATCTTCACACTTAATTGAAATGGCTACTGTGATTGAGAAGAAGTCAATGATATTTGGATATCCTTACATTTTCTTTTTTCAACCTAATGAGTAAAACTCTTAAATTCTCAAATTTTTGAATTGAAATGAAATGTCAGAAGAGAGAGTACCACTGAAACTCACACACCTGCCTTCTGGTTCATGTGCATCAAGTGAACATGAAAACCACTGTAGATCCCTCAACCACAGCATTCTCTACTGTCCATACACCTTTCCCATACTTCGGTAAGGTTTTCCCACTATACACTATCACTTTTTCCTTTTCCCTCCCATGTTAAAATTAGAGTTTAAAACCTATGAATTCTGGTTAGCCCAAGTGCTTTTATTTCACCCAGGTGTTTGTGAAGCCTTGCTCCTAATTCACAGTTGTACCAGCACTCAATAAATGAAGCTTGAGGACAAAGTTTGTATTGAAGTACGTGTACAACAAACACATCAAAATAACTCCTCACTCCTCTAACAATTCTTACACCGAGGCTTCTTAAACCATCATTGCTAAAGCAGGGCTGACACCACAACTGCACAGGTGCATGACTTTTTTAAAGCAGTATAGGCAGGGTACTCCACCTTTCCCAGTAAAAGAAGAAAAGAAATAAAAATCAAAGATCTTTTACTGCTAAGGTATCATTTCATTGGCCTCTATTAGAAGACTTAATGTGATACAGTCTTGTTCCATTGTAGTCTTTGCTAAAACACTTCCTGCACCATGACAGTTCACCTTAAGAAACCTCTTCATTCTCCCCAGTTTTGTTTCTGGGGATAACACTTTCTGAAGTTTTCTTTTGGTCCCAATCCACATTTTCTCAGTGCAGGAGAGTGCCAAGTCACTCAGGAGAGCAACAATCACTGCATCTCCACTAACATTACCACAACAGAGAGCTACAGACCTAAAAGACACTATTCTCAACTTCAATTAATTAATGGGGAGTGTGCAGGAGGGACAGACATGCAAACCTCCCTGAGCTCTGCTTTCCACAATCTAGCATGAGCTTCAGGTGCATTGACATCTTTATGGATCACACCATATTCTAGTTACAAGAGGTTACACACAGGACACACAGCTCAAAGCAGGAGGAAGCCAAGAACATGGAACAAACCTTTGCCTGCTGCTGTCTTTCACATCACACCAGCAAATCTTAGGAATCCCTAATGGCAAAGGCGTCCCCCTGTGCAATGCAGACACACGCTGATGACCAGAGAAAAATCTGACACCTCATTCCTATAGCAAAATTCATCAGTGGAGATCAGCACATTTAAAAGTACTGAGCCCTGCTCATGAAACAAATGGAAATCACAGAAGACAGCAGTCCTGGAGTTGCATTGTCACCTTACAAGACAGATCTCGAAGGAATACAGGTAATGTTATCCTTTATTGTGGCCTTTCCAATACATCCACAGTAGGTTATAATCCGGCACAAAATCCCACTACCTGTATATCACCTATGTTGTGGCTACAGCTCCCAATATAATTCATCTGACATGTGATGGGTGCTAAAATCACTTAGAAAAATCTAATCTGCCTTTAGAATCTTCAGACTGCATGTGCAGGAAGGGAAAGAGATTTCCAGAGTAAACTGAACTAGAAAAATCAATCTTATTGGGAGTTTTCTGAAAAAAGCTGAATTACTGTAGAAGCCACAGTGAAAGAAATTACTTTTAGTCCTCCCACTCTCATCTAATGCAGCTCTCCTTCATCAATCCTAGATCATTTTAATGCTGGCCTACTTCAGATGACAGGCTTAGGGTGCAACTTATCTTATAAATTTCTGTTTATTCCCGTTTCTTTCCAAGTGCTTCAAGCTAAATAGAAGGCAGGAAAAATAATGCATTGTCTTGATAATGCAAACAATATAATGCATAATTATGACAGACTTAAATTCCAGGATAAAACCCAACTTAGAAGATAAAATGTGAAACTATACAATTACCATACACATTTTTACTTTAAAAAATATTTTCCCTCTTTAGTATTCAGTTTAAGGGTTTCTTCACATCAAAAATCACAAGAAAGAAGTACAGGCAAGAAGGAGGAATGAAAACACAGGACAAATGGGAAAAATAGGGAAATTCAGGATCACAGCCTGGTAATATCTTGGTATTTTATAATTCTGGACTAAATTTGAAGAACTGAGAATGCACAGGCTCTTTTCCCAAACATCTTGTTCTCAGTGATTTGTCAATTGTTTGCCTGAAGAAAAACTGCAGTGAGCTGAGTTTCTGTGCAAGGAGTTTTCCAGATAATTTAAAGAACCATGAAAGATATGTTAATTGTGACTGTTTTGTTGAGGAACTGTCATGCTATCAAAATTAAAAGCAAGAATCTCAACTGTGCTTGGAAAAGCAAGGTAATAGAAGTAATAGGGTGGGTTATCCGGGGACAGATTTTGATTCTGTTTTTTTCTTACAAAAATTCTGTCCACATTCAGTGAATTAAAAAAGCACAAAGGACTTGGGAATTGGCTGCAATTTAGCCTTTAGCCTGCTAGAACAGTCACATCAATTAAGCTGTGCATCTGCAATTTCCATAAATAAAGAAGTGCAGATGCCTGTTGCGAACAGTTTAGATCAATGTATGTCTTCTCTTTCCTTTGTGAAAGGGACATTAACAGAGAGTGAGTGTAGGGGAAGTAGTTTGCATTAACAAAGAGGAAAAGGAGTTTCATATTTCCGCCTTTTTTTTGCCACAAGAAACAAAACCTAAAGTTTGACTGAGCTCTGTGATCTTTGTAAAACTGCAAAGCAGAGCTCTTCAAAGGCAGAAACTTTCAGAGCATTAGCTATTGCTATTGTTCTGTTAAAAACTTTCTTGAGAATATAAAATCTCTCCCACTTTCAATTGGAAATGTTCAATTCAGTATAGGACAAAAAATATTTTACAGTCGATGAAGCCTACACCTATTTCTACCAGCTGTGAAGTAAATGCAGCTTGGAAGTTGTCAGGAAATCTCTTGTCATGAATTTTTCTTCCCTTATTTTCATTTTTTTCATCTACCCTTCTTCATTCTTCCTTGAACTTTGCATGTATTCATCCATAACATTTAAGCTGGCATACCATAACCTGAGCTTGTAATATTCCATTTTGTACTGAAGTTAACACCATTGACCACAGCAGGCACAATGGATTATTCTACAGGAGAATACAACTCCTTGAATTGGTAATGCCTTCCAAATAAGCTTGTAAATCAGTGGCTGAATTCCCTACCCTTGCTAATATTCACAGATTGCAGGGGTTTGGGAGTGGAGAAGGAACTGATCATGATGCAGGGCTGGCAGCCAGATCATACAAGGTGTAGAGAAGTTTGAGAGCCAGCTACAGTCTTTACTCACCACACCACCTGCTCCTCCTGTAACATTTGGTTTGTATCAAAATGTAGGGATTAAAAAAAAAATTACACATGAAAAGAAACATTCAGATATCTTGCTTCAAACATGAAACATTTCTTCAGGTCTTTACTTCCTGAAGAGAGAGCACTGCATCTATGTATTATCACTATACTGTGAAAATAATCCAAATATATTAGGAACTGTTCCTTGAGTTCATTCGAAGCAGTAGGATTGGAAGGGACCCAATTTTTTTTTTTAAATCTACCAAAGTGATTATAAAAGTTTCCATCAAATCCCAATGATAAAGTTTTCTTTTTTAAAAAATAAAATAGTACAAATAATGTATAGACTTTTCAAACCTTTGTATCTTTTGAAATTTTTGAGTGTCTGTTTATGTTTGTAATGTCTTTCATCTTGTTAAATCCAGATACTAAGACGGAAGAAAAACTTGAATTGAAGGTTCAGTTTGGTCTTTAGGTTTACAATAATTTTTTTGTCATCTTTCTAAAACCTGCCCAACGTTCTAAGATTCAAGTCAGCAAGCAGAAATCTTAGAAGCTACACATCAAACTCTCATAAATACTTGGGTGAAATTTGTTTGAATTTGCTGATTTGAAACTGTGTTATGGTAGCAGCTACCATTTTACCTCCACTACACAGAATATGTTTAATTTGCTTTTTTCACAAGCACAGAAGAGAAATATTTATTCCCTTTCCGGCATAACGATTTTGAACAGTATCACCTTCACCTATTGCACCAATATCATTAAGGTTTCTATATCTCCTAATAAAGTTTTCAGCACCCTCCTTCCTGTTGTTCTCAGCTCTGCATCACCTCTGTGTGCACTTTCTCCCCATGTCATTTCTTCTCTGAAGTTTGTAGCATTCAACATTTTGGTGCAACCAGTGCTCCTTTTCTTTCAGTATGCTCTGCATGTGCATTCCAGATACTTCAGCATGGGCAGCTGGAGGCTTGAAGCACACACCACTCAGCCTGACTGCCCCTCTTCCCCCTCACATTTTCCCTTATGCATCACAGAGATGCTCTACAGGAGAACCATCCTCCACTCCAGTGTGATTTGGTGGCCTGCAGCAAACACTGTCTCCCATCTCATTTTGTGCTCCAGCCATTAGCACACATTCATAGAAAAAAACCAAGATCAGTTCTATCCAAGTTCTCAATCTCTGAAATACCTAATGCCATTTTGACATAGCTACACCTTTTCCCCCTTTTTTCTACCTTGTCCATCTGACTTCCAGTATTTCCAAGTGTTCCTACCAGATTTCAGAAACACCATGAAGATCAATTCTGTATTTTTAACTGTTCTTGTTTATTGTTCAGATTCCTCCTGCTGGTCTATAGGCAATTAAAGAATGTGCTCACTTTGTCTTTTGGTGCTCTGATGTATTTTTTCACCCCTTAATGTATTATTTCTGAACTAAACAATCACTTACTCTTGCCATTTGTTGTTGTTAGTGTAATGATCCCCTGACTAATCTCATTACATTTTCTCTCTGGAAGATTGCTTTCTTTCAGCTGGGTGGGAAGCACTGCCCTCATTGCACTCCCAGAAGGGAAGCAATGATGCACAAAAAAAAAAAGCACTCCTCATTTATTTCTCCCCTTTATGTGACAGGGAGAAAATCCAAAACTATCATTCCTCTCCTTCAGGCTTATTTCAGATCACTCCTAGTTATCTGAAATCTGTGAAGGAGTTTGAGAAGCTGCATCTTACACATGCTGAAGATCCTTGTCAGCAGCTCTGGAAGCCAGCTAACCTGAGGGTATATGCACAACCTTGTGGAGGCAGATGTAGGCTTCTCTCAGCCTCCTACCAAGGAGGCCAAGAATGAGCCAGTTCCAGTCTGAGAGAGGGATTACCATGCTACCTTGTCACCCTCTGTTACTGCTGGCCAGCAGTCACCTCCAAGCTACATTTCATATCTTGAAAAACTCCCTCTGAAAATCCTCCATTTGCCACTGCTGTGTATCTGTTTGTATGTGCCTTTGGCACTTGACTCACATACTAAGGCTCATTGCTCAGCTCTGTTTTCTCATTAATAGGAAAAGATTACCCATGCTGAGATTTCAAACATTGGGACTAATCCAGGACCATTGGCAGTTCCACAAAAATCCTCATCAAGTTACAGCCCAGAGAACCCATCTCAAAAATCTGGTCAGAGGTGCCTTGGCATATGACCTGATGGACAAACAGAAGTATCCAAAAGATTTGTGAAATGCCTGCTCACAAACTATTTTTCTTAAAATACAGGTTCTTCAGTCTTGTTTCTTGAAAATATCCTCTCTGAAGCTAGAAAATCCCCTAGCATAAAGGAAAGGGCAGTGCTACCCAGTCCAAGGCATTTCAGCCTACTACAGCCTTGCTCACCACTGGATGAGTAACCTACTGTGTTTGTAAGTTTAAGTCTCTGCCATGTCTATTACCAAATTATTTTTCTATCAATCTTCAAATATCAGCCTGCCTAACTTGCTGTGTCTAGTGAAACAGCTTCATTCTAGCGACAGAGGGCTGATCATTTGGCCACCAGGCTGCCTTGGAAAATTCTGCCAGGATACAGCAGGAACTGTCAGACATCCTGGAGTAAAATTTTGTTTGAAAATTAATCTATTTGCAGCAGTCTGTCAGATGCACCACTTCACTACATGCTCCCCTTTTCTCCCTGGGTGTAATTAATATACAACAGTAGTTAGAGGCACTAGGAAGATGATAAATAATTTGTGACAATAGCACTCCTAAGGGCAAACCAAGGAGGGCATCCAGAGACAACCTACCTTTGGGTAAGTGGGAGTTTGAACTATAAAGGTCAGCTTTAACTTTGTCTTAACCCTCAGGTACTGAACACACCCCTTTTATAATGTTCACCATTTCCACTAAACTGTGAGGCAGAGATTCAGCCTCAGAATAATCCAGATAGAACTGTGCTCTGCTGCTACCTTTAAAAGCTGCTGTGTCTTTAAAGTTGGAGAACTTTTCCATCAGCCAAACTCTATTCCTCTGAAAAAAAAAAATCATCAGGTTTGCAGAGAATAAAGTAGAGAATGAAAACAGAGAAAATTTGTTTTATGGGAGAAGCAATAGCAAGTCAAACCCAAAATCGAATGGACTTTCTAAAAGGCTATTTTAAACAGAAATTCAAGCCTCTATCAAAAAGGAAAGCAGTACAATGACAAAAATTTTAACTTACTTTTCTATTCAGAAATTTTTAGATAAATCCCAAACATTTAAGTATATTCTGAAAGTATAAAAAAGGGTCTAATAACTACATTTCAGTAGAATAGTATCTAATGTGATAATAAAAAGTCTAAACTCTTTTCAGCTGAGCTGAGATTCCAATTTTCTGCATCACTAGCAATGATAATGTTACACAAACAGTGTTCAATCATTAAATTAATTCCCATTAAATCAATGTCCTTAAAGGCCAAACAGTCCTTTAATAATTACCTGATTAAAGTGATGTTAGCATAACATATTAGTTATAATATATTTATAATTCCCTTCACAACAATAAATCGTTTCTTTCCACCCATCTTGCTGAAATGGTGGCAATAATGCAAGAGTTGGGAAGAGAAATGTGTTGTATCCCCATTCAGCAAATGGCTGTGGCCTAGCTTCTCCTGGTGTCTGTGATGCTTTAATTACACACATTAATCAGATTTTCATTCCTATTGTGTAGTATTTACAGGATGAATCTTGAAGACCTATAGGAATCAATTCCTGGCTTTTTGGCCTAGACTCACAACCTTAATGACTTATTTCAGATATTAACAATTTTGCACTGGTCACATTCTGTCTTTCTGTGGAATTAGCAAAATACACTTTCAATTGAAAATCAAAGTTCACAAGAGATAAAGAAAATGTTGCAAACATTAGCATGCATTAATATAGTGCCAATACATTGTAGTGACTTGTGCAACATAATCAGAGAGAGAGGGGATGAGTAACCTTTACAGTGCTTCTAAAAGTTCTGGAAAATGTATCAAAAAGTATATTTTGTTTTTCTCTTCTCCTGCCATTACAAAAGAGGAGCAATGACTGCAGCTAAAATGAGAATGGAGGCATCTCCTAATATTTGCTGAAGTTACTGGGAGCCCTTTGATGAATAATTATACTACATGTCTTGATATTTGAAAATACATCTTTTGATATCTGTAAATGTGACTTGGAACTGAGGCTGGCTGTCCAGCTCTCATGAATTCATTGGCCAAAATGTACTGTATTAATGCTGCTGAAATGCATTGGTTTATTAGAAGACTCAGCTTGGTTTCAAATTTAATTTTGGGGTTACCAAATATAGGACAGTTCAATTACATAATCATAAATAACTGCAATAAGCCTAGCAATTTGACCAAAAGCTCTTTGCAAAACAAAAACAAACAAACAAATAAACCAAAAGAAAAAAAAGGAAAAATCTCTGATCATATAATTCTTTGTTGCCACTTTCCAAACATAGGACAATAATTTTACAGAGTATAATTATTAATATACACACAGAGAGACAAACACAGATTAGAGCTCAATGTGCCTTTTCAACAAACACAGGGAGCCTCTGGGGATGCTCCTCAGGAGCTCTGTGATGTGATGTGTGCTTTTAAGATGGCACTTGATTGCATACCCCTGTAAAGGCACTGTTTGCAGCCACTGGGAATGCACCAAAGAGATTTATGCTTGCTATTATTTTAGAGGATATTGGCACCGGATCTTAACAAATAACCTTGCACACTGGCAACGTTTAGGTCAGATTTCAAGAGAGGCTGAGACCAAATCTCTCAATTACTAATGGCTGGATTCAAATGCTGTGAAGCCTCAAGCAATCAGCCACAATTATCATCTCTGGTGCATATTCGTAAGTGGCTAAGGAGATAATGTGTGTGTGTTACTGTCACATACAGTTTGTTTAGTGTGGGCTTTCTGTACATTGCTGACAGGGTTGTACGTAGCACCTTCAGGGACAGCAGAAAGAACTGTGCACAATGGACTGAAAACAGACCATCTGTATGTAAAATTAACATTAAGCTAAACTATGCCATTAATGAGGTATTGAAGTGTGGCTTTAGCTAAGAGCCTGTCAGAGAGGACATTATATGAATATGAGGGAGAGAGTCCCCTTTGGCTGAAACTGAGCAACTGTGAACCAAGCAAAATACAAAACAATGCAGTGTGACCATAAGGACAAACACTCCAGTAAAGCCTCCACATCTTTTCACAAGTAGTTTTCCCCATAATGTTTTTACCTCTACATAACTCCATGACTCAAGGCTTTAGGGGGTGAAGGGAATTTTAAAAAACAAAACACACTTAAAAAAAATATGGTTTTGCTTGAACTTTAAAAGAATTATGAACTGTTTTATAAATCTGTTCTTCCAAGTTTTCCAAGCATCCATCATTACAGAGTGACCCCTGAGTACTTCAGAGGCAAGTGAATCACAGGCATCTCAGACACCTTAGCTCAGTTTTCATGTCACTAATTCTAGCTATCCTTTAATTTTCAGAATGCTTCTCTGCAATGAACTCCTAACCTTATAGAATTCAGTCACCACCAGTGCAGGAGCTCTAATTATGTTCCTAAATAGCATGTTTTAAAATTTAGACTAAAATTCCACTTGGGGTATGTCCTGCAATGTTGTTATCAAAGTGAGCTCTAAAACTCAGATGACCTAATGTAGTATTATGACAGTGAACACAGGACAGAATGAAACACTCATACTTTTAAGTTTTACAAAGAAAAATGCTATAGTGTCATTTATTGATGAAAATCACTAATATGAATGCTTATGTTTGAAAGTCGAATAACCTGGTTTTCACTGCAAATCAGCTATCACCCTGCTTAACATCACAACTTGGGTTTTTCAGAAGTGAAAAGCGACTTCAAAGCTGACTTTACAGGATAGTGAGGATTTTCCTCTATGGGGATACAGAAATAAAAGAAGCCATTGTAAGAATGAGGTACATGCTTATGGCTAAAAATGTTCTATTAGCAAGTATACCTGGGCACGAACAACGAACACCCCACTCAACAGATTTATTATCACTGCTCCTTAACAGCCTGCTTGCAGATGACTTTCTTTCCCCTTCATCCCTACCTTTACTCTGTCCTGGTGTGAGGGAAGACAAGACTTCAACCAAAACCACCCATGTTCCTTCATCTCCCTTTAGCCTAGTAGGTGAGGTATTGCACATTTTTAACCCAGCCCCATCTCACTAACTTCAAAAATGCTGAAAAGGTGAAGTCCTACTTTGAGAGCTCTCCCTCCACTATTGACAGTGGAAGGATAAAAAATAAGCAGCAGGCGATTCTTACAACAGGATGCTGTCATAATGATGGTAATCCCCTTAATTTCCATGCTGGGAAGCTGACTAAATTAAAAAATACAAACAAATCCCCCCAACAGCCCTCATTTTACCATACATGCTGAGACTGGTCCTTCATCTCAACAATCAGGGAAAGGAACAGGTTAGTTTAAAAAATAACTTTATAGCATTTTTTGTTTCCTTTCCATATTAATTTTGGTCTACTCCTTGTACAAACACTTTATGTTACAAGAGGTCTGAGGAAAAAACCCTCAGCTGCTGAAGAAGGGAGACTCCTGCCAGCAGCTTGAAAACCTCTGCTACTCCTGTCTTTACAGCTTCCAGGCAATTTTCCTGGCACCTACCCACCAGTTGATGTTGTGAAGTGGATCTGCCTGGGTGGATGCAGCTATTGGCACAGCTGTTGCAGAGGAGGGACTCCTCACAGGGCAGAAAAGCAACAGAAAACTACCACGGGTTCCCTCTAAAACCCATGTTTATCTGGTATCTTGGGTGTCCTCAGCTGAAAAAGGCTGATCAGTTTGCAGATGAAACTGCTGTCACCCCAAGCAGAAGGGGAGAATTTTTAATGAAGCTAAAACTCATTTCTCCTTCCGCCCTGCCTTAAACAGCTGAACTTGTTAATGTAAGTATAAACTCCTGTGCAGCAATATCAAATGGCAGAACAAGTAAAACATGCCTCTTCAGCTTCTAAACATCTTTGAAGATAAAAATGGGGATTATGTTGTTTGTCCATGCAAGAAACACTCAGTTCCTGACTAAATGGTTCTCCCTTGTTTCCTCAATTAAATATATGTTATACACAGGTGAACCCTGGAAAGTCAAAATTGATTACCTAATCCAAACTTAATTTATCCATTCTTTGCCCAACTACAGCATATTAGAAATTATAAAAATTAAAGAAACTGTTTGTTCTGAGTAAAATATTCACCTTATGATGTTTTTGAAAGAACACAGAATGATGGACAGATGCCATGACATCCAATTCTACTTTCCTTTTGCCTCACTTGGTCTTGATCAGGGTTTACACGATAGCCAGACAGACATTGCCTCCTCACAGTCAATCAGAGGTAGTCCTAGGTAATGAAGGTAGTTTTTGGGCTTTCACACTGCCACTCATTCTCCATCTCCTCACAGACAGTATATGAGACACAAAATCTCTAAACATACTGCCTCATGGACCCAGTGCTATTACTCAAGCAACCACGTGCAGAGAAGATGTAGAAATGCATTATTTAAGATGCCTCTGAGAACTGCCTGAATCTTAACTTCAAATTAGGAGAAAATCCAAGCATATCCCCTGACAGTTTCACACTAGTGATATCACATTGCTGCAAACAAATGCTCACACTACTGAACATTTTACTTCGACCACGGTTATTCCATGGAGTTACAGTTTCAAAAAGAGACAATCAAATAAACCTCTGAAAGGACATAAAGCCACATCCAAGGCTTACAAAAGTGTACTGCATACATGACACTGCATATACATGCAGTACGTGCTGCATACTCTCAGTACATGCTGTCAGTTCCAGTGATCATTTGTGGTTTCCAAATACATTTGACACACAGGACACAATTGCCAAAACTGCCATTTTTGGATGCTGTCAAGAAGGCTGGCCAAACCCCTGAGACATGCAAAAGGAGCTTGGGTACCACAGGGCTGCAGTCCCCATTTCAGAGAGATGACTTTATGAAGGTACACACCCGTACTGATACACTAGTCTAGATTTAATCAAAATAATGATCTGGGGACTCATACTTTAACGTGGAACTATCATGCCACACATAGATCTGCTGGTGTGTGTAATTTGTTTCCTAACATGTTTGGTATGTGACTTTTCATTTTCCCAGATCAGTGCTGTGCATTTTAAGCTCAGCAAGTCTGTTCCCCTTGCTATGTGAGTATGTCAAGCCTGGCATTAGTTTGAAGAGCAATTAAAATTGTTAATTAATGAGACTGGCATTTAAGTTTTGCCTTCCATCAGAAGATATAAAACATGTTTTTATGAAGGAAGATGGGTGATAACTCAATTTTAAAACTAAGGACTGATATCTAAGATATTAAATAATGTTTCTGTGGTCAGCCAGCAGATAGGTGCAGAAACCAAATTAGGAACTAGGTCCCAGTCCTAAAGTCTTTATACCGGATCTTTTTTGTATTTCTAAACATAATCCCCCCCCCAAAATAAATCAGGTTTTGCCACTAAAGATCATATATGAAGATATAATTAATTTCTAACCGAATTTTTCCAGAATGATTCTAGAGTCTTCCTCTGAATATTAAATATTTGATTGTTATACTGTTAATTAAGAGAAAATGTCACTGAGAAAGGATGTTGCTACAGCATAATGGTTTCCTGCTGATAGGGATATGCCAAGAGTGAAATAAGCAAGATGGAGTAATTTATTAAGCAACAGCAGACTCCAGGCAGTGCATTTCAGGAGGATTATATCACACCTTGGGTGGTAATACAAGGAAGAAGACTGAGAATTCTGAGCAGCTTTAACCATCTGAGAAGTATTGTAATGACTTTGAAGTGCTGAATCTTGGAGGCTGTTTTATTGCTCCTATGAAATGTAATTTACACAAGGCAAACAGTGAGATTTGCTCATTTACCAGGTATTATCAGCATAATTGGCCATTACTGACACCACTGGTGACCAATCAAAACCTCCAGTTGTGACCAGCATTTTCAACAACTATAAGGGGATAAAAAAATGGCCCACCAGTGGTGCTTTAACATCATCCATTTCATAACTTTTCTAGGTTAAGCAAGTGTATTAAGATCTCTGAAGAAAATTATATTTTTTTAGCTAATACTTCAAGTGCTCATTATCCTGTGGTCAAATTCTATTCATAAAACTATAATGAATGTTTGTTTTGTTGCAATCACTAAGAAGTGATTAAATCTTGAATGATTCAGCCATTTAAAAGATATTTTCTATTACAGCAAAAAATAAAACCCAAAACAAAATAACAAACCCAAATCCAAGTGAAACAAAGCCTTGCACCTTTACCTGCATAATCTAAAATCCTGCCAGGCCAATTCAGAAATACCTTCTCTAACAGAAAAAATCAAAGCAAAATGAGCAGAGTGTGATAAGACAGAGACAAAATCTTTCATTGTGTCTTTCATATCAAATACAAAACACTGTCGTTTTCTCTAACTTCATTATTTTGTCAACATTCAGTTGAAATCTATTATACTAAGTTAGCTCATCACTGAATTCTGAAACAAAATTTGAGAGGCTGCCTTCAAAACAAAATCCCCAAAACCATAATTCTGCAAGTCCTTGGTAAAAAATTATGCAGCATTTTACCTGTCTCAGAAACTGATGTATTATACAAAAAAGAGCTGGCAGTAACTCTAGTCTTGAACTTCTGCTTCTTAAATCATTGATTTTCTCCAGTACTGGTGAAAGCAGAGTGCTCCCTAGAGTGTTTTCTAACAAGAGCCCCTAATAGGAAGCTAATAGAAAACCTTCAGGAGATTAAACTAGGTTCTCACCAAGTATAAAAGTCATCAAGACTATGGCAGCAACTTGATTCATTTGATCTTGATGAAAGTTTTAGTAAAGTTTTTAGAACCCCCAAATTTCTTCTCTGAGAGCTCATATGGTAGGTTCCCTGTACTGGCAAATTCTAATAAGGGCAAAATTTGAGGCAGTAGCAACAAAACCATGGCTCAAGAGAAGGAAAACTGTGGTTGTATAGAATAGCACAAAAGCTGAGCAAAGACTACATAAGGTATCATCATTCATGTACCCCTCAGGCTTTCTGAAGTAGAAAGGGACCTTTTCCAAACACACCGTGCCCAAGCAGGGCTGCCTAGAGCCAGATTTCTGTCCAATTGTCAAAGGCAATATTCAAAAGAAGCAAAATGCAGAGATTTAGCCATCTCGTTTTCTAGGATGAGCAAAAGAAAAAGAACAAATTCAGAAGCAGTGACACTGAACTGCTACACAACTGCAATCCTCCACAGTCTGAACTGATGAATTTGCTTCATCTTTAGATGAACAGACAACTCAAAGACAACAGATATTATCTTAACTACTCATGCCTAAATTTTGACTTCAGAATCAAAAGCATTTGCTTTTAATATAATCCACAGCAGCATGGCTAAAATCACCCAAAAGTCTCCACCTTCTTAGTGGTCACAGTATATTGCAGATTCAGTGGGTGTACTGGGTAGGAAGCCAAAGAATTTCAGTGCACTGCCTGCCCTTTTTTTAAAATTTATTTTTATAATGAAGGGCTTGAGTACAGAATAAAATACTCCCTTTGCATTTTATACATTTTTATATTGAGTTATATTGCAGCTTTATCCTCATGTATCTTAAAAAAAATAATGTCAATTATTTTGACTGGTCTCAATAATGAATAAACCTCAAATAAAAAGGGAAAATTAAAATATATTTCCATATTACCAGTCTCAAAATGGGGCCTAGAGTGGTCACTGAAGAATGGAGGGAAGAAACTGAAATCCAAGTTCAAGACCTAAATTTACATGATACAAGTAGCAGCCACACTGAGTTTCAGCCTATCTTGAAGGAAGCAAATAAAAAAACTTCAATTTTGTACCTGAGTATGACAGTAATTATAGACCTGCCTTAAAAACCATTGGATTGATCTGTGTTGACTTTTGTCTATAGACAATGACACAGTATTTTTCTTTGGTGTTTCAAAAATTGAAAAAGCGTAGAACTTTTTAATAGCATTTGAACAAAACATCAGAGTCAAGGCTGCATAAAAATAAAAAGGGGCACAGTGAACTAAAGCTACTTGCTAGAATCTGCCAAGTTTTTAACTGTTTCAGAAGAAATGAGCTCTTTGTTTCAATCATAACAGGTTATGAGTTTCCTTAAAAAAAATTTATGTTTGCAGCAGAGGGCTCTTTTGTCTTCAGAGCCATGGCAGGTGTGAAGCTAGTCTGCATGCTTGCAAATCTTTCCTCTGCCTAGAGGAAAGAGAGAAGATGATGCCACGAATCACTTGCTAGCCTCAAACAAAGAATCCAGAACTATCAAAGCACAAGCAATCCTTGGTTCACGCTGTTCTGCTTCTGTCAGCACAGGGCATAACAGCATCTTTGGCTCTATGTTTTGATAACAGAAATGAGTACCTTGTCATGCTTTAAATCGCTGCTGAAAGATTTCTTAAGTGAACGTGACAGTATTTGAAATGCCCCATGCTGCTACGCTTAAGATTTGCCAATCAGAATTAACAGCAACAGATTTACTATTCCAAAACAAGTAAAAGCTGCAGCTTTTCGGCGGAATGAAGGGCTGGTGAATGAAGAGGCTAAATCACCACAATAGCCAGTTACCCTGTCAATGAATGTTATTTTCATTTGTCTGTACTCACAAGGATTAGTAAACAATAATGCTTCAGTTAATATAGTTTTTTGTTATATTCAAATTGAATGTGAAAGTCAGGCTGACATTTCAAATGGATCTCCTACTTGTTTGCTCTGGATTTCCGAGTTCTTCTGAGTCTTTATGTTTATATCAGTCAGTAAGTGCCATGTATTTTGGTATAAATTCTTCTCAGTGTGTTTCATCTTTCCTTCTAGCTAATTCAGGACAGTTCTGCTTGTTGTTTGAAGGAGAACAAAGCTATGGATACATGTCTACATGTGAGCTTTCCCTCACTCAGTAGGAGCCAAGTGAATATTTTACATTATTCTGGTGAATTTTATAGAGTTGTATTGAAAAGCCACATGGTAGAGTGATAGGGTGTCTCTCTCTGTAAATAATTCCTCCCACCTTCTCAGTTCTGTGAATTTCTTTTTCTCAAATTGCACAACAGTTTTGGTGCCCTCAGATGCTTTGTACCACCAGCAGGTTTTACTGAGCTGGCCCTTATGTGTGAACACCTCTTACCACAGGCAGTGGATGCAGATCTGCTCAAATAAATACCTTTTATTTATTTATTTATTTATTTTCTTTTTCCTTCTGCTGAATTGTTGAATTCTGCTATTTTTGCTACCTGGTCCCCCTTCTTTACATCTAACTTCTTCCTTGATTTCATGCTGAATTCAAGGTTTCTCTCTAAGCCCTCCTTAAGCACTCACTTTCATTGGTTGGTCAAAATAATCCTTTTCTTTTTAATCTAGCTAAGCACCTATCCAAGGGCTCCCTTGTGGACTACTACTCTGGACCTATGAGTTAGGAGTTTCAGGAAACCAGGCAATACAGGCTTCCCTGGATAAACACAAGGCAAACAATCCAGCTAACAATTGTTCAGACTGAGGTGTGTTAAACCACTGGTGCCTCTTCTGAACCTTTGCTGGGCAGTCTCCTAGAAAGCTTTTAGGAACTCCTGTTGGGAGTACAGCAGGGATGCTCAGGCCAATAAACCTGTGTGGAATGACTCACATTCATGCAGTGAAGAAACCAATTCACAAGTTCTACCCTAACAGGAAGACAGTTGTGATGAGTCTCATTCTGTAACAGACCAACTGCTCTCTCACAGCTGAATTCCCTAAACACACTGGGGGTATTTGGGACAGAAAGAGAGCTTTATAAACCCACCAATAAACATCAAAAAAACCTCCATAGGCCTCAGCTACTCTGAAGTCTTTGGTTTCATTTATAAAAAGAAATCACAAAACCCCTGAAACTATCTCTTCAGCTCTCCTCAGCTGACCATCACAGCTCAATGCAAATGATAATTTAAAAAGTGATGTCTCTATGCTTATGTTTTTAAAATCACTCCTCTTGTGGAAAGCTTCATCTTAAACTTTTCTTCTTTTTCTGGATAGTGACATTATTTTAGGGTATTTTTTTCTTTTCTAGGAATTTCATACTTTATTTTCATGGATACCTTTAGCTTTTGTGAAAGTCATCTGATTGTTTTGAAAAAGGAATAATGTAATGCTAAATCACACGTTACCAGTAGTACATAAACATGACACCTTTACCTACAGTGTTCCATCCAGATTCAGGTTAAAATACAAAGAACTGTCTGTGAGTTTGGGGCTGTAGTGGCCATGGCTCTTTGTAGAGCAGATGCTGTGTGAAATTAAAACAGGTGTACCTGCAGTGCCAGCAGTGACTGAGGAACAATTACATGGATAAGCAAGAAGGTGCTCATTCTGTTTTGTCATTGAGTGTTATTATCTAACCCCCCTTCGCTCTTATATTAAGCTGTGTTTTCTTTTTCCACTTTGCATTACAACACCAACTTGCAGACCAGAATTCTAAGCAGTATATACCCAGCCAAGATCTGCGGGCCCTGACGTCTTTAGGATGCATGGTTAAAACCCTGACAGAAGAGTTAGATTGTGAAGGACTTGGGAATATAAGCAGAACTGGGGATCAGCCTGGGCTATACCAGATGCTAGATGGGATTGAGACAGCAATCAGGAAGGGCAGAGAAGCTCGAATCTAAACATTATATTGGGAAATTGAAATAAATCAGAAGAGGGAGGAAAGACTAGCAGACACAGTAAGATTGTTTAGCACTGCTGACTAGTGTAAACTTAGCTCAATAGCCAAATCCCAGCATTCTCTGTCTGACTGGGTAAGAACATAGCACTTGATAATATTGAACTATTCTCCAGCAACTGATGAGCAATAATTTTTTTTCCTCAGAGGAAAATCACCTTTCTATAATAACAAAACAAAACTTCTCAGGGTTCCCATACAGGGCAGCCAAAAATCTAGGAAATCTTTTAGCACAAGGCTTTCCAGTGTTCCCAGTTCCTTGTGGGCTGTGGGAGGGAGGCAGGGGAGAGGAAGGTCTCTACAGCAGTGGGGAGGATATGTAGGTTTTCTCTTGGAGGCAGAGCCTCCCTCTGTCTCTTACCTTGTTGCACAAAGGATCCGTAGACAAACCACATGGAGTTGTACAGCGTCGTAGAGGTCATGGATCCCATCTGAAGGCGTGGGGGGTTGAGCCAGTTCAAGAGGTAGACCAGGAGCCCCACCAAGAGCACCGTGCCAGCAATGCAGGCCCACAGGGAGAGGTCAAAGGGGGCCAGGCAGGCAAACATGTCCACGGTCTTCTCTGCCTTCCGCAGCAGCACACCCACCGAGTAGTCCATGTAGCGCGTTGTGAAGTCCACCACGTTCTCCCTGTCGGGGGTGATGGTCAGGGCAGAGATCCCAATGTCAGCTCTCTGAGGAGAGGAGGAAAAAACAACATGCTTAAGTAGGAGCTACAAAAAGGGTCTTTGTTCCTCTGTGATGTGTAGCAGCCAAGTTTAAGGAGAGTCAGATGCCAAGACCAATGTCATGTAAGCATAGAAAGGTCACTAAGGCTTGAGCAGGGTATATCGACCATGTGTCTTAGTGCAAACAAACCTCACTTGGTGGACTTTGGCACGTCAGCTCTCCTTGCTGGTACTTTCCAAAAAATCAAAATACTACAAACAGATAATACCTGGAGGAAATCCACTTTTGGTCATTTTTGTCACCCTGGCTTACAAAAGGCATCACTGCCATTGTGTCACAAGTCAGATTTTGTGCATAGCAGATCCAGTCAGAGGAAATTAGTTGCCTGATAGAGCCAAATTTATAAAATATTTTCATGATTTGATGATCATGACAAAGGGCTACTACCCTAGGAGCACCTGAAATTCCACAAAACATCAATTTTATCTGCAAAGTCCAAAGTGCAGAAGGGCAGATTCTGCTTACAGTTCCTTTACGACTAATTTCTCTGTATCCTCCTGATAAGCAATTCCTCCAGCAATGCCAACCTGTCCTGAAGCTTGCCTGGACTTGTTTTGTGCCATTTCCATTTTTTGTTGTAATTTAAAGAACACATTTCACATGAAAAGAGGATGAGTGACATTTCTTGATCTAATCATTGTATTTCACAGTATGTATTAGGTCTCCAGGGACAACAGCCACAAGTACAGCAGGTGCTACTTTACTTTTTACAGGTACAATTAGAGCTTCACTGAAAACAAGAAAGGTTATTTAAAGCAGACATATGAATACCATTTTAAAAAGCCCAAATACTGAGAAATAAGACTGTGAATTCTAGATGTTTTAACATGACAAAAGAGTACTTAAAATATTTAAACTTCTACTACCTTGATTTAATCCATTTTTGCTCTGCCTAAAGCAGTGTGTGATCCTTTGGAAGGGGGTGAGGAGAGTACAAAAAATTGAAGGTACTGAGTCAAATTTTATTAACTCTCTTGAGTTTCTTTCTTCTTGCCCAAAGAAAGCAGAGATTCCTAGTTCCTTAGACATGTGATTTGAACTATTGAGTGGGAAGGCATGGCAGCTGAAACTGACTAGAAGATTTTGTAAATCAACCGGGCTCCTTTCATATGATGAGCAAAGCGCTCTGCAGCCCATGGCACAAACATACTCCTAATCACAGTGCTCTTAAGACTTCAGTTTAAATGATGTCACTTTACATTGATTGCTCACTGGCATGAGAAAGTGGCAGAGCCTAGCTGGAAGGCTGATGATTTGGACAAAAAAGGGTTTGAAAATATTGGTTTTCTTAAAAGCTGTGAATTAGAGCTTCAGCTTTATTTTGTGTATTACATTCTCTGGTGTCATAAGTGAAGTTGTGTTGATGAGCACAGCTGAAAGCATGGCTTCATGAACTCACTTCACGTTCCTTCCTAACCAACTTTTGTGAGTGATGATTCAACTGCCCTTTGCCCATGGGCAGCAGAAAACTCAGTCAGTAATTAGAGTTATCCATGGAAACATTCAGGTTATCAGAGTTTCCCTATCCTCTCATTATAAACCTTCTGCTCAAGGAGTGACTCAAGTGATTCGCAGCACCTGCTGACAGTCAAGTCCCAGCTCCCTTGAACAAGACACAAACCAGCCAGCATTTGAACTGTCTTCCACAATTGTGAATATAAATATGTTTCTAGAACAAGTTACAAATATAGGAGTCCAACAGTTGTCAAACGGGAAATTATGACGGAATTTCATGAATAGCATAGATTTGGGGCTTATCCCTGTATATCAAAAAGCAAAATAGGAATTTAGGGGTAAAGAAGGACATGTTCAGAAAAAAGAGACTAGACTCAGCCTCTGCTTATTATCAGCATATTACTAAAATACTTCCCTAACATACTAGATCATTGAGTTTCTCATTCAAATTGCATTATTGTAAGATGCTTAAAAATTCTCTACTAAAAAGCAGCATACACCAGTAAAGATACTTTTACCAAATAATAGTTGACTCTATGAGTAATAGAATTGTTTTGCTGCTTTCCCCCTCCTTTTTACAGGAAAACACTTTTTTTTTCCCCATTAAATACATTGAAGAAAATGAAAGAAAAAAAAAATGAGACACCATGGTATCTGTGGAAATACTACTGCTAATTTGCATCTCTGGGAAGCAGTCTCTCCACATTTCCCAGAATTATGGTTCCACTCCAGTTATCAACCAACTATGACAGTGGAACAATATTGTGCTAATGGAAAGGTTGCATTTCCTCTGTTGTACTGCAGCAACAATTGGGATATAATTATGTCTTGCTGCTTTATATGCTACATATATAATTAAGGCTTTGATGTGACCTAATTGCAGCCTTCCAGTACGTGAAGGGAGCCTACAAGAAAGATGAAGAGAGACTTTTTTACAATGGTCTGGAGTCACAGGACAGAGGGAAATGTCTTCAAACTGAAAGGGAGTAGGTTTAGATTAGATATTAGAAAGAAATTCTTTACTGTGAAGGTGGTGAGACACTGGAACAGGTTGCCCAGAGATGCAGTGGATGTCCCATCCCTTGAAGTGTTCAAGGAAGGACTCTGAGCAACCTGATCTAGTGAAGGACATCCTGCTCATGGCAGTGGGGTTGGAACTAGATGATCTTTAAGCCATTCTGTGATTCTGTACGTCTTTATTTGTTGAGAGGTAGTAAAGTGAGAAACAGAAAGCAGAGAGGTAAATCTTGACTTCTTCTTTAGCACTCTGGTATTTAGCTGTTTCAAAAAAACCAAAACAAAACAAATCCCCAAAAAACCAACAACATCAACAAAAACCCCAAAATGAAAACAAAACAAGGCTACGCTGAAATATGGCAACTTATATTCTTAACTTACTAAATTGGATCATAAACACCAGTTTCCCAGAAAACTATACTTTTAGCACAAAAGCAAGTTTAAGCTTCCCTTGATATTTGATTTACTGGTGGTGAGCATCCTTGATTACATATAGATTCTGTCATCTTGTTTCAAAATTGGAAGATGAAAAAAATTAAATGCTTGTCATTAACATGTCAGATTGGATCAGAGAAGACATCAGTTTGAAGAAGTAAAGGTTCACTTAGTGCTTTTGAGATAGAAAGGCAAATGCATGCAATTATGTCAATATTTAGATATATAGCTGCCAATCTGAATTACAAACATGTATAGCACTCCACTAAGCTTTTGCAGTGCCAAAATCAAACAACGATCATATGTCTTAAACATTTCTCATGAATGAAACTGTGACTTCTGAAACAGATCGAGAAAAACCAGCAGAGGGCATTATTTTGCTCTGTGTGACCTGCACAGGATTTTATATTTATCTTCCTTAGCAGCAGTTCTCCGGAGGCCATTGTAGAGGAATGAGAAATTGCAAAACTGAAAACAACCAGAATGAGAAAATCCAAAAGAAATGACCAAATGGTTCTGATAGCATTGCTACTGGTGTCACAGAACCAGCTTATCAGCAAAACCTAGAAATCCCTGAAATGTCTCTGAGCTACTGCTGTAGCAAGCACATCTCATACACATGGAAAGCAATCTTCTGACAATTTCTGGGCTTCATGAGCAAGAGCAGGGAAAATAAATGAATCTGTTCTAACATGGTCCTGTGCAGGCCTTTATTTCATCCATTTTCAATGTAAAATCAAGTTTCAACAAATGCTAGAAGCGATAAAACGCAGTCCCACATTATGCAGTTATTAACACAGACACACAAAAACCAATCAGAGAGACATTTTGATTCAAGTCAACACATATAGATCCAAATAATTCTCCTTTTACTCAGCTATTATTTTTTCTTCTCACTTTGTCCTCTCTGTATGGTTCCTCTCTTCTTATACTACCTCTCTTAAGAAGGTGCAATAGAAAAAGAGCCTCAAAAGAGACTTCTGCTTGATTTGCAGTTTCTCTTAGAAATGATTAAGCATTTATTTTTCCTTTTCTGAAGGAAATTATTAAGAATGTATTTAGAAATTATTAAGCATGTATTTTTCCTTTTCTGATGGACCTAACTGGAATCAGCTGTCTTCACCATGCTATTTGCTTCCTCATGGCTCCTCACTGGAAAAAAATTGTGGCAATCAAGGTAGCCTGGTGAGACATGAAAAGCAATGGTTGATGCATGTGAATATCACCAGAAAGCCCAGAGCCATGCTGGAAGACCTGGTGTGCTCTCCCAGAAGTGGCATTATCCACTTCTCTTGCCTGACACACAGGCTCATCCCTCAGGCAATCTGGATAGAGGGCAACTAAAGGAATCACTGTGAGAAGACAGAGATAATTAACAGTAAGAGCTAGATTTGTGGTAAAGCACTGCTCACTTGAGATGGTTTTAGTCTCTCCACAGAGGGTTGCTTCTCTCTGAACTAATCCTGTTTGTGAGATGCAGCTCTGCAAGATGCAGTGAGAGCCCATGTCATTCGACAGGAGAGGGCCAAGAGCACCAAATGCTTCTCTCAAAGAGCATTTATCCTCTGAGGACCATCTGGTTCAGGTGTTTAGCAAACAGAAATCTTTGTATAACAGGGTTACATTCACGTTATTTTGACTAAAAAAGGTGCATGGACCAAGTGTGTACCTAATATAAATCCTGACAATCAAAGGAGGGGAGTTTGAATCAGTTTCCAAGTTCAAATTAAAGACCACTTACTATGTTCTGCTGATTCCAGCTCCTATTTTAGCAGCCAACTGAAACCTTGTCTTCAAAGCTGGAACAGAGTGAACTTGGCACAATGTCATGTCTGTGAAGCCAGCTGTGGGCTCAGGGCATGTACTTGGCACAGCTGGGCTGCTGCCCTGCCATCCCACTCCAGCAGGGCTGGTGAGACATGGATCAGCCTGGGATGCTCTCCCTGATACCAGGACCTGCACCAGAGACTGCTGCATGCTGAAGATGGTTAATGCAAGATGTGAATATTGATCTTGAGCACAGAAATCATGTGGTTGCTACAGCAAGTGGTATTTCATATGGCACACCTTCTGGAATGGCCAAAGACACCCTCCTCAATGAGATGATCTCCACAACCACCTCCTGGCTGTAATAAGGTCGGGCTTGATCTCCCCAGCAACAAGAAACAGGACAAGAGGAAATGGCATCAAATTGTGCCAGGAGATGTTAGAAAAACTTCATTCACTGAAAAAGTGGCCAAGCATTGGAACAGGCAGCCCAGAGAAATGGCTGAGTCACACTCCCTGGAAGCATTGAAAAGACAAGTAGACACGGCACTTCAGGATATGGTTTAGTGATTGACTTGGCAGTGCTGGATAGGAGTTGGACTTGATGATCTCAAAGGTCTTTTCCAAGCTAAATGGTTGTATGATTCTGTGCACTCAAAAAGAGAAGGCAGCTATTTTCCATTACCCTTGAGTGAGACTTGTCTCTTGCAGAGCTCATTCCTGGCTGACACACTAACAGGCAAAGAGTACTCCCACTGTTTCTGGAATTCCTCCACTTGTTGGCCAGACTAGCATGTAAAACTTGGTTGGGAAAACAAGGAAATGCTGTGTTTCAAACAGGTTAGGCCTTTAATTTAAAACTATTCTCTGCTCCTTTACTTCCCCTTATGAAGTTGCCAAGCGGATGGAAACTTGAGTTCTGGGAGCAGAGCTCAGTTTGCAGTAAATAAGAAAGCAGCCTTTCAAGAACAGCTTGCACTTGGTAAGGGGTACAGAGACACTGGCTGCTCGCCCAGAGGTTCTTTTGCCTTAAGAGGGACAGGGAACGGGAGAGAAGGACACAGTGAACCTCTACTGTTAATTAATTACATAGGAGTAAGGAAGATAAAAAATTATACACTGCCATGGTATAGGGAAAACATGGGTTTTGAATTCCAAATGCACTTCCATTAACTCTTCATACACTGTAGATGTGCAGGAAGATTTCATATCCATGAAGACTCATTTACAGCTAAATCCTAACAGGCTGGTAAATCTGTTGCACTTGAGACATGGATTTACAGATCTTGATGGTTACCGCCTTCAATGAGCTTTTTGTCTGAATCCCTGCCTGCCAAGGAAACAAGAATGCCATACATGTCTTTCCTTGGAGCCATTTTAATTGTTATAAATTCTGCCTTATCAATCATCCATTGCAAATAAATAAAAAACATTCCAGGCCCACTTCCATTTCCAGACCATCCAGAATTAAGACCCCTCCAGTCTGTGTCCAGCTTACCAATTGTGAACACACAATTCCACCTTCCAGCTTCATAAGGACATAGGGAGATGGCAAAGGCAGTTTATAATTACAGTGCAGGTGGATGAAGGGTGATAGGGGTACAGAATGAGTAGCTGGGCTTTTCCATTCCAACAGGCTTCCTGCTGCTCAGGAAGGCAGATAAGGTTAAACCTATCATACTTTTTTACCTATAGAGGACAATTTAAAAAGAAATTATTTTCTTTTCCTTTATTGAAAGACTTAGGTCCTGTACCTGACCATGGTGCTCCTTACTGTTATCTGTGCTTATGAATTAAATTCCACCTGCATGTTTGGCAAAACGCTTCTATAGCCAATGTCTAAGTTATTTACATGAGCATCTGCTGCAGTTCTTTAAGGAAGCACAACAAATGTAGGACTCCATAGCTGTGAAAGCTACCCTCACATGTTAATTAAGAGCAAATAAAATACATATATTCACAGTATATATATATTCCCAGTACAAATGAGGCACCATCAGAATAGAGTCTGCCTAGTCTTTTCTTTCTCAATGGGAGAAACTCCAAACAGATAAGATGTAAGGAATGGGCAAAAAGAGAAAAGGAAAACATTGCATATGCATTTGGTTCAATTTATTTATGCTATATTGAATAATTAATGTCAAATTAAGTAGACAAAATGGTTTATTAATGACAGAATAGGTAATATATTCATATATCTACATAATGTGTTATTATATATCAATAAAACATTTTCTGTTTATTATATATTTCATGTATTAATCACACCAACATTTTTCTAAGTGCTATACATTATTTATGTAATGTATCACTAATTACTGCAACATCATTTTTTCCTCTTTTGAACAGCCTCCTCAACTTATTTGTGTCAGGTCTTGTCAAACTAATTAGGATGCTGTGCATCCCATTATTTGACTACATTTAGATTTTACTTTGGTTGAAGAAAAAAGAGATTGCACTGCTTCTTAAACAGTTGCTAATAGGTATAATTTCCAGCTTTTTTGGGGCTATCCAATGCACACTGTTCAAGTGCTGGCAAAGTGTGGTAAGCAAAGTGTTACCAACTACCCATAAAAAAGGTTACTGGCTGATGCAAACAGAACACACTTCTTAACTCTGTCACACATTTATCATGCATTATTACTTAGTAAATTATTAATGACCTTACCTTAAACACCAGTTCTCCTATCAGGCCGTTCCACGACCCATCATCCTGAGGACTCCCGTACTTGTGATCCGGTGCTACATAAATTTCATATTTAAAGCCGAGGTAAGTGGCCAAGGCTTCCAACACGTCTATTGAGAAGCCCTGATACTTCTTTGGTTTTCCCAGAACATTTTCAGACACCATGACAAAAGGCTCTTCCTAAACAAAAAAAACCAAAGGAGGAATCTGTTAATAAAGCAATTATATGCCATGTTTGGGTGCTGGGGTTTTTTTAAATGAAAGGAAGAACTATTAAAATATTATTTATACAAAACTTTCCTAAAATACATTGTTAGCAGTACCCCTTACATTCTGCAAAATGCTACTTTGTTTTGGATTTCCTTCAACTGAGAAATTTTATTCTCTTTTGCGTATTTCAGAAGTCAATCTTCTAGTGTGACATTTCAACTGAAATACTTTTTAGAATTTCCTGCTGACCACACTTATGGTCAGCAGAACAGACATACACTCAATGTCTGGCCATAAATGTGCAGGATTCTACAGCACTGCCATTTTCCACTAGCTGGGCCAATGCTGTACCTAATGCAGCCACTAATTCATGTAGTAAAGAAAGAAAAACATGGCAAAACTGAAACATGTATTGCTCTTGTCCTTCTACTGTAACCTTAATATAGGCCAGTTAAATTTAAACAGTTCTATCCAAAGAAACTCCATTTGATTAGTTTAGGGACAATCAATTATAGGACTTAGGGCTGTCTATAAGAATGATTGGTGAATATTCATCTAAAAGATGACCATCACAAAGGATACAAATAGATACCAAAAGCTGATACTAAAAGGTCAGATTTCCAAACAACATGCTCTTCTTACTTTTAAAAAAGACCTGTAATAGTTTTCTCTATTTTGTTATTAAATTGTCTCTGCTCTGTCACTCTTCCTGTTGTGTAATTAAATTCTAGACACTTCCCTTCACTTTTTTTTTTAAAAAAAAAGGATACAAAAGGCCAGATCATATTTCTAAGGACAAAGCATATATATTTGCCATAGATGGATTTCACTCAGGCTTGTTCTTTATTTTCTCTGAAAACACTTGTCTGATCTAAGTACAGCAAAATATTTAATTATCCCCAAAAGCATTAAAGTGCTGTAACACATAGATAGTTTTTAAAATATGCTACATGTGTTTCTTTTCATTCATTACATAGTGCCGTAATTTCTGTATAACAGAAACATCTATTCTAGGGTGCAAAAAAGTTAGTTCTGACTTGAAAAATGCCCATGAAACCACTCCCTGACCACTTAGTTCTGGTCTTCAAAAATGACAAGCAGATAGAAGAAAACAAAATTGATTTTTTGCAGTGTTTGTGGCCCAAACTTTAATTGCATCTACAGTGGCATTTTTGTTGGTGTTTAAATTATTTCTTTATTATTCTACTACTTATATCTGTAAATTACTTTGAAGCCAGAGTATTTTTACCATTTTTTCACTAAATCCTATACCTCACTAATATTTTTAGCTTGCTGGAATGTCCTTCTACATGAACAGGTGTCACTGAATTGCAGGCAGGATGTTCTTGACATAAGAAAGCATCATTTGTAAATGCTTGAGTAAATATTCTCAAGGACAGCCACATGCTGAGGATGCTGCCAAAGAAGAAAGGATGCAACCAGACTGCACTGGAAGGATGTTCTTTTCTGACACCAGGAAATCCAGGAAAAAAACAACCCCAAACTAGAAACAAATAGAACATGAACCAAACAACCCCATCCCAACCAAAAAAGAAAAAAAGAAAAAAGAAGAAAAAAAATAGGCTGGATCATCTCAACTTATTATTTCTAGTTTTAAGATAGAATTTCTTTCTTCCATATCATCCAAGATCAGTGAAATTGACTAAAAATGGAGGAAAGTGAAATGAATTTTTAAAGTAGTTTTCCAGTGCCCAGGTTCCAAGAACAATGAAGAAATTGAGACTAAGTTGATGAGAGCCTCTCTTAAATGAGAGCACAAAATTAAGTCAGCTTTCTTGATCACCTGAATGATGGAGTCCATAAATATAGACTCAAAATTGTTGGAAAAAAATATTTCTACAACAAAAAAAAAAGGTAGTTTATCAATCTAAACATACTATGCACAAAATTCTAAAGATTTATGTGTACAAAGGACATTTTAGAAGTTGATAATTTTCACATTAGAAAGAATTAATTTTTTATCGCTAAATTATTTAGAAAATAGTTGCTCATAAACTCATTTTCTATCCAGTTGCTCATTGTAGTGATTTAATACGCTGTTTAAAATGCAGTTTGTCACAACTAATATCCTTATTAGGACTTAAAAATCCTTTATTTAGCAATGTAATATTGTTTACTGTTGAAAAAACACCCCAATGTCCAGTATCCTATACACATGTAATGAAATATAGTCAACCAGCTTTATGCAAAGCAACAAACATTTTGCAATTTTTGTTGAAGTCTGGAGCAGCAAACCATTTAATCACATTCCAAACAAAACAAAACCAATCTACTGCCATGATGGTTTTTGTGCAATTGTTTACATTTCTAAGAATGCACTGAAAGAGGACAAAAATATTTGTCTTGATATTTTCCTCTCATAAATGCTGCAGCCTGAAACTATGCCAGTTGTCCCTTTTTCTTTTTCTTTTTTTTTTTGCACTGGAAGGGTGCTATGAGAGCTATGGAAAGGTGCATACATCCCTACAGTATGGATGTTGAAATGATTGTCTTCATCCTTAAAGAAAGTTGAACTTGCAGAAAGAAAATGAACACAGCAAAACAACTAGGACCATGATGAGCCTGTAGAAAGTAGGGGTGAAAATCTGATGAGCCAACTGATGATTTTGAGCCAACTGATGAGATGGAAAAACTCACCCGGAGGATTGAAGGTTCTATTTGACCCCAGTAAATTCAGGGAAATCCTGATACACTTTCTCTCCAAAAGAAGTGTTAATTCAGACTATATAAGAAGGTCTTTATCAGAGAATTCATACAATTTTCAGCCATGGAGATGCTCAACATTTCCCTGGACGCCATTCCAACCTGCTCTAATATTCACCCTGCTGCACACAGCTGCCACCCAAGGATTGCTTCAAACCAAAATTGTTCCAGAATTCAGTGAAGTGATCCAAGGAAGGCCACTGCTCCTGCTTCTCCTTTTCTTCCTCTTGGAGACACCTGTCTAGGGGACTTATGAGCCTCTATGGGGCAAGAGCAGACTTCACAGCCTGTAAAGCCAGAGAGGTTTTAGCAAACAAGTCACAACATTCGTGGCTGAGGAGAAAAATGAAAGAAAATGAATTGGTTGCACACCCTTAACTTCTTGTTTTTGCAAGGCTGGTGATCTGCCTCACTGAACCACATATAAATCCAGTATATTTGAGAGATGGTTTTTCATCCAACCTCAATGGAGATCCTTTAAGAGAGGGGCTATTTTCATTCAACTTTACCTTCAACATGCCTCCGTGTCAACTGAATGCAGCACTACTAAGCCTGTACAAGGCTTCTTCTCACAGCAGCTCCACAGTTGTCACTGCCTGGTTTCTTCTGGGGATCAAAGCTGTGCTGCCCTGACCCAAAGGAGGATGGGTTTAAGACTTGGTGGATTTTACATAGGACTGTGGGTGAACTGTGGTGGACAGCTTAGCACCACACAGCCAAAACCACCTGCAGCAACATGAAAGTCAGCGGCAAACAGGCTAAGGTTTATTGGGTGAAGCTGTGCATATTGCTTTTTATGGCTGTAGGAAGACAAAGCCTGGCTTCAGAGGTGGTTATGTCCCCCAAACAAGAGAAACCACAAAATGCTGGGCTGGCACAGCTTGGGAAGGATAAAGTTGAACTCAAGATTAAGGTGACAAGGCATGAAAAAGGGAAAGCATTGGGAAGAAGACATGACAGTACAAGTAGTTTGGGGTAGTAGCTCAAGAAAATTCATTTCCCTATTATGACACGTTTTAAAGAAGAAGTCACAAGCTAAGACTAATAAAGGTTAACAACAGGCTACATATTAAGGCTGATACAATTTAACATTCTCAGCAGCCCTGGAAACTGGTGTGAGATGGCACAGCACAATCTGCGGGTCCTAGCCATGTCCCCTCCTGGCTACTACAAAAATTATTAACCGTGTCCTGGCCACAACCAGGACAATTTGCTACATGCTTCAAGAGTCTAAGAATTAAAAGTAAAAAATACAGTTCTTATTTACTCTGATGAAATTCCCAGACATACCAATAATTCAGATAAAATATCTGGTTTGAAGTAATCTTTTTATGTTCTTTACCCCCTAATAAAGATAAAAATAGGAAAGGACATAAAAGCTGTTGGGCACAGAAGACCTTCATGCTTGAAAACAGAAGGAGCAATACTCAAGCTAAATAGCAGAAAAGAACAATTAGGCTGAGTTTAACTTGGTTGTGTTAATTAATTAGACAATCAAAGAGAAACATCTGTTTGTGCTACAGATGTGGATGATAAAGTTAAGCAATAAATTCCAGCCTTAGAGGAGGCAGGGAGGGAGAACAACAGAATGATTGCTTTTCAGAAGTTCAGTTCCCTAAACCCAGAGTCTCTGTCTGGGATGATTTTTAGCCAGTAGAAGAGTGACATTAAATTCCAAGCTTTGATAGTAATCTTTCAGTTCCTCAATGAAAATCAAGTTTTAAAGATCCAGTATTTTTGTACAGAAGCTCTCTTTTTTGGACAAAACAGGAAAGTTTCATTCAGATCTTAAACACAGCACTCTAATTAAATACATGAGAGGAAGAAAAAGTTGTTCAGTGGGCTATTTACAAGGAAGTGGTGGTCTCAGCTGTTCATGCCCATTGCCTCATTAGGAGATCACTGGGCAATAAGATAGATTTTTCTCTCCAATTAAAAGTGTGGATTCTGTGGCTTTGACACTTATTTCAGGATAGAAATTACATGAAGCTATTATACACTACTCTACTGCATGTATTTGTGCAGGTCTTTTACTTGTTCTAATATAAAAATGCTAAAAAGTTAGGATGTGCTTTCCAAATGGAAAAAGCAAAAGCAAACCAGAATGCTTTGGATTTTTTTCTTTGTCAAAACAGAACAGAAACTTCCTAGCCAGGGTATTATAAAGAAAATTTTGGGGAAAAAAAAAAAAAAAGGCTTTTGAGGTCAGAGAAACTAATCACTACTGGGATTCACAACACAAATGGGAGCTCTATGGGAGCTGGAGGGTTTTAACCTGGAGAAAAGGAGGCACAGGGGGACATAATTGCTCTCTATGAGTGCATGAAGGGAGGTTATGGCAAGGTGGTAATTGGCCTCCTCTCCCAAGAAACGAACTACAGGACAAGAGGAAATGGCCTCAAGTTGTGCCAGAGGTGCAACTGGATATTGGATATTAGATAAAATCTCATCACTGAAAGGGTTGTCAAGCTTTGGAGCAGGCTGCTCGGGGGAGTGCTGCAGTCTCCATCCCTGGAGACATTTGTAGATTTTGGAGATACGTAGATGTGGCACATTAGGGCATGGTTTAGTGGTGGGCTTGGCAGAGCTGGGTTAGTGGTTGGACTTGATGATCTTGAAGATCTTTTCCAAACTAAATGATTCTATGAAGAGAGTTTTGAAATTAGGTAATTATATGGGTGGTTAGAATTCATAAAGCATATGAAAATGACCTCTGTGTCTACTCATCAAAAATTTCTGAATGCACTGCAATTTAATACTTTCATAGTGACACAATAAGACTCTACATTCATTAAATTTCCCCTCTTTCTCTACTGAAAGTAGTGAGAGAAAGGAAAGAAAAGAAAAAAAGAAAGCACAAAATGAAGCTCACTTGTGGGCAAAACTGTCAATCTGTGCTTGACACTGACTCTAGAAACAGTGGACAGGCACATTCAATGATTCCCATAGCCCAGACTGAGCCTTGGCTATCTCATGAAATAAATATTCACTGTGACACTTTAAAAACTCCCATTCCCTGCAAATGTTAAGAAACTGCTCCCCAAACTGAAATTCAGACTTATTACTACATTTCTCCACTCCCTTCCAATGGCTGCTGGATGACCAAGCAAAGCCATTATCCCCAACAAGAAACACTAAGTCTGATAAACTACAACCAAAGTATTTTCAAGCCCGAGAAGCTATTGTCTTGTTGCTAGGCAAAATCACTTTTTCCTTGACTCAAAAAATAATTATTGGCCCTCTTTTATATGTTAGCAATTTTGCATTTCCTTCCCCAAAAGATTTTGGTGAAATATGCAGGCCCAAATACTTAATTTCCTCAAATGCTTTATTGACTGCTGTTTGGGGGATTTTATTTGGCTAGGAACAGCACAGCAGCTTGTTATTTTTAATTGAACAACAATGTACATTAACTCATGTTATAATCAATGACCAAAATTTAATTGAAACATTTCATTCTTTCATTACAGAAATTCTCCCACTACCAACAGTTATAAAATTGCTGCAAAACAGAACACAGCCCCCACCCCTTAATAAAACTAAAACATAGATGAAGGATTCAAATCTGCAAGATTTTAGATAACGAAATATTATGCCAGTGGGCTGTATATTGGCCCTGAAACCCACCATTCTCTGATCCTGCCCTTTTCATACAGATTGATTAGAAAGTCAGTTGCACTAATAGAAAAGTCACCTTTTCTATAGCAAGAAGCTCAATCACATCCCAGAAACTGAGTAGAATATTGAGGGGATTTTACATTTGGCATATTCTTATCCATGTGTGCAGTCTGTCACTTTTTTTTGATATTTTTATTGTCATCTTCAATCACACATGAAGTTTCTTCTTTCAGTTACAGTACTTTAAAGAGTATCTTTCCCTCCTGAGTGAAATGGTAGCTTCTGGATTTATTATGGTCTTTAGTTTAGTTATTTTCGTTAGTTTATTTTACAAGAAATTAACAAAGACTGTTATCCCTGCTTCCTGGTTCCTCCCATTTCTCAGCAATGGGACTAAGACTTCTTTCAAAGTGATCCATGGCAATGGTCTATTAGGATGCTGCCAAGCTTTGGGTATTGATTTTAATTCACAATAACTTAATGCAGGTAACAGCTCTTTCTGAACCACAGGACAGGAATATGGATTGAGATTGGAATTGATTGGAGTGTTTTAGAGCATGTCTCAAAAGTACAAGGGTGGCTTTAATGCAGATAGTTCAGATACCTGGATTAGCAGAAGTGTGGTATGGGAACATTAACCTGCTGGGAACTACACTGGACTCCTTCCAGCAGCCTTGCAAGGGCTCCTGTTCGTAAGGAGCCGTGTCATGCTGCTCACCTCCTTTTCTGTCTTGCACAGTATGGAAGGGTAATTATAGCCACAGCCTCTTTCTGTTTCAAATTCCTGTGAACTCTGTGAATTGCTCTGGAATGCAAATATGCCAGAGCAAATGGATAAGGGTCAGTGAGAAGATAAGAACCAGGGAGCCCTGAGATGTAGCCCTTGACACAGAGATGAGTTAGGTTGGTCCTAACAGGCTTTGCACTGCACCTACCTTGCTGTCAAGCTGTGGCCCCAGCCAGGCCCCAAAATATTTCAATTGCTTGATATCCACCTCATCTAGTATATAATATCTGCTACTTTAGAAAAATGGGTTGAAAATAACAATAATTGGAAAAAAAGAAGGTGCTGGGTTTCCCAGCAGGCTGTGAGATTAAAGCTTGTCAAACGAACGATCACAGTAGTGAATAACTGTAAGGTTTATGACCTGTTTTAATACAAGCTAGGTAGCTCAAAGGAACATAAAACAGCTATTAAAAAAGGCCTATGCCCAGTCTGTAGCAATTTAAACTTGGCCCTTTTACAGAGGCCAAGAGGAAGAGGAATACAAAGACAGGTTCTGACTCTGTCAAGGAATGTTAGTTTCTGCTTTTGTAATAATAATTTAAATTGTTACTATTTTGGGTACTATTGTAGTCCAATATACCAATAAATATACGTACATATATATACAGTATAATACATGCCTCGATTAAAAACATTTTTCTTAGAAGATTGTGGGCACTAGGGCAGAGATAGAGCTGCCTGATGGAATGAAGAAATGTCAGAGAAGTCCACAGCATTCAGTTATGAAAATGGGAAATGGGACCAGGGCTGCATGAGAAAAGTGATCACCAAAAATATTGGGAAAAAGTATAAGAAGCATTATGTATGAGACTATTGCACAATATTATAAACTATTTATTCAATATTTAATGAGGTATCCTGCACATAATCTTTCCTGAGGCTGATCTTTAGTGTACAGTCACTCTCTGATGTTTTTGTCCTGACATTTTTAATCCTTTATCACTTCTGACTATTTGTTCCCCTGCATATGCTTAAACACTGTCTTATTTCATCTTTCTTATGCCTGTCCTTTTCCCAGTCACTCTGAAAGTTATTCCAGCGTCACTAAGAACTTTTTTTCTTTTTCTTTTTTTTTTTTTTTTCCTGGCTTTCTTTAAGCCAGTATTGGAATTCAAATCCCAAAGACAGTTTCAGGTTTTAAAGCCAGGCCTCAGCTTCATATCTTGCTTTTCATCTTCTCTCAGAGTGGTAAATTCAACACAAAAAGAGACTGAAGACTCAGGCCTCCTGCCAGCTACATGTCCCTAAAGACATTGTCTGCTTTCAAATTTCTTTCTTTCCTAATCTGGGCAACAAATGCTCATGAATTTAATACCAACCACTGAGAATTAAACTAACCCACAAATGAAAACACTTTCCATGGTGCAAATGATGTTTCTTAATTATTTTTTCTTCCTCTGACCAACCCGCAGCTCTGTGCAGGTAACCTGGGTAATAACTCTCAAGACACTGTGTATAGGGGTGTATGGCAAAGCATAATTCAGCATGGCTTGCTGTGGTCTGTCTTTCCTTTATCCTGCCAGCCTTCTCAGGACCCCCCAGAGATGGGAATACATTCCTGTTTGGGAGCTGTTTGGAATTTTCACGTAGAGTCATACATATCTTTGGCACCATTAGGATATTATAACTTATGCACTTCCAGGAAAGGCTCTGTACTTTTCATTCAAGGTTTTAATGCTTTAAAACAGGGAAATTCAAATTTTTTCCTTTTTTGAACAATAGGGGCTTTTAAAGAAAATATGATTTTACAAATACCTGCTGGCCTATTCATTATCAAATGGACCAAACTCATTCCATTACTAATGTCTCAAAATTCATATGAAGAATTCAGTAATTGACGTGGCCCATAAAATTACATTATGAGAATATCATGTAATTTAGGTATTTTTCACTGAACAACTGAACAAAGAATAAACAGAGACAGCCAAAATGGATGTACAGCTAAATTCGTTCTTCTTGGGCAATTTTTCATTCAAGACACTCTGAATTTGTTTGGAACAGCTACACTGACCTTTGATTGAGCTACATTTCAGAAACTCAGAATACATTCCAGAAATTCACCAGCAAGTGACTTGAACTTAAGAGCAACTTGTCAAACACAAAGTTCAGACTTCAGCTTCATGTGTGGAAGCAGTCCAAGACAGAGACATCTGATATTTAAGTTAGACAAAATAAACCTTTTCTAAAAGTGTAGAAAGTGTGGTACTAATCCAACTCATATTAAAGCATTGAATTATGTGTACACAAACATGACCATAATCCTCCTCATAATAAACCACAAAGGAACATTTCTTATTGCTATTTATGCAATTCACATTTACTGCAGAAGAGCCAGATTCTCTGACAAGTGAAATCAGATGATTTCCAGTTTGGGGCTATACTGTATTCTGCCATACTAGCAAAGAGATTTTGGTTAAGGTCTGCAGATATGTAGCTCATCATTATTAAATTTATTACTTAAAAGGAAAGAAATTAGTAGATGGATGTGGATGATAAGAATTGTTCAGTATTTGCTGATGAAAGACTGATGAAATAAGTCACAATCATTTATGATTTTCAGACTCCAGAAAGTTTCATTTCATTAGTATAATGCAGTATAAACGCAGGTGTTGCAATTTGCTATCTTCTCAAATTCTACTGCAATTTTAATAAAAAGTCCTTTTCAACCTGAAGACATAAAAAAATGAAACTGGAAGAGGAGAAGGGGTGCTATCTAAAAAGGCATGAGAGATTTGAACTGTTAAGAAAGCAAATTTACAAATTAATGTAACCTTCTCAACTCTCAATGAAAAAGAAATCTATTAGTATTCAAAGGTATTATTATTTAATGTTAACACTTTTTTCCCTGGATCAAGATCATTCTGTTAGAAAATGGCAGAATTAATAACAATAACTAATCATTCACAGTCTATATAGATTCTTTACTTTTAACAGAAATATATTGATTTAATTGAAGAACAGGGAGTAAGATGGAAGAGAAAATATAATGAATATCATCACTAAAATAAAGTTAATTGGTGAAATCCCTCCTGCTCTCACATCCAAAGTAAGAATCACACATTTTCATCACACAGGTTAAATATAAAACTCCAGTTTTCTCCTACCCAGAAGATATAAAACTAGTGGGGGGACTGAAATGCCCTGTGCTCTGTGTTGAACTTTAAATGTCTGTCTTTGATTTTATAATTACCGTAGAATCCTACCAGCATAGGTAATTATTTTTGTGTATCTTTGCAAACTGATAAATATTCATGCTGTAATAACGGGAAAGAAGCTCTCTGTCAAGTTAACAAAGATAACTGGGGATAAAGCAGGGACAGTGAGGAGAGAGGAAAGAACTACTACTAAAAAAATGCTAATATTATAATTCCAATTTATTTTTCTAGGCAAAATCCACAGATCATTTTTGTCAACAGATAATTACACTGAACCAATTAATAGGAGTATCAGGCAAAACAGAGACCAGCCACTGCCACCATGATGCTGTTTTGATGAACATACAATTGAAATACAATCTTCCCCCTCTCTGTTACTACTGTATTTTTTTTTTCAATGCATTCATCCTTCCTTGGCTGGCTTTTGCTGTTGTTTGGTTTTTGGTTCTTTTTTAGGTTTGTGGGGTTTTTTTGGTTGTTGTTTTGGGGTTGTTTGTTTTGTTGCCTGTTTTGTTTTGTCTTGTAGATACTACCACAGGGAGTTCTCTAATGTACTGAGATCTGGAACAGAATGTTCACCCTGACAGATAAAGGTGTTTAAATACCCATAAAATAACTGGAGGGGTATGAAACTGCTCTGTCTGTGGCACTGACACACTCTGGTGATTTCACTTCCCACCCCTGATGGAGCCTCTTCCTTCACTGTGCCCTGTCAGCAACGCAAACCCTGAAAACTCCTCGTCTTGTTCTTGATAAAAAAGTGCTGAGCCCTCAGACATTGAACTCAAACATAAGTAGAGAGTAGCAAGAGGGAAGTAGCTCAATCTAACATTGACAGTTCTGCAGCCCTGGAACAACTTTGAATTTGGGCTTTGGTCCAAAGAGGGCTATATGTCTCATACTATTTTCTTTTTCTTTATTTCTTTAGTTGTTTCCACTCTTAAAAATTTCTCCTCAAGCTGAGTTTATAGCAGGGAATACACTGGCCTCGAATACACTAATTCCTATTCTGGTAGAAATTGTCTGTTCAGCTTTAAATCAAGAATTTTTCTTGACATAAGGCATCCGCACAGAGGAAGAACCTGGCTGACAAAAAGCTGACAAAGGATGGGACAGTAGATGTTTTACCAAACTAACATTACTTGACCTAAGCTGATCTTGAATATTTTCTGAGTGCAACAGTTTGTGTTACACTGCACACAGTTTGCCAAGGTGATTGGAATTGAATCATTTAGAGCTTCAGCTGGGTAACTTTAGCTAACAAGGCACTTGAAGCTGCCCTTTATCAGCTCACATGCTTATGTTACCTAATTTACAATGTGCCTGTGCAAGAAACAGGTTGTAATGCATTTGATTCAGTCTGAAATGCGCTGTACTGATAAATAATTTTATTTTGTGGAAATTTATCCACCTTTCTGGAGTTTTCTGACCAGCTTAAATCAGACCCTCTAACATCAACTACTTTCTTGGTAAAACAGTGCACTTGATAAAAAGATGAGGCAAAAGGAAGAAAATGCATTCCTGCTAATGCAGAAGGATGAGCATCTGCTTACCAGCACAGTCACCACACGCAGAACCACTCCTCGCATGTTGTTCTCCAGCTTTCTGTCTGTTAGTGACCCATTCAGACCAGTTACAGGATTCCAGCAGCCAAGCTAAAAGAGAAAGAAAAAAAAATAATTTTCTCATTGCCCATAAAACTTTGCTAGTCATTCCTCCTAGGTGGCTTTAAGCAGGAACGTATGAAATAGAATATCTTCTGGAATCAATAGGATGGAAATTCTGGGAATGGCTTGTGTACAGATTCATCTTGAAACTGAAAATTAAACAACTAAGGATATTGGGTTTTGATTTGAAATACCAGTGTGCAATGGATGACAGCATCCAGGATTTGGGGTTATGTGCATTGCTCTAAAAGAGGTCAGAGAGAATTTCAATATTACTGAAAAACATTTAGAAAGTACTGTAGCTATAATAATATTTCTACCTTACTTTCAGTAACACACTAATTGGAGAAATAATAGCTACCATCAGTTTAGCATGCTCTCTGCTCCAGCCCATCCTTCTTAGTGGAACTCTGACAAAAGGAATTACACCAGCTTTAATTAAAGCTTATACTACTAATTGGTAATGAAACAGCAGTGATCGTAAGGTAGGTTAAAAATCACATTTAAAGATGATTGAGGAAACGACCATTGGATAGGCACATCTAAGTATTGAGAGAGTACTGCAATAGATAATGCAGAAGTTCATCTATGCCATTCTTTGCATTGGTGCTATCATATTTCTTGAGCTTCTGTGGATGAAGCTTTTGTTCAGTAATGTTTCTAGGATTATTTGCTTTTCCATCTGGGTTTAATAGATACTGACTTGTAATTCAGTTTCTCTGAAAATAAAACTTGCCTGTTTTTTGTACAATGGTAGATGCTTTTTTTTTGAGCACATAGAAACAAACCAATCAACCACACATCCCATAGCACCATACACCAAGATAAACAGTTTCATTTTTGAAATTCACTACCACACTCAGCTGGCCTGCACAATTACCAGTGTTAAATCCAAAACCCAACAGAAGGACAATGACTGACTTCAGAGGACTTTGGAGCAGAGTCTCAATTAAGGCAGGTAAAGCAATTGCCTATGTGAAGTCATCACACAACCAAAGAGACAGGCATCTGCAGCTGCCAGTTCTTGCTCTGAATGGCCTTCTCCGTGGCCTGTGAATGAAACCTTTCCAGGGATGCTCATCTTCTGAGTCCTATTTAAAGGAACAGAAGGTCTTGCTCCCTCTGACAAACCAAGATTAACATCAATCAGGTATTGTTGGGTCCAGTGGGTGCCACTAAGACTATTCTCTTGGAGAATTCAACACCATAATCTGAGAGAAACATAAACTGTAACACATGGAAAATATTACTCTAATTTCACACAGAGTCACAGGAATGGCAGGTTGTCTCAAACCATCTGAAAGGCTTTGTAAAGAAGGGGGCTTTTCTGACTGTAATTAAACAGGAATTTACAGAAATCATTATTTTCAGTCCTTCATGTCAAAAGGCTTTGTATATGTGTTTCATAGATCTTTAAAAATGAAACAGAAAAAAAGTATGAACTTTAATGAAACATATTTCACAATTTTAGAAGTGGGTAATCTGAAATATTTGTTTTCTTCATTATACTTATTACGTATAATGCTCTAGCCTAATGATTAGAGCAACTTCTAAATATTCAAATTTCAGTAAATTTATATCAATTCTTTGAAGATGCCTCCTTAAGAAATGAATGTCTCAAATAGTAAAACCAAAAGCTTTCTGCAATGATATAGAAGTTAGGTTTGTCTCAATGGTCTCACAGGTCTTTTCCAATCTAAATGATCCCATGATTCTGTTTCTGAAAGAAAGATGGCCTTAAACAAGGTAGTGACTTTTCTCTGCCACTTTCAGAAGTACTCACAGCTAATTCTTGCCCTTTTGAAGTCAAGGTTATCCTACAGTGAGGGAATGAGCAAGGGTAATGCTGAGCATACTTGTAATCACAAGTAAGGACTGAATCAAGGACCTACTAGATCCAGAACCCCAGAGAAACTGAAAGCAGCGACAGGATACAAGGAGAAACAAAATTAGGAGGTGTCCTATTAATCTCTTGATATTGCTCATCTTTCCTATGGCTGTCTCTAAATAAAAGCCCAAATTACCCCCGTTTGGTTTCCCCACTTCGTGCTCCCATCCGATCACAAAGACCAACAAGAGATCATAACAGCCCTTTCTGCTTCTGCTGGTCCTGCACGGTGTTATCCAGTTGTTCTCTAGCCATGGATGGACTACTGACACATTCCAGGTTCTTACCACTCCCCTGGCAAAGCCCTGCAACGCTTTGAGGTGAATGACCTCAATGCTGAAGTGTATCACCCATAGCAGTACAGTGAAATGCAGCAAATACACCTGCACTGTGCTCTGGATGTGACAAACCACTGGCACCCAATAAGGCAAAGTATTTCATGGGCTACATTCTCTGTATGAAAAATAGTGAAAACAGTACCAAGTTCAGAACAAAACTGCATTAAATTAATTCAGTGATTGTCATTCTTAGTCACACAAAGAAACTAATTAGAACTTAGATCCAATTAGCATATCCAAATGTGTTGGATGTATAATTACTGCAGAAACTCTGCTGCTTTTGCCAGAACTAAAAGCCTAGGAAGTTGCTGAAGAGCCTTTTTATCCTTTTGAGGTTAAAGTCCATTTTTAATTACCTACACTAATGTGCACATATTTATATAATTAAGGTGTTAGCCCAACCCTACCTTTTTTAAGGCAAAACCTCCCCACCAACATCACATTTCTGGAAATTCAGCATAGCACTTATTTTCCTTTAAAAAGGCACTTTTAATTTTCAATTATTGTTCATTTAATTTTCAATTCAATTGTTCCTTTATGCAGCTCAGTCATGGTGAAGACAAATGTGCAGTGTCTTGCCAACAAAGTTGAAATTGATTTTGAGTGGGAGCTGCTTACTGTTATTAGGAGAAAACAAATCAACATTTATTGATGACAATTTGAGCTTGTCATTGCAGCAAGGAGCAAATGTAACTACTGCTGAAACATTGAGATGGGGGTGGTATGAAGCTCCCTCTTCAGCTTTGTCTCGTTTAACTGCTTCTGCAAAACATTTGCTGCTTCTGCAGTTACTTCCTTTTTCTTTTGTTCTCTCTCTGATGGTTGAAATGAGAGAATAGATCAGACAATAACACAATCTCACATTAATTCTGGTAGATTTGGGCAGATGGGTGATGGGAACTCTCTTACTGAGCACAGCGCTTGTCATCTTCATACCACATAAAATTTATCATTTATAGTGCTTTGAACTTCTGTTTCAGTTTCTCTTATTTATTCTAATGACAGCTTTCACTCTGCTAGGTTTGATGTAACATGATAAAGATGGAAATACTGTCAGTCTTCTACTTCCTTTGATACCAATTTGCAATCTCTTTCTGTTCATCCCACATCCCAGCTTGTTATCCTCACTGTCATCATCGTCGAAATGGGCTTTGTTCTCTGGTTTCACTGGCAAAGCCAAAAATTTACTTCCCTTCTTCATCAGAAATTTTTGACTATATGAACAATGCATTATGGAAGGTCTTTAATTTGTATATCAATATTAAAATAGGCAAAATCTATGTCATGTGTACTTACAATTTCATTATTTATAAGGAACTTGGAACACTAAAGTCTATAATGCCTTTATGACAGAGCTTATAGCCAGTTTTCCTCCCCTGCTTCCTATGCGACCAATGAACTCAGCTGAATATCTGAGAGCTTTCACTTCTTTTTTTGGCAGAGTAAAATGCAGATCGTGTCAATTAATCAAGAAAAATACATTGGCCTGATATGGTCACAGTTGAGGACCATCAGAGAAAATGAATAAAACCAGAACACTGATACAGATGAATTACTTAAGTGCTTGTCACTACATCAAAGTTTAGAGTGTTCTGTTACTTCAATTAACATAGCAAATATACAGGAACTGGTTTATCCAATGCAACCAACTGGGAACTCAGACTGCATCACCACAACACTGTTAAGGGTCAAGAGCAGAAAACACTCTAGAGGAGGTGCAATGAAATCTGAAAGATAAAACTGCATTACATCTGCAACCCAAATCTATAAGGACACTGGGATCACTGACTCATCTTTCATTTATTCCTCTGTCACTTGAAGAAAAAAATTCCAACAATATCTTGGTTTTAGTACGGACAGCCTGACAAAACATTTCCAGTGGAAATGCCTGTGACAGAGCAGTTCACAGAGAGCTGGTGAGCTGCAGAAACAGCAGCCTCCCTGCCTGAAGTACCCACATGCATTTCAGAAACTCCCTCCTCAATTTTCACCCGGGTCCAGCCTGCTTTAGGAACTGAATTCTTACAAGATCCGACTTCAGCTGAAGAAATGTGCATTAATAATCCCCTTTTCCAGTCCAAAGCATACTAAATTCACAGAAATTGAAAGAACCCCATGAAGCTGTCACTAAATGACACTCAGCTGGAAGATTCAAACTCCCAGAAGTGCTGGGCAGACTTGAAATGGGGTGCATAACAAAAAATAATGAAGAAAAAGGTGGAGTTTTTTTGGGGATGTGTGGATTCAGCATTTGCAAAATTTTCTAGGACACCAGTTTAGGCAAAATTCAAGCAGGACAGCATAGAAATTGTTTTGCACAGAGTATTCCTGATGCCTCTTGTCAGGTGTTGTCTAAAACGTCCTACAGCAACTGGGAAATCAGACACTAAAGCCTATTGCTTAAAGACTATGTCTCACAGTAGAAACATCATAAAAGATATCCTTTGGTTGTCAACATGTTACTGTCAGTTATGTAAAATGTAGTCAGATGCTCTGTTACCTGGTTAGAGATTCCCTTCAGTTCAGCTCTTTAGCCAGCAACCAACAATTAATCAACCAAATCTGCAAAAAATCTGGTGGCCAGGGGCTAACTGAGGGCTTTTGGACCCCTTGATTAAGGGGGCTTTTGGCCTTGATTAAAGAAGTAAGGATCAGTTTTGTTCTTCACAGCAATTTCTTAACATGATTGGTTAGCAAAAGACTTTCTGTGTTTAACTGCTGCCTTCACCAAAGCTTAGGTAATAGTCAGCAAATAGTAAGTTGTTAAAATCAATAGAAAATTCTGTGCTCAACAATTGGATAATGTATAGCAGCACTTGTTTTCTCCTACATTCTGTGTGGTGAAATCTATATGGTTCTGTGCATTCAGTTAATTATTTCGTACAGTGTGTTTTATTGCCTTAATTTGTCTCTGGCCTAGAAGGAATGGCCTGCCCCTAGACTTGCTCTGTTATTTTCAAGCTGTTAGGAGGATGTGAATACTCAAGTTTAGTTTTATATCCAGTGTGCTAAGGACTGCAATTGCAGCAGTTGAGGTGGGCTATTTGTTTTGTTAACTGATCACAGACACACTTGCAAGTGACCTCAGTAGGAATTTCTTTCCTCAAAGCCAATGCACAAGGCAGAATAACACTGAGCAGAGTTAATAAAATATTTTGCTTTGGGGACTTCGCAAATTTTCTTTTCTTACTGAACTGAAATAAAGAAGCTAATGGGAAGTTACCTGCTGATAGCCTGCTGTTCATTTGCCTACTAGCTCCTGACTCAATGTTTTCTCAAGGACCCAGATTGCTGCCAGAAGTTATAATTGGGTATTTTAGACCACTGACAAATGTTGAATTTACAGGGGAAACAATACAGACCTCATAGCTATTCCGCCCCTGCATGCTCTACTCACAAAGCTGATGCTTAGTGCTTAGGCCAAGCTTCTAGAATCTAATGGTATAATTTTTCAAATGTATAGTAAATCACCACATCTCAAAGAAAATGAACCATCTCTCCAAGCTAGTGGTGTCAATGATCCCTGACTTCTCCCCTGCAACATCTTTTTATTTCTGGCTTACTTTCTCTATTTCTTCTTTTCCTTTCATTTGAAATTTGGTGGTCTTAATCTATCATTTTTCCCTTCTATCATCTCTTATCTTTGAGAAGTACCCTGTTTTCCCTTCTTTAGTCTTTTTTTTTTACTGTGAACTCAGTACTCTCAGCAGCTCCCTAACCTGTGGTTATCTTCCTCTTTCCTACACTGCAATACCTCTTGCCATCCTTTTCTCTGTGTATTTTCACTGTAGTTTTTGTACTCTCTGCTTTTCTTTCCCTTGATCTTCCTTTCCATTTCCTGTAGCTTTTTTCTTGTCTTTTTGTTTCTTTGTTTTGGTTTTTTAGGGCTTGATTTGGTCAAGGGACATCACTTTTCACTACATCCAGCTTTGATTCATTTTTCAAATCACTTTGGGTCCTTTCCCCTTTCTCTTTGCCCTTGGATTTCCTTTTCTCTCAGTCAGTTCTCTCAGGAAAATTTCCCCAACTCCTCCTTCTCCTTTTGTGTTAGGAGGGAGATGGGACTTAACAAAATAAATTACTGTATAACCCTGCCTGTTTGCTTTGCTTTCATCTTTCCTGCTATTTTTTTTTTCAATTAAAGTCAAATACTCACAAAACAGTCTTCTTTGACCTAATACTGATTTCACCCCTTTGCTAACAAATTTCTTCATACTGCCAGAGTAAAACCCATGAATATCACTTTCATTTTACACTGGAAGCTTTCTCACTGATGTCTGAATTATTCCAGGGTAATTGATAATGCCAAGGAAGTTCAGGTTTGTGTGCCATTTAAATAGAATCACTTTGATTTTTAATTGCAAATGCTTGTCTCCTTTCTCATTAAGCATATTAAGAGTTAACAAGCATGTAATTTATCTAAGTCATGTAAGGTCTGGAAGAAAACCAAAAGCCTTGAAATCAGGTTTTACAACTGAACTTGGTCTGTCTTGTCCACTGCTGCATCTTTATGAAGTCAGAGAAAAATATTCAAGGTTACTACTCCAGCTTGTATTAAATCACAATATATAAGCTTTTGGTACCATCTTAAAACCTTTGATCAAATCTATTCAGTGAAAAACAATGAAAAGCACTATTTTCCACTTGGTTGCATGAAGCTCCCTCTCTACAGGTAGCAGGAAAACACACAGAGCACATTCCACATTCTCATCAGCTCCCTGGGAGAACTCAAACGTTCTTCAAAAGACTCCCAGCTTTCCCCTCAGCTTAGTAATGCACGTTTTTGAGATCTGAATTTTCAGAAATGGTTTGTCAAACTGGAATATCAACAAAACCTCTTTGCTGTTGCAGGGCTCAAGAATTCTGGGGGCAGCATTCCAGAAAGAAATCCAAACAGTAATAGTGCAGAGCAAACCCACCACTGTTTCATTTGGAGGGAAGTGGGTTTACAGAGCAGCATTCTGAATAAACCCAGTCCAGAAAAACACATAAGTGAATCCTTCTGGGAAAAGTGGCCTATGGTGAATGCTCTGCTTCTGCAGCAGAGTGCTGCCAGTGCTGAGCTGCTTGGGCACCTCCACACTGCATTGCAGTCACCTTGGTGAGCACAGATGCTGAGAAGCACCTTGGCTTTGGTTTTTCTCTGCAATGAAGATCCCCCCTTCAATATAATCACTGAATTAGTAGTCTGGGACTCAGATCTGGAATTAAATCCACATGGAGAATTGTGTATTAGATTCATCACTCTCCAAGCTGGGAAGAAAAAGAAATGCTCCTGTGTAGGAGCTTCAGTAGCAGAGCAGTAGTACAGACCTGTGCTTGCACTAAAGAAACTGGTGCTCAATTTAAAGGTAGCTGACAAGGAATGCATGTTTAAATATACATGGGGCCCAATGAGGCTACAGAACATCTGGACTAATCTTAGCTTTTTTTTTTTT